>JAJIBD010023607.1:0-71458 GCA_021461705.1 Cryptotis parvus | reverse complement strand
GCAAAATCCTATGACAATAATCTCTCTCTACAGCAATGGCCTAAATGCATCAATTAAGAGGCACACTGGAAAAATTGATTAAAAAACTGAATCCAATATTCTGCTACATACAAGAAATATATCTGAATAATCAGAGCAAAACACAGACTCAAAGTCAAAGGCTGGAAGACAATTCTCCACACAAACAGCTCTTCAAAAAAAGGCTGGGGTGGCCATATTAGTAACTGACAACATAGACTTCAGGCTGAAAAAGGTTAGAAGGGACAATGAAGGCCATTACCTAATAATAAAGGGATGTGTATATCAGGAAGAAATTACTCTCCCTAAACATATAAACTCACCCAATGAGCAGTCAGCAAAATACTTAAAACAACTGCTAAAAGACTTCAAAGAAGACATTGACAATAACACAATAGTAGTCGGAGACTTCAACATTGCTTTATCAACTATTAATAGATCAACAAAACTGAAAATCACCAAGGAAATACAGACACTGAATGAAGAAATGGAAGAAAAAGGGTTGGTGGAGAACTTTTCATCCCATAAAAGCTGAATACACATATTTCTCCACTGCACATGGAACATTCGCCAAGATAGAACACATGCTGAGCCACAAACATACCTCAATAAAATAAAAAAGATAGAAATTGTGTCAACTATTTTCTCAGACCATGATGCACTGGAAATGGAAGTTAACCACACACATAAACAGGGAATCAAACCAAACACCTGGAAATTGAACAGATCATTGCTGAACAAGTAGTGGGTCATAACCCCTGAGCACCGCCAGGAGTGATTCCTGAGTGCAGAGCGCAGGAAACCCCTGGGGGCGCGGGTGTGACCCAAAAAGAAAAAAAAATGAAATAAAAAAATTTAAAAAAAGAAATCAAAGAGGAGATCCAAACATTTCTGGAAACAAATGAAAATGAAGACACCAACTATCAGAACTTGTGGAACACAGTGAAAGCAGTGGTAAGAGAAAAGTTCATAGCTCTGCAAGCATTCATCAGGAAAACAGAAAGGTCCCACATAAATAACCTGACTTCACCGCTTAAAAAATTAGAAAAAGACAAACAAAAAGGAGCCCAACCCAGGAAGAAAGAAGGAAATAATAAAACTTAGAGAGGAAATCAACTAGCTGGAAACCCAAAAAAACAATCCAAAAAATTAATGAAACCAAGAGCTGGTTCTTTGAAAAAATAAACAAGATCGACAAACCACTGGCAAGACTTGTAAGGACGGGAGAGAACCCAATAAATAGAATTAGAAATGAAAAGGGGGGACATCATAACAGAAACTACAGAAATCCAAAAGATTATCAGATTACTTTGAGAACCTATATGCCATAAAGCATGAGAACCTGGAAGAAATGGATAAATTCCTGATGTCCTATGATCCCCCATGGCTGAAGAAAGAAGACCTCCAATACCTGAATAAGCCTATCATCATTCAGGAAATTGAAACAGTAATTAAAAGTCTGCCCAAACACAAAAGCCTAGGTCCAGATGGATTCACTAGTGAATTCTTCCAAATCTTTAAGGAGGACCTACTGCCAGTCCTTTTCAAGCTCTTCCAGGAAATAGAAGAAACAGAAACACTCCCAAATAGCTTCTGTGAGGCACATATCACCCTGATACCCAAAGCCAGCAGAGACAACACAAAAAAAAAAAAGAAAGAAAACTACAGACCAACTTCCCTGATGAATACTAACAAACGGAATCAAAAGATTTCATCAAAAACATTATCCATCATGACCAAGTATGATTCATCCTGGGAATGCAAGGATGGTTAAACATTTGCAAGTCAATCAACATAATACATCATATCAATAATAAAAAATAAAAACCATATGTTCATATCAATAAATGCAAAAGAAAGCATTTGACAAGATCCAACACCCATTCAGATCGACAAAAATGGTCCATAAAATGGGAATTGAAGAAACCTTCCTTAGTATAGTCAAAGCCATCTACCAAAGGCCCACAGTGAGCATCATTCTCAATGGAGAAAAATTGAAAGCCTTCCCCTAAGATCGGGGACAAGGGCAAGGCTGCCCTTTGTCACCACTTATATTCAATATAGTACTGGAAGCACTTGCCATAGTAATCAGAGAAGAAAAGGACATTAAGAGCATCCAGATAGACAAGGAAGAAGTCAAGCTATAACTATTTGCAGATGACATGATATTATACCTAGAAAACCCTACACTCTCCACCAAAAAAAATTCTAGAAACAATACATACCTATATTACAGTGGCAGGGTACAAAATCAAGGCCCAAAAGTTAGTGGCTTTCCTGTATACAAATAACGAAAAGAGAAGAAAGTGGTATTAAGAAAATGATCCTATTCACAATTGTGCCACCAAAAATCAAATACCTAAAGAATCAGCTTAATGAAGATTGTAAAGACCTGTACAAAAAAACTGTAAAACCCTGCTTCAAGAAATAAAAGAGGACAAAATGAAATGAAAATACATTCCCTGCTCATGGATTGGGAGAATCAACATTATCAAATGGTAATACTGAGCCAGAGCAATAGCACAGTGGGTAGGGCATTTGCCTTGCACACGGCCGATGCAGGTTCCATGGACAGCATCCCATATGGTTCCCGAGCATTGCCAGGAGTAAATCCTGAGCAAAAAAGCCAGGAGTATCCCCTGAGCACCGCCAGATGTGACCCAAAAAAGAAAGGAAAAATATGGTAGTACTCCCAAGAGCTTTATACAGATTCAATGCGGTGTCTATAAGGATAGCCATGACATTCTTCAAAGAAATTGACCAAACACTCCTGAAATTTGTATGGAACAATAAACCCCCCACAGATAGCTAAAGCAATCCTTCGGAAAAAGAAGATGGGAGGCATCATCTTTCCCAACTTCAAAATATACTAAAAAAAGAATTAGTAATTAAAACAGCATGATATTGGAATAAAAACAAACCTGTGGACCTATGGAATAGAGCTGAGTACCCAGACACCCATCCTCAAACACATGATCATTTAATCGTTGATAAAGGAGCAAAAAAGCACAAAAATGGAGCCAGGAAAGCCTCTTCAACAAATGGTGCTAGTAAAACCTGGAAGCTACATGTAAAAGAATGAATTTGGACCTCTGTCTATTGCCATACACAAACATCAGATCAAAATGGATTAAAAATCTCAATGTCAGACCTGAATCCATAAAGTACTTTGAAGAAAATATAGGAAAACCCCTCCACAACATTGAAGCTAAAGTCATCTTCAAAGATGAAACACCACTAACAAAGCAATTAGAAGCAAAGATAAACTACATGAAACTAAAAAGCTTCTGCACCTCAAAAGAAACAGTGACCAAGATACAAAGACACTCCACAGAATGGGAAAGATAATACACCCAATACCCATCTTATAAGGGGTTAATATCCTGGATATATCAGGCACTGGTTGAACTTTACAAGAAAAACAACCAACCCCATCAAAAAAATAAGAAGAAAGGAACAGAAAATTTGACAAGGAAGAAATTCGAATGGCCAGAAGGCATATGAAAAAAATGTTCATCATCATTAATCATGAGAGAGAGATGCAAATTAAAACAACAATGAGATATCTACACCACAGAGACTGACACATATCCAAAAGAGTAAGAACAACAAGTGCTGGTGTGGATATAGGGAAAAGGGGACTCTCATCCATTGTTGGTGGGAATGTTGACTGGTACAGCCTTTTTGGAAAACAATATAGACATTCCTCCAAAGACCAGAAATTGAGCTCCCTTTGACCCAGCCATACAGCGACTGGGAATATACCCTGTGAGGCCACAAACACACAGCAGAAACACCATCTGCACTTTTATGTTCATAGCAGCACTATTCACAATAGCCATTATATGGAAACAACCAGAGTGCCTGAGAACTGATAACTGGATAAAGAAACTTGGTATATCTACACAATTAAATACTACACAGCTGTTAGGAAAAATGAAGTTATGAAATTTGCCTATAAATGGATGGACATGGAGAGGATCATGTTGAGTGAATTAGCCAGAGGAAAAAGGACAAATATAAAATAACTGCATTTAATTGCGGGATATTAAAAAAATAGCATTATATCAATATCCAAGGCCAGACAAAACATGGAGCAGGAGTATTGTCAGTGGGTAGAAACTACTGCAAATGTGTAGGAGTCAGAGGTTAGGGCAATACAAAAGAAAGGAGCAGTGTACTAATAATTATTGTAAATGATAATACCAGCATAGACCTGAGTATTGAAAGTTAGCAAGATACATGATAACTTCTCACTGTATGTATTGCAATCCACGGTGTGTAAAAGAAGAAGAAGAAGGAGAGAGAGAGAGAGAGAGAGAGAGAGAGAGAGAGAGAAAATGAAAAGTGCCTGCTATAGACACAGGCTGGGGTTGTGCAGAGGGAATTACAGGACATTGGTGGAGAGAATTGGGCACTGTTGGAGGGATGGGTGCTGAAACACTGTATGACTGAAACCCAAATATGAACACTTTTGTAATTGCATATCTCACGGTGATATAATAAAAAAATGTTAAAAAAAAGAAAGCTTCTAGTCCTATGAGCATAGAGATAGTATATAAAGTAGGGAATTTGCCTTGCGCATGGTTGATCTGAGTTCTATCCTGGCACCACAGGTGCTCCCCAAGCACTACCAGGAATGACTCATCAACATGGAGCCAGGAGCAAGCCCTAAGCTTCACTAGTCATGAATCCTGGTGAAGGTAGAGCTGTCTCTCACTCTTGTTCTCTGATGTTGGGATTTGACATAAGGGAGGAGACAAAGTGAAAATACCCTATACATGTTCATAATGAGTATACATGACCCCTCCCCAAAGTAATAAACAAATAATGTAATATAATACAATAAAGCACTTCTAGTCCTCAAAAAACTATCAAAAACAACGATGTAAAACACGGTATATAAATAAAACATAAAAACAAACTGTGTGCCTGCTGAAACTTATAGTACAGTACCAAACTTACCATATTTGGTGGAGAAGTTTTCAATACAAGTACATAGAATTATTTAACAACTATAATATAAAGGTATCTAAATACCTTTTCTGTTCAATGTATCAAAATATCTATTCTAAAGTGGAATATGAAAGATGTATATTTATCCCTGAAACAAACATTAAGATATAATACCTGAACCAGAAAGATAGTTCGGAGGTTGAGCCACAAGCATTAAATGTGACAAATCTGGTTTGTTCCCTGGAACCACATGACTATATAAGCATCACTGCATGCAGCCCTGTAGGCACCAAGTACCACTGAATATGGCCCAGGTGTCCGCCAAGCACTACTGGGGTGACCAGTTAATCCCTGGCATTGCAGAATCATCACAACACAGCATCCACAGGCCACTGTACTGAACTACAAATTGGAGAATCATAAGTGAGGCCCTCAGGCCTCCTGAACACCACTTGAGAGACCCGAAAATAACTCTCAGATATAGATAGATAATTGAATATTTTAAGTATTCAGAAGGAAGACAAAACAAGGCAAGAAAGAGGGACAGTGGAGAAACAATAGATGAAATAAAACTAAAATATTAATACAAGATCCAAATAATTACATTAAACATGCATTATCTAAACACATTAATTCAAAGACAAAGACTACCAGGTTAAATGGGAATAACATAATTTAGCAAAATAAGAATCCTTCATGGGAAAGGACCCTGTTGGGTATAATCAAGTGACTTGTATTACACAAGTAATTTTCTAATTGAAGATTTATGCTATGTTCATTTTGATACAGAAATTCCCTGAATTAAGCAAGCAAGTGCCCTTGAATTACACTTGAATGCAGAGGCATCAAAACCAAGAAATGAACAACAGAAAATGGCTGTAATCATTGGATCTGCAAGCTGGCAGTCAAACTTGGATACCATGACCCAGAAGATGTGAAAGGCTTAATGGATTCTCCCTTTTGTACCACCTCAGTACTACTGAAGGAAGCAGGTCTCAGGAACTCAACATTGGTCATTCCGGACTCTCAGTTATCCATGTCCACTTTCCTAACAGCATACCGATTTCCTTTTTAATTTTTAGGGTAACTGTCAATGTATCTAGAGACTTAGTTGGATGTTAAAAGAGATAAGTTTGGATGCTGACTCACAAATCTGTGAAACCTTAAGAAATGTGGTAAAAAAACAAAAACAAAAATCATTTAGCTAGAGTCATCTAAATCTGGACTGATCTCAGACTATACAGTCTGCAAAAGGGCTCCCTGCTACTACCTGACTACACAGCTATCACAGTGATTCTGCTCTCTATACAATCCAAGTGCTGTGGGTTGAATTGTGTCTCAAAAAAAAAAGATATGCTAAAGTCCTACACTCAGTACCTCTGAATATTACCGTTTTGGAATAAGGTCTTTGCAGATGAAATCAAGTGAAAGTGAATTGTAATAATTGGACTAGTGTCATTCTAGAAGAGGGAAAGATTATGTGAATATAGAAAGGGCATCAATGCAGGCAGATACTGAAATGATACTCACAGTCAAAGAATTCCTGGTAGTGCCATCAGCTGGAAGACAAAGAGAAGGATTCTCATCTGGAAACTTCAAGAGAAACGTGTGTCTGTCCACACCAGATTTTGTACTTCTGGCATCCAGAACTGGGAGAGGATGTATCTGTATTAAGCTTCTCATTTTTTAAACCTTTGTTATGACAGTCCAAGAAAACTAATGCAGCAAAACATTTCTCCTTGCAACACACCATTCTTTCAATGGGAGCAAGGAGAAGAGTAGTGTGTGTGAGAAAAGAATAATAAGATTGTTTCTATCAGGAGAACCCATCAAAAAACCATATACTGCCCCACCTTTTGGATTAAGCAATAAATTTAAGCTTGGAAGACTACAAAGTGAATAGGATAAGCAGCCATTTGAGATAAATTAGCCACCATAACCTAATCCAGCACAGAAAATATGGGATCCCTATCTCTATCTGTGGGCAAAGAGGTGTACCAAGGAAGAGCACCAACCTTGCTATAAAAAAAATTCTGTGGGGCCTGAGTGATAGCCCAGCGGGTAGGGCATTTGCCTTGCATGTGGCTGGCCTGTGCCAGCCTGGGTTCAATCCCGGCATCCCATATGGTCCCCGAGCACTGCCAGGAGTGATTCCTGAGTGCAGAGCCAGGAGAAACCCCTGAGCATCGCCGGTGTGACCCAGGGAGCAAAAAAAAAAAAATTCTGTGAATTCACCCCTGACGATCATTTCTCTCTTAATAAGAAGATTTTTTGGAGTAAACAATTAAACTATACAATGTTGTATCACATATCCTAATTTTGTGGTCCAAAATATAGCAGGAGGACTTTTAAGAGATCTCCTGCAGTGAACATGTAATAAACTTTACAAATTCATCTGTGGTAGCAGTCAGGTAGCGGGTCCGTTGGCAGACAATTTCAGGAGGACATAAAATCAAGGCTTGTTTAGAGAGACAACATTTGATCGGAAAAGTAGTCAACCAGCCACCAGCACAGTCAGCCCAAAAAGAAAAAGGACAGTCATACCCTGCCCACAGATCATTCATGGGCAGGAACTATGCCCTAATAAGACTGAGAACATGAAGAAATTGCCAGAGCTAAAAGTTCTCCTTGACAACTCCCTAGCAACGCCTCTTAAACCAAGTTGAAGCATCTTGGAAAAGACCCAAACATATATAATCAATTTCCCAAGGCATCTTGGGTACTTCATTTGGGCTCATAATCTCCTTCTTTAACATTGTGTTTTCTCTTTCTCATCTCTTTGTCCTTTAGGTTCTCTCTTCATTTGGGTGTATAATCTCTTTATGGTATTCTCTTATCTCTTTCACCTTATGTACCTCTCTCTCTCTCTCTCTCTCTCTCTCTCTCTCTCATCCTCCCCTAATAAAACTCATTGTTTTTGTTTTGGGGCCACACCAAGGGATTAATTCTGGCTCTTAACTCAGAAATTATTCCTGGGGGTGCTCAAAGGACCATATGGGATACCAAGAATTGAACCCAGGTCAGCCATGTGCAAGGCAAATACCCTCTCCACTGTACTACCCTCTTTTTCCTATATAATTTATCTTTTGAAATCCTTTCCTGCAACAAAGGAACATAGGGTCCCAGTGGGGGTTGGGAAAGACTTCTTTTCCTGTGAACATCACCTTGCCTTGGTGTGAGAACTATGGCTCCCCAAATCTCTCAGTGATGGGGTTAAACTTCAAGGTTGTGTAGATCTAGAAGGACTGGTACAGTTTAGCCAGTAAGTGAGGCTAATAGGATTTTGGTGTCTACCAAGAAGAAAGTGTACAGATTTTATTAGTCCTAACCTCCACAAGCACATACAAACCAACAGCATCAACAGGAAACAATAGAACAAAGAATTTTTTTTCAAATGCTAGAGCAATGTTATTTCAATTTCAAAATATAATGCTTCCTAAAAATAGTTCCTTCAGAGCTTTTTAAATATTGAGAGAGTGGGGAAATTCAACTGATTCAGGCTGTCTCTGGCCCTACTAATTTTAGTCAGTGAAAATCTTCTGGGTTCTGAAATTGGTGTAAAGTTGTCTATGTCATTTTGTAATTATTGTTCTTGGAGCAGCAATAATTTTCATCTAAGATATTTCCAAATTGACTAGATTAAAAGACTGCCACTTATGAACAAAATGTGTTCTGAAATACATAAAAACTTTGCTTGCATTCCTAATGAAATTCAGACCTTTCATCTTAAATTCAAGCAGAATCTCAAACACTAAAATGAAATGACTTTGATTCTTTCATATTTCAATTAAATTGATAGCCCATCTATGCACAGGTAAAAAGCCGCCTCATTTCTCTTCATTATCCTTGTACAGCTGTGCTACTGCTTCTGTGAGATCAAGGGGTTATGTTGTCTCTTAATAGTGGGATTACATTTTTTCCTATATACCTGCTTTTATTATTCTTGACTTCTCAAAGCATCTCAACTTGGCAGGCAAATACAGGCAGCTAATCGCCCTATGATTTTGAGAAGTAGAAACAGACTTACCATAATCTCACACTGGGAGAGAGAGCTTCAAATGAGATAGTCTGATCAAATCATAAGAGGAAGATGGCCCACTGGCATGACCTCAAGATTTACTAAACATAAAAGGAGAATGAACTACTATTTCCACATGCCACTAAGCAGTTTGCACCATTAAGAGAATACAGGGCCAATAACTGTATTCAGATGATCATTGCTCAACTGAAAAACGTCCTCCATTTTAATTGCTTACTTGTAATTCGTTTCAGGGTTTGAATTTGCAGCACTGTTTCCGAGAAGCAGTCCTGCTTGGTGCTTCATATTTAGACAGTCCAATTCAGAGAACCAACTGTCATTTAAGCAATGATTAATCATATTCTAAATGATGTTTTAATTCTTTTAGCTTATATTTTACCTCTAAGAGGTAAGATATTTAAATATTTACCTCTAAAAATATTTAGCATGAACTAACAGTCCTCCTGTAACAGGAAGCTAAACCTCACAGAGAATAACAGTTACAATCTTTTTCAAAACAGAACATGTGAGATTTTGAGCAGGTTCTTTCAGGGCTGAAAAAAAAAGGAGGTGCCATTTTTATTGCTGTACCTGAGTTATGGATTTTAAAAACTGCATCATGCATGCAAGTTTAATTCACTCTGTAACAATGAATCAAGTGCAGGCACATAAAGAGAGATTCCAAATCAGATAAAGTGAAATTCAGAAAATGTCATCTCTTTACCTGCTGGTCTATGTAATAACTCAAAATGTAGCCTTACTGTGTTTAATGGCATAATCAAAAAATGTGTCAAGACACTGGAATTGGGAAGCTGTTTCACTTACCCCTGTCCCGATGACTCATTTAAAAGTGGGAAGGTTGTCAGAATCAATAGGATATAAACACCCTTTATTCCCTGAGGAGCTACTAGGATCCTGACCTGTATAACCCCTTATTTTTTTTCCAAACTCTACTTTGAAATAAAAGGTGTTCTTCAGATTTCTCTTTTCCCAGCTCTGGTACACATATGATGGTACTCTGTCTTTCATAAAAATATGAAATTCATGCTATAAAGAATCACTGTCCATGAACACAGCTAAAGAACGATGACACCATCAGGCATTGCTCTTCCCTCTTCCAAACTCTTCCCAGATAAATTATTAACACAAGAAGTTTGTTCCCTACTGTGGCTGTTTGCTTTTTAATTTTGAAAGCCATAGGGCATATAAAGATCATTATTTGTTTCATGGTAAATATAAGCTGCATGATTACAGGGTATCCCTATATAACTTTAAAAAACCTTAATATCAATTAAATCAAAAACACAAAATTGGGTGGGGAAGATAGCACAGAGCATTCAGAAGCCTTGGTTCAATCCTTGGTATTCTCCTGAGCTCCACATTCTCCTGAGCCATAAGAAATCCTTGAACACCATCACTGTAACCCCCAAAAATAACCCTATGTCCTGCAGATGACTACCTTCCCAGGACAGATGAGTGGTCTTTCTATCATACCTCCTTAATATTTTTGTATCAGTTCCCATTTCTTTCAAAATTTCACACAATAGTTCCACCGAGCACTACATATTACATACACTATAAACACAGCAGTGATTCCTGAAGGCAGAGCTCAGAGCAAGCACTGAACATTACCAAGTACAGCACAAAGATAGTAAAATTTCACACTATATGTTTATTGCACATGTGAATAGCTAAGCCCCTCTATTATTTGGTGTGAGGGTGTTAATATGCACATACCACACCTCAAAAAGGACAACATAGCCCCCATTATTAATTATGACCCAACAACTGAGTCTCATCATGACGTTTAGAACCATTCAACCTTTTTTTAGAAAAAGATGGACCACTCCTTGTAGTGCTTGGCCCAGTAGTACCCATCTGGCAATGCTCTGGAGGTCATGTGGTGCCAGAGATTGAACTCAGGGTCTTGAGCTGTGTGGTATATGCTCAATAATTTTAGCCAAATTCCAAGTCCACCATCAATGTCTTACTTGGGTAGATTCAGATTGCAACTATATTACTTACGTTTTAGGTTCTGTCTTGAATTGTCAATGTTTTTCTCATATTCTCTTTAACATTTTCCTTTTGTCTTATGCTTATGTTCTTTCTTCAATTATGATTTTTCTTTTTTGTAGATGTTGTCCTGAGATTTATATGTAAAGTCCTATACTTGTAACTTACTGATTTTATACTCACTTGAGGCATATTTTAACTTTTTCCCAACTCCTCTCCCCTACATTGTACAAATTTAATGTCATACTAGTTCCAGGTTGGGGAAATAAACACTGTTATTACTGGTTCATTCTCAATGGAACAAATATCTCTGAATGCAGCAGTATGTGTACCTAGGTCGAGAACTCAACATGATGAATGACCTAAAACCTGAGTTGTGTGGGAGGAAAAGAGCGGCATTGGAACACCTTCAAAAGCATCGAATAAATAGCTAAAAGGAGGGGCTGGAGTGATAGCCCAGTGGTAGGGCATTTGCTTTGCACGCAGCTGGCCTGTGTCGGCGGGTTCGATCCCGGCATCCCATATGGTTCCCCGAGCACTGCCAGGAGTAATTCCTGAGTGCAGAACCAGGAGAAACCCCTGAGCATCGCCGGGTGTGACCCAAAAAGCCAAAAAAAAAATAGCTAAAAGGACAAAGAAACTCTGACTCCAGGCACATCTCTTCAACTACACCATTCTCCCTGCATTAACATACGCCTCAGAGAACTAGGTCCTATGAAGCGCAGCTATTCGGGTCTGCCAACGAGGACTTGAAAGAGCTATGCTTGGAATATCATGCCTCACACAAATGAGAGAAGGAATCCGAATTCTGATTTCCGTCAACGATCTAGAGTTAGGGATGCTGTCCCATTTGCCAAGGCATCAAAAATCAGATGGGCTGAACATGTAATGCGATTTGGAGATGACCACTGGACTGGATCCCATGGGATGTCAAAAGATCATGTGGCCGCCCACCTACAAGATGGTCAGACTTCTTCGCCATGACCCTGAATGAACGGTTTGAGGCTCTTCGTATTCCTAAAGCAACCAGATGCCATTGGGCTACACTGGCACGTGATAGGGTCAAATGGAAACGTCACTGGCACTCACTCGAGAAAATCAATGAATAACGGGATATCAAGTGATCAGCGACTAGTTCCAGGTTACATCTTTTTTCCTCTTTTTTATTTATTTTATTGCATCACTACAGAGATTCAGTCACACAATATTCCAACACCCATCTCTCTACCAGTGCACATTTCCCATTACCAATGTGCCTGTTTACCCTCCTGCCATAGATTATTATTTTCAAGAGTTCCTTTAACATTTTGAGCAAGACTGGTTCAGTGGTAATGAATTAATTGCTTTGATTTATGTTTAATATACATTTTACGATCTGTAAAATGTAACTTTTACAAGATGGTATATATTCATGAATTATAAGGGTGCCCCATTATGGCCCAAAATAATGCAGTAATACCCTCCAACCATAATGCAGTATACCCTCCCTAAACTGGGTACTGAAATAAAACATTCGGTTAAAAATCCTTTATTTTGAGGAATTTGAATATATTGTGTCATTTCTTTTGGTTTGTCTGGTTTCTGCTCCTATCTAGGGAAGAATTTTATAACGGGACTGTACTTATCTTGGTATTTTTTTAACACTTTATTATATCTCAGGTCTGCTTAGGCTTAATTCGAGATTCTTTGAGTTTCTTATATTCAAATGTATTTTCCATTATTTCTTTCAATAGGATTCCCATCCCTTTCTCCTCTCATTCTGAGTCATCTACAATGAGGTTGTTGCTATTGCTATAGTTCCAGGAGGCTCTTTGACTGTATTCCTATTTTCTGTGTCTTCTTTCAGTTCGTGGTTGTAGCTGAGTGCCAGACTTTCTAACTCACCATCTCTATTAGCTACTTCTTGTTGCTTGTTAAACCCCTCCATTGTATTCCTTAGCTCAGCTATTTTATTTGTAAGTCCATTATTTCTGCTTGAAGGTTTTTCATATTTCTCTCTCCTAGTTGTAAATCTCATTGCTTATTATTTCTTATTTAATTTTCTTTTAACATAGTTATAGCTGTTGTTTTCAAACCTCTGAGCAAGCTACCCAGTTTTATTACATTTGGACTTTTTCCCTGGATTTTTGTTTTGTTCCATCATTTGTAACAAACTTCTGTTTCCTTGTCTTATTTAAGGTTGTATATTAACTTCTTTATGCTGAGAGAAATAGCTGTATTTTCTTGGCTGGCTCTGCAGGTCTTATATCAGAATGGCAGTCTGCAGTATGTAATCCTAGTTGTTTACCCTGATACTGTGGCATTATTGTTTTATATACTGACACTTCTGCATATGTTTAAATGATTGGAACTTTAAAGCCAACACAAGGTGGATAGTCCCAGGAAGTGACCTATAATGCATCTTGCCCTTCAGATGTGGACTTAGTTCCTGTAGTGCTTGAGGGTATTGACCTGACACATGTGTTCTGGGATTCTACCAGTGATATTTTTCCATGTATATTTGTTAGAATATTGACCACACTGTACCCTCCAGGCATTGCAGCACAGTGCTTAGCACCACGCTGAACAACAACAAAAAAATTCTCTAAGAGATGTCCAGGAGGGTATCTACCTCCCTAAGCATTAGGGGCCACTTCTTGGAAGAATTTACCACAATCTAGCTCCACAGGAATCGCAGGAGATGCTGTGGAATTCCTCTAGTGGAAATCTGATTACAACAGAGAAGGACCCTCAACAATCAGCATGCAAATCTTGGCAAACCAAGTTCCTTCCTTCAGAGCACATGTTATACCAGCCAGAAATCTGCTGATCTGCACAACTAAGTTGTCGGTTCGTTCTGAAGAGAGAACAATAGTTCAGCCTACAGTTAAGTGTATCCCCTGACCTAAATTAGACCAGAAAGTCTGACAAGAATACCTAGAAGCAAAGGCAGGCTGGGGAGTAGGAGGGAACCTGGGGACATAGGTAGAAGGAATAGGACACTGGGGAGAGACTGGTGTTAGAACACTGTGTGCCTAAAACACACAGTTAAATTTTTAAGTCATAGCATTTTAATTACAATACATTTTCTTAAAAAGAATACTTAGGCCCTTTAAAGCTCAGGACTAATGCAATACAGTAGATAGAGCATTTGCCTTGCACACTGGGTTCAATCCCCAGCACCCTGAGCCCACCAGGAGTAATTTCTTAGTGCAAAGCCAGAAGTAAGAAAAGTTCTGAGTTAATGGTTTTTATGTGGTTGATCAGTGTTCCCAACATCACTTGCTGAAAAGGCTTTTATTGCTCCACTTCATAATTTTTGGTCCTTTAGGATCAATCTCTGAACTTTCAGTTATAATCCGCTGATGTGAGGCTCTGTCCTTATTTCAGTACCTTAATGTTTTAATTACTACTGCTTTGCAGTACTATTTGAACATAGGGAAACTGATGCCTCCTGTCTTTTACCTGAGTTTTACATTGGCTATTTGAAGGAGGTGGATGGGTTATTGGCTCATCTGAATTTTAGTACTGCTTGTAAAAATGTCAGGGGTATCCTGCACTGAATCTCTATAATGCTTTGGGGAGTTTTTACATCTTGATTATGTTAATTCTCCCAATCCATGAGCAGGGATGATGCTTCCATTTCTTCACATCCATTTTGGTATTTTTTTCCACTTGAGTACCTCTTTTATTTTATTATTTTTTTTAGTGATTAAACATGTATTTATTTTAGTTCAGTTAAAACATACATTGTTTCATTGAAACGCTGTAGCACTTTGCCAACAAATCATACTGAATTGTTTGCAGCACCCATCCCGCCACCAGTGCCCATCTCCCACCACCAACGTCCCCGGTTCCCCCGCCCTCCCCAGCCCTGCTCCATGGCAGGTTCTTGATTTCTTTCCATTTCTCTCTCTTTCTCTTTTCCTTCCCCTCCAGACTATGGATTACAGAACATACATTAAAGGGTTGTCATGTGTATCTTTTTGCCTCTATTTAATGTTCAGTTCTAGTTATACCACAGTGAGATTACAATTTCAAAACTGTTCATGATTAGGTTTCAGTAATACAGTGTTCCAACACCCATTCCTCCACCAGTGCACATTTCCCACTAATTTCCTGATTCCCTCCCCCTTCCCCCAGCCTGCCTCTATGGCAAACACTTTGCTCACTCTCACTGTCTCTCCCACATTGTGGCTTGCAATACATAATAGGGGTTATCATGTATATTCAGTGCTCAGTTCTTGTCTGGCACTGCCATTTCCAACAATTATTAACACACTGGTCCCTTCTCTGTCTTACCTAACCTCTGACTCCCACATAGTCATGGTAGATTCCAACTAATGACAAGTCCTCCTGGTCCATAAGTCACCTGGCTTTGGATATTAGTGTCATACTATTTTTATATCCCACAAATGAATACCATCATTCTATATATGTCCTTTGCCTTTTTTGAAAGTAAAAGTATTTACTGAAAAAAATAGAAATTGAAAGAAAAAGGAATGCCTGAGTGGGTAGGATCTTAGTGTAGAGCTAAGTTCTGATGTCTTCTTTTATATCTTTAAAATGAATCGAAGGAACTTTCAACATAGGAAAATCATCTTCCACAAGTCTACAGTAAAAAATATATTTAATGTGGAAAGACAACAAGTCTTCCACCTATGATCAGGCAAAAGACAAAATTACCCACATACCACTTCTATTCAACATAGTGCTGGAAGTACTTGCTATAGCAATAAGCAAGGAAAAGATACTAAAGGGATCCAGTTAGGAAAGGAAGAAGCCAAGCTCTCAGTATCTGCAGGTGACATGATACTACATTTAGAAAAGCCTAAAGATTCTACAACAAAAAAGCTCCTAGAAACAATAAATTTGTATAGTAAAATGGCATGCTACAATATCAACATTCGAAAGCCGATGGCTTTTCTAAATGCAAAAAATAAAACAGGAGAAAGAGAAAGAAGTAAGAGATTTAGAAACAATCCCATACCTGTGCCTCAAAATCTGCTTAACTAAAGATGGGAAAAGTCTATACAAAGAAAACTTCAAATGGTATCTTGGAATTAGCTTAAATAAAGAAGGGAAAGACCTATACAAAGAAAACTACAAAACATGACTTAAAGAAATAACTTATACTTGCTTTAGAGCACAATTGGCAGTGCCCAGGGCTTACTCCTAGCTCTGTGCTCAAGGATCACTCTGGGCAGGCTCGTGGGAATCATATGTGGTGCCAGGGATTGACTCTGGGTCTGCTGGGCCATGTGCAAGGCAAGTACCTAATCTCTGGACTGCTACTCTGGCTCCAAGAAATAACTTATTTTAAACTACCATTTAACAGCAATAGAATTTTTTTAAATTGCATACCTGTATTCTCACATTTTAGGTTATGAATATTATAATTTATATGCTATTATAATGTAAAACTGCTGACAAATTATAGCTATGAATATTATGTAATTATGGGGATTTTTCTGCTACTTGTCTCTTTTTATTGAACACTATAAAAAACACAGTTACAAAGCTGTTCATGTTTGGTTTCATTCATACAATGTTTCAACAACCATCCTTCCACCAGTGGGCATTTCCCACCAACAATGTCCCCACTTTCCCTCTGCCACCACCCACTTCACCTGAGCATATGACACTCTCCTCTCACTCTCTCTCTCTGGCCTGCCCACCCAATTTTGGATATTATGGTTTATAATACAAATAGTGAGAGGTTGTCATGTTTGTCCCATTATCTATTTTCAACATGTAGTTCTTATCCACAGTGATCCTTTCCAACCATCTTTGTCAGAGTGGTCCCTTCCCTATCCCAACTGCCTTCTCCCCAAGCTCTTGAGGTGGACTTCCAACAATGGATCCTCCTCCTGGCCTTTATTTCTATCATTCTTGAGTATTAGCCTCACATTATTTTTAATATTCCACAAATGAGTTCAATCATTCGATGTCTGTCTCTCTCCTTCTGACTCCTTTTACTCAGATGCAGCTGTTAGGAAAAATGAAGATATGAAATTCGCCTACAAATGGATGGACATGGAAAGTATCATGCTACCTGTCTTTGTTTACTATGTCTCTTTTTATTTTTATTAATTTGATGAACCATTATTTGAAAAGTTATTGATAGTTGAGTTTTAGGCATGATAGTGCAACACCATTCCCACACTAGTGTCAAATTCCCTCCATATGTGTTCCCATATCCCATCACTACCCTAACCCTATCTTGACCTCTCACCTTGACAGCACATCACTAAGTTCCAGTGTGCAGTGTAGGTCTCATGTTTTCAGTGTTATTGAGACTGTTTTAGATATAGCGCTATAATGTCACACACGTCTTTTCTTTTTAAATATAGGCTTTTAATATATTTGACTTTAAGTATGCATTTACTATTAGCAATAAGTGTATGCTATCTTGCTCTATCAGTGTTAAGATTTTATTATTTCCATAATAAAAGTGAAAATATTTCTTGTAACACAGATGTAGTGATAACAGTCTTCTTAAGCTTTTGTTCAGGAAAGTCTCTCCATTTCTAAAAATTGGCATTTCTGGATATAGACTTATTAACTTTTTCTTCTTTTAGTGTTTTTACTGCTACTGTCTCATTGTTAAAAAAATTTTTTTTTGCTTTCCAAATTCACCAGTTATTTTCTGAGTTGCCTTTTATATAATTTTTCAATTCTTGTGAATTGCCTTTTATATAATTTCTCTCTTTTTATTTGCTGATTCAAGCATTGTTTCTGTATTTCAAAAATTAAATGCAATATTTCTTGATTTAGCATGATTTGACTGCTTTACTAGTGTGATTCCCTTAATTATTACTTTTTGCCTATGCTTATCACTTCATTCAGTACAATAAGCAAGGTAATAGAAACAATCCAAATGCACAACTACAGATTAATGTATCAATAAGTTGTGGAATATATAGTAAATGGAATACTATGCAGTTCTAAGAACGAAATCATGCAGTTTGCAGCGACAGGGATGAAACCCCAGGATATTATGAAGTCAGTTTAATGAAGTCAGAAAGAAAAGAACAGAAAAAGAATAAGAAAGAAAAGAACAGAAAAGAATAATCCCTCTATGGGGCCGGAGAGATAGCCCAGCGGGTAAGGCGTTTGGCTTGCACGCAGCCGCCCATGCGGCCCGGGTTCGAACCCCGGCATCCCATATGGTCCCCCGAGCACTGCCAGGAGTAATTCCTGAGTGCAGAGCCAGGAGAAACCCCTGAGCATTGCCGGGTGTGACCCAAAAGCAAAAAAAAAAAAAAAAAAAAAAAAGAATAATCCCTCTAGCAAGTGGGATTTAATAATACATAGTGAAGTAGGTACAAAGATCTAAAGGTAACCTAATGGGAACCTGGGCCCTACGAAAGCAGGATGAGAATGCTATTCGGTCTCCCAGAGAGGAATCGAAAGAGCTGTGCTTGGAATATCACGCCTCACTCAAGTGAGAGAAGGAATCTGGAGTTCTGACCTCCATAGCTATTCCAGAATCAGGGACGCTGTCTCATTTGCCAAGGAATCGAAAAATCAAATGGGCTGGACATGTAATGCTATTTGGAGACAACCGCTGGACTAGAGCCGTTACTGACTGGATCCCACGGGATGTCAAAAGATCACGTGGCCGCCCACCTACAAGATGGTCAGACTCCTTGTCAAGACCCTGAAGGAATGGTTTGAGGCTCTTCATATTCCTGAATCAACCATATGCCATTGGGCTACATTGGCACGTGATAGGGTCCAATGGAAATGTTACTGGTGCCCACTCAAGCAAATCAATGAATAACGGATTCAAGTGATCAAGTGATCAAGTGAATGGGAACACTGATTTACACAGTTAAGTTGGGAGGGCTGAGTATGATGGATGCTGGGGTCTTTTGGGGAGAGGGATGGGTACACCAATGATGGGTGTGGTGTTGGAATTATTTGAATTATGAGAAACCAATATTGTAAAACAGAATCTCAATTTTAAAATAATTTTTAAAAGCAAGATATCCCTTAGGTTGGTGCTGGTCCCTGAGCTAGCAAGAACACACACATTGAGCCTCAAACGTGGCTGGGAAAGCTGGAACTCAGCTCTCCCCAGACTCAACTGACCATGGGGCTCCCAGGAGGACAGATGGGTTTTGGGAGTGGGCCCATCATCTCTGGGGGTCCCGGAAGCAGCTGGATGAGACTCGTCCACCACACTAGCCGCCACCTTCACTGTCCAGACGCTGACTATGAGGCCCCTAAATCACGCGGCCACAAGCGGCCGCGGCGGCCCATCAAACTAGTGGGAACAGTTATGTCCTTTAATGTACTGCATTCTACAATGTGTAGGAAAGTTAGGCGAGAGGGAGAGATAGAGGGGAGAGAAAAGACATACAGAACCCGCCAAGTAGTTGAGGTGTGGGTGGGGAGGGAGTTGGGGACATTGGTGATGGGAGATGGGCTCCGGTGGAGGGATGGGTGTTGGAACACTGTGGAACCTTAACTCTACATGAGCATCTTGCAATTGTATGTCTAAAAGTGGTGTGAAAAATTTGAAAAAAAGCAAGATATCCCATCTTTAATACATTGTCTTCCCTTGTCATGCTATTGAAATGAGTTATACAACAATTTCTATTCTAGGAATATTTCCAAAGGAGAAAAATATCATTGATTCATAAAGATATATGCACCTCTGTGTTTGCATGTGTGTATATTGCATGTGCCTGTGTATGTGTATGTGTTCCGACAACAAAATATTCTTCAGTAACTTTGAAAAAAAAGGAAATACTGTCACTTGAAACATTATGGATGTATTTCAACAAAATTATACTCTGAACTAAATCAGACCCTCAAAAACTGCATGATCTCATGTATAGATGAAATCTAAGAACAAAAAATAAGCCAAAAGAAACACACAAAGTCACAGAAAGACATCACATGATCACACCCTTTTCCTTCTCAAGTTCTAAATCTAGTCATTCTAAACTTCCACATTCTCCAAGAATGCTTTGCAAAGCATGGACTTGCAAACACTGACCAAGACTCACATGAACTTCTAGTTAAAAATAATCCCATTCCAGAGATCCCAAAACAGACTTTCCTAGGTGAGAAGTAGAAAGATTACAGTTTTTAACTACCTAAAATGAATTCCTATACAGCAGAAGGCACAAACTAGGCACCAGATTCCTTCAGCCTACAAATATTTTGCTTAGATAGTATTTTTATTTTTTATTATTTCTTTTAATATTTTATTATAGCACTGTGATATATACAATTACAAAAATGTTCATGTTTGGGTTTCGGCCATACAGTGCTCCAGCACCCATCCCTCAACCAGTGCCCAGTTCCCACCACCAATGTCCCCGATTCCCTCCCCCCTCCCTAGCCTGCCTCTATGGAAGGTTCTTTATCTCTTTTCTCTCTTTCTCTTTCACTCTCTCTTCCTTCTCTTACACATTGTGGATTGCAATACATACATTTAGAGGTTATCATATATATCTTTTTGCTTATATTCAATACTCAGTTCTAGGCTGGTATTATCACTTTCGACAATTATTAGCACACATGGTCCCTTTTGTGTTACCTAACCTCTGACTCCCACAGGTTTATGGTAAATTCCATCTTTCACAAGACCTCCTGATCCATGTTTTGCTGACCTTGGTAGAGCCTGGCAAGCTACCCGTGTCATATTTGATATGCCAGATATCAGTAACAATTATAGACCTCATTCCCATGACTTGATGGAATGGTTTGAGGCTCTTTATGTTCCTGGAGCAAGCAGGTGCCCTTGGGCTCTACTTGCATGAGACAGGTCATATGGAGATGTTACTGGTGCCCGCTCGAGCAAATCGACGATAAATGGGAAGACAGTGATACAGTGATACAGTGATATATATATATAAAATGATACCAGTATAGTATATATAATGATACTATTATATATAATATATATACATACATATATAATGCAAATAAATGCAGTCATTCTACATCTTAGTATTTTTAAAGGTTTGAGAGTGTGCCAAAAATTTTAATTGAAAGGACATTCCTCCAAAGACTAGAAATTGAGCTCCCTTTTGACCCAGCCATACCACTCCTGGGAATATACCCTGGGAAGCCAAAAACACACAGCGAAACACAATCCGCACTTTTATTTTCATAGCAGCACTATTCACAATAGCCAGAACCTGGGAACAACCAGTATGCCCGAGAACTGATGACTGCATAAAGAAACTGTGGTACATCTACACAATGGAATACTATGCAGCTGTCAGGAAAAATGAAGTTATAAAATTTGCCTATAAATGGGTGGACATGGAAAGAATCATGTTGAGTGAAATTAGTCAGAAGGAAAGAGAGAGACATAGAATGACTGCATTTATTTGCATGACATAAATATACCAGGTGATCTTACCAAAAGTGGAAATTACCACAAGTGTGTGGGAATCAGAGGTTAGGTAAGATAGAGAAGGGAACATGTATGAATAAATGTCAAAAGGCCTGATACCAACATAGAACTGAACATTAAATACAGGCAAAAAATGCAAATGATGGCTTCTAAGTGTATGTTGTGCAACCCACAATGTGTAGGATAAGGAAGAGAGAGAGAGAGAGAGAGAGAGGAGATAAAGAACCTGCCATTTAGGCAGGCCATGGGAGGGGGGGAGGGAATTGGGGACATGGGTTGTGGGAGATGGGCACTGGTGGAGGGCGGGTGCTGGAACACTGTGTGACCAAAACCTCCAAACGTGAACAATGTTGTAATTGTATATCTCACAGTGGTATAGTAAAATGTTTAAAAAAAAAAAGAATGTAATGTGGTTGGTTGTAATGAGGCAGGTGGGGGACATGGTGAGGGACCTGGGAATATTGGTGGCGGGAAGTGATGTTGGTGGTGAGATTGGAGCTGCCATATGCAATATTTTATGTATAAAACCCAACTCTGAATAACTTTGTAAATCACAGTGCTTTAATAAAAAAATGTGAAAAAAATTTTAATTGGTGTCTATGAAGTGATAAAATCTTTTAAAAAATCATATCTGCCACATGAACTGATGCTAGGGGAAAAACCCACTAGAAAATGGGTGTAAGCCTTTTGATTCCCAGCCCGCCTCAGGCTCCAACTATCATAACCCTGGTTTGTTTTTATTAATTATCTATCCTCTTAGACATGCGATTTTGAGACCACTAGTGGATAAAACTTTCTAAGCCCTTCTACTTATATCAATCTACAATTATTTCATTCTCTTTAACCTAAAGTAGCTTCACTTGTGTCTAGGTAATTCCAGGATTCCTCTTAACCAACACTTCATGGTGGAAGCGCTCTCAAAACCAGAGAATAAATGTTCCCATTAAACTCGCCTTTATTTCTCTTTCTTGCAACATCCATCAGACCAACAGTTCCATGTGAGATGCCAGTTTCCCCTTCCAAAGTGTAAGTTCCTGGCGGGGGAAGGGAGAGATAAATAATCAACATTTCCATGTTCAGTACAAAGGGTCTGTGAGAAAAATATACTTGAGATGTTCGTTAATCAGAGGTTAAATCACACATATAATAAGGTTAATTAGAGATTACTCTATGGGGAAGGGAATTGCAGCAAGGATTCCATGAGAAGTGAAATTTTTATCAGGATGTTAAAAAATTGATGCAGATAGAAATAACAGACAATAGGATGCATTTCATTATCTACAAAGACATTTTCACAGTTGTTGGTTTCGGGCCAATTAGTACCCATTAACCGCAATATTTATACTAGTTTGCTCATTTTAGGAATTGCTCCTTGCCCATTCTTTGCTTTGTGGTTCAGGTAGGGCCTTATCTTCCAATTCTAGGTACAGAGCCTTATGACCCAGACCTAAAATATCACTACCTTGCATTGGCCCCTGATTATAATTAATGCTTAGGAAAATTTCATACTCAAATCTACCGAAAATACCCTGAGCTTTTATCCAACAGACAACTTAGTGCTCAACCTCAATACTAGTACTCAAAAGTATGTAAATCCTAGGTTGCTGTGTTCAGCTTGAAACCCAGGATTTTATTAAAATGAAATAAAATCCAGTCAAAACAAAATTCACAAGAAATCAGAAGGCAAAGATAGAAAATTGAATTCTGAGGATATTCTGCGAAACTGTCAAACTCTGCCTTCATAAATCAACATTTTCTTTTTTTTTCTGGAGATAATTCAATGAATTTCTACCATTTGGAAAGAGACCTAAGTTAAAAAAAAAAAAAAAAAAAACCTATGTGAGCAAATTGATAAACACCTGGCTATATTCTGCATGCTCTAAAAACCACTGGTTTTTATAATGGGGGTATATAGGTCAGGGATTATAAAATGATACTGAAAAAAAATTTGCTGAACAATAAACGGCCACAGACTAGAAAATTCAAATATATAGTTCTTCCTCCAGAGGGTCCAGAAAAACTTCTCAAAAATTTAAAAATCTACCTAGTGAATAGAAATCACACACCACCGTTTACTGGAAAACAAAGCTAGCAATTAAATTACATAAAATAAAATAGGACCAAGGAAAAATAATAAAATCTCCATATTTAAATTTTATATGGCTATTGTAATTCCATTTAAATTTGTCACTAAGCTTCTGGTAATTAAGAAAAAAATTGCAATCTGTTTTAGTTGTAGTCCTTATTTATTATATTTTAAAAAGAAAGACACTTCCTGAAAATACTGTCTAGCAGTAAGGAACCAAAGAGCTTTTGAGCAGAGCTATGTTAAGAACACATCAGATTAAAAATCTTTCACGCTGAAAAATAAAAATAACCAGAACAAAAGAAATACTTGTCCACCACTCATCTGACAAAAGGTTACTTTTCAAGATACATAAAACACTGGTAAAAACTTAAAAAAAATAAACAACTTCATCAAAAAATATGGGAAGAAGAGGTGAACAGAAAGACATTTAGGTTTAGGGTTTCAAAGAAAACACAGATGGCCAAGAAGTATAAGAAAAAATGCTCTTGATCAGGAAAACAGAAATAAAAACAATTATGAGGCATCACAATAACAAATGAATCTCACACCAATGAGTCTATCACACATCACAATTATTGAAAACAACCCAGTATCAGCAAAGATGCGGGAAGGTAACAGTCCTCAGCCACTGTTGAGGCTGAATGTCAGCTCAACAGCCTTCTAAAAAGGCTGAATGTCAGCTAGTTCAGCCTTTTTAGAAAATAGGGGCACTCAAAAAAAAATAAGAATCAAGCTTCCATATGACCCAGCAATCCCATTTCTGTGTATGTACCCAAATGAACCTAAAAACTCTACTCAGAAAATACATATATACTATTATACTCATTGCAGCACTATTCACCATATCTAAAATCTGGGAACCACCCAAGAGTCTCAGAACAAATGACAAGCTAAAGAAACTATGGTACAAATATGCAATGGAATACCACTCAGCTATAAGAAAAGATAAAAATCAAGGAATTTTCCACTATCTAGATGGAATTAGAGGGTATTGTGCTGAGTAAAGTCAGTCAGAATGAGAGAGACATATACCTAATATCTGTATATGTGGAATATAAATAAGCATAAGAGAATTATAAATGGCTAAAACAGTCTACAGAATGGAGCTTACCATGGCAATGAGACAGTAAGTGGGGTAGGGGTGGGGTCCACAAGTACTGACAGGGTGATGGGAGTGAGACAACAATGGAGCGAAATGGACTCTTTGGTGGGAAGGGGACGTGGTGTTGGAATCTCGTATGCATAAAACCCTACCACTGACAGTACTATAGAACTGTAAATCATGGTGACTACCAAACCAAACTTGACCCCAGAGTCTAGGGAGAAGGAAAGAAAGTAAAGTGGAGGGAGAGGGAAAGGAGACAGATGAGAAACAACAGGAACCAGGTATGGCAATTTAGGTACAAAGGTGGTGTTAAGGAACGATAGATCCAAATATCGAAACCAGAGTCAACAACACAAAAATCAAGAGGTCCAAACTTTGACAATGAAACTTAGAAAAATGCCTGTCAAGAGGGCAGCATGGGGGAGGGGGTGGGAGAAAGAGACCCAGGAGCATTGGTGGAGGGAAGTTATCACAGGTGGTGGGATTGGTGCTACAACACTCTAAAATTCAGCTATGAATAACTTTGTAAATCATGAGTCATTAATAAAACTCATTTTGATATCAATAAATAAGTGACATCTAAGGGACACTGATGGAGAAAAGTGGACTGATGAAGTTGGTGTTGGAGAGTTGTATACCTGAAACTCAATGATGAATAACTTTGAAATCATGGTGCAACAAAAAATGCATTTAAAAAGAAAGAACATATGGCAGACAAAATAAAAGCACAGCCTGCAGGCCCCTAGAGTACATCTCATTCTCAGCAGCTATTAATATATTATCATCACTGGCAAAGGAACTTTGTAGGTATGACTAAGGATCTTAAAATGAGGAGATTATTCTGGATTATTCTGTTGGCTCTATGCAATTACGAGTATTCTTATAAGAGGAAAGCAGAAGACTCAGTGTGAGCAGAGACAAGCAGGGAATAAATAACAAAATGAGGATTACACCACAAGCCAAGGAATAAGGCAGCCTGCAAAGATAGGGGTGGGAGGGTGGGGGGGAGATGGGCTCACTCCTAGAGCTTCCAGAAGGTACCAGCCATACCTACACCTGGATTTTAGGATTTAAATCCTACCACTGACAGTACTATAGAACTGTAAATCATGCAGTAATTTGTTACAGCAGCAATAGAAATTTAATACAGTCTAAGAGTGAGATAACAGAAAACTGGTAAAGAAGACTTTCTGAATATTCTAGGGCCTATCTTCAGCTGTCAATTAAAGAATCAAACTTTTCACACAGAAACATCGACCAGCTTTTCTCTAACCCCTCACTTTTGCTTATATGGTAAGCTTATGCCACCAAGCAGCACAGCAACGATTCCAAACTCTGAAAGTTTACGTTCCCTCTCCTGCAGTTCACATTTCTAACGAATTTGCTCTGCACTTGTTCCTTAGTTCTCCAGGGCCTGATGACAAAATGGGGAGGCTGTAATTGAAGAATTCCATCAAGGTGAGTTTGGGCTCTACTAGCATGAGACAGGACATATGGAGATGTTACTGGTGCCCGCTCGAGCAAATCGATGATGAACAGGAAGTCAGTGATACAGTGATACAGTGAGGGGCAAGAGCAATAGCAGGTAGGGCCGTCCTTGTCTTGCAGGCAGCCAACCCAGGCTTGATCCCTGGCACCCCATATGGTCCCCCGAGAAGCACCAGGAGTAATTCCTGATACGAACCAGGATTAGCCAGAACTTTGTCCTGAACATTGCCAGGTGTGACCTCCCCGGTCCCCTCCCAAAAAAAAATTGAACCCCCCAAAAAAAATATGCTTTTGAAAGCTTGTCAAAACTTAAGGAGATAAATCAGATCAAGTTCTGCCGAGTGAAAAAATTCACAAATGGTAATAGAACACAGGAATGAATGTGTTGGAACCACCATGAATGAGATGTGGGATTGAAAATAAAAGGAGCGATGAAGCTACAAGCTCAAAATCATGAGATATCAGCCTTGCCACCAAAGCCATGGGTTTGGCAAGCATCTGAGAGCAGAGAGGGAGAAGCTATCTTTCCTCTCAACCGTTAGGAAACTCACTGAACTTTCAAATGTCAACTGACCACAGATGGGGCTGAAGAAATATTACAGGGGTTATGGAACATGCTTTGCATACAATAAACCAGATTCACTGCCAGCACCGCATGTTTCCTGAGTGTCTCTAAACACAGCCCCAGAGGCCCCATGCACCAGGGTAGCCCTAATGCCAGTTCCCAAGTTCTATGGTTGCTAGCCATCACCATAGTTCCCAAGAATTTCTCAAACCCTCATATTCAACCACAGAGCCAGGAAGCCAAGAACCACGAAAAGAGGACCCTGAACCTCCTGGTGCTGTTTCAGAGTCCCCCACCCTCACCATAAAAAGACACCAGCTACCTAAGACCAAAGAAACTACCATGATTTTCTATGATGATTTTCTTAGGACTCTAGCGTTTCAGAGGTCCTGGAGAGTAGCTGTGGCTTAGCATGCTGCCTTGGAAACATCAGACCCTGAGTTCGATTGCAGGTGCTACTGCATATATGGAACAAATCTAGCAACTCTGCTGTCTGTGCCTGGCCACTCGTCTCTCTGTGATCCCAGAGTAACAAGTGATTCCCAGGCTGCACCGCAGCAAGGCATACATGAACACCTGGCAATCACCAGAGCTAATAAACATTCCAGCACCTGATTTCCGAGTGAGATCCGGGAGCACAGTGTGTGCACAGCTAAAGGAGTGCGACATCCATGAGCATTGCAACCAAGAGAGCAAACTCCACAATGGGATGTGGGTGCCCCCACCTACCAACAAGCAACACAATTAAATGAACAAGCACCACAGACAGGCCTTTGTGTGATCCTGGTCTTCACAAAAATGAAGGAAAGAAAAGAAAAAGACACGAGAGTTGTATAGCCAGACCTGCTCTTAATTTAGCTTCCAGAATACCCACCATGCTGGGATCATTAGTTTTGTTTCTGTGGCAACATGAGGTATAATTAATATTCTTCTCATGTCCTGTAAATGGAAGACATCCCAACACACTCATGTCTATCTTGGGCAAAAGATGAAGAAACTACACTTTGTTGTGTTGCATCCTATTTTATTGTGTTTGTAGGAATCCCTGTGACTTTGCTGCAGGTTTCAGTGGGTGTAGCTTTCATGTCTAGTCTGGGAATCACTCTAGTCTCTTTCCCACTGATGTCTATCCACTGAGATATGACAGAAACTGGGTTTAAAAACATCTCAATTGTTCAGTTTTCTCCACAAAGAAACACAAATTGTGATGCTTTGCTAACTACATGTATCTGTTAAAATTGAATGGCTCAGAAAGTCGTTTTATACCTATCAAAATCTATCAAAGCAATTTGACTAGGGATTGTCTCACCACATAATCTATATCAAGATATCAAACTACTCAGGAATCACTCCTGGCGGTGCTCGGGGAACCATATGGGATGCCGGGGATCGAACCCGGGTTGGCATGGGCCGGCCACGTGCAAGGCAAACGCCCTACCCGCTGAGCTATCGCTCCGGCCCCCAAGATATCAAGCTTTTTCTTAAAAAATTATATATAGTAAGTATTCAGACTTTGAATGTCAAGCAATGGAATCAACAATGTCTGACATATAGCCATTAAAAAATATAAACAGGAGGACAGAGAAATAGTACCACGGGTAGGGCATTTACCTTGCACACAACCAACTCAGATTCAATACCTAGTACTCCATATGGTTCACTAACTCCTGCCAGGAGTAACTGCTGAGCACAGAGCCAGGAGTGAGCACTGAGCACTTCCAAAAGTAGCAAAATAATAATTTCCTTAGCTTGTGAACCCTACCAAAATATAATGCAATGGGTCAGAGTTAGTCCAAGGTTATGCTTTGAAAACTTACTTCTGGGTAGGAAAAAAAATCCTATAATCTGAATTTTGAATTGGTCTCTTAATCATTCTGATTATTTTCATAAATTATCATTTACCTTTATCCCAGTGTTCAAAAGTCCTTAGTGTCTTGTAGGTATGATATGTGAGCCGGCCAATGGAATTTACAGATATTGTTGCAAATAAATGCACTTAATATTGATATAGGCCCAAATTCAAGGTAGTTTCAAAGTAAAAGAATAGAGATTAAGCTATATTTTTACTCACATGTAAAATGATAATAGTGGCATTAAGCAAGAGTAGAAAGTATTCTAATTGATAGCTAACTTTTATATGCCTTTTTCGCTTTCTCTAATTGACATTTTATAAATGGTATCTCCTTCTAAGCATTCCATTTTGATTCATACCAATCTGTTGGCATTACACATGAACTGGAAGAAAATATGGAGCCTTCTGCTTCAAGTATCCTAATTTACATGCTAAATCAGAAGGTCAAAATGAATCTTTGTCATGTTTAGAGCCCTGATGTTGGCCGGAAATAAGACAGTAAGTCTGCTTGTTGCTAGTGGCAGCAGAATATTTCTTTTTAAAAAAAATCAGCAAGTAATAATTCAATGTGAGTTCAAAACAACAAAATCTAGTGCGTTAGATGATAGATAGTATGAAAAGTGCTTTGGTGTGATGAGAATGGCTTTGTTTAAGTTGAAAATTGTTCTTCACTCTGATAGTATAGTAGCAGATGGCCTGAAGTTATCATAAATATGTATGCCCTAGAAGTGCCCTGCATTGAAGAGCAGCCAAAACACAACAGTGTTGCACAACACATTGTAGAGAGAGCCCGTCTGACACATATAGAAGAATGAGTAGCCTTCCTCAGACAGTAAGATTTCTATCATCACAGGTCATCTGAGTTACCACTAAGCTTTTCCTAACATCAGTAGCACATATAGAAATTCCATTTTTTAAAGACTTTATGGCAAATATTTTACCCTTTCTTTCTATTAAGTTACCACTGTTTTCACAATTCTGATGTTGAAGGACTTCAAGTGCTCTCTTCTTTAGAAACTTGCTGTCTGAACCCAAGCTTCCTATTCAGATGAAGAATTGTACAATGCAGAAGAGAACTCTAATGGATGACTTGCTTCCACATAACACAACCTTTCTAGCTTTGTCTGGGTAATGTGACCTTTGTTCTTTTGTTCCTCCCACCTGAGTAACTGAAATGCTATTCAAAAACATAATTTTTGAAAATTCCCTTCATTGTTAAAATCCAAACACAGCTCCTTTTATATTAAGCCCAGCCACAATCAAGACGTGTTGTTGCAACCAGACTTCAATAAATAAATGTGAGATCCATCCATTTGCTAATGCCTCTTACATCCTGTACAAGACAACTAGAAATACGGAGATGAATAATGCAGAGAGAATAATGCCCCTTTCTGTGTTTCAACAGAATTTGTTTGAAATAGCTGCCTTCTCATACTCACGCCTCCTAATGGGAGTAGGGGGGATTGATTTGGTTGTTGAAATGATGAGTCTGGCATCTCTGACCTATAATTCTGATCTAGGGAAGGCTTATTTATTCATAGTCGACCTGTTGATTTGGCCTTCCTGCATTAAAGGGGTTTTACAAAAAGCTGTTGTCAGCCATTGTGGTTCACGTGGGTTTGCTGGGAAACAATTCTGCATGTGTGAGTCCCACAACAGACACTCAGGATGTGGAGGAAAGTAGTTAAATAATCCATCCACGTTGAGAGTCTGAGGTTTATTCTCTAATCCAGTTGTAACAGAAGCAAAGCAGATACTTCACTTATTCTTTGTCTTGTATTTGTGTATCAATCAGCTCAGGAAGTAGGAAAAAAAGAAAGGGATTTAACTCACCATCTCTATTCACAACAAATATATTAACTCTGTCCTCAATAAACTCAGACTTCTAGGATCCTTGGCTCTAAGCTTTCCCCTGAATACTATATGTTTCATGAAACCATGCATGAAAAAACAAGGTCTAATCCACTACTCCAAGAAACACCATGAAATCACTGTACTATTTCAAGAAGACTACCAGCTAGACTCCAAAGAACTGGGGCTCTGCGGAAGTGACATAAAGGGAGCATTACAGTAATTTGCTGAACAATTATTAGAAAATAACTCACAACCATAAAATGGGCATTCAATGTCTTGAATTTGAGTGACTTTAAACACTTGATAACATTCTGAACACAAGAGAAAAGCAGCATGCCAGACTATTTTAAAGCATTTGATTTTAAAGTTCTGACTGCTGGTCAAGGAACAGAGAAAAACACCCTCACTGAAATCTGAAACATGGCATTTTCCTCCTAAGTAAGGAAAACAGTTCTTGGATTCACTAGTGACTAGAAGTTGTTCTACTGGTTTTCACACATGATTGTCTGCTTTGAAAATTGTCAACAGTGACAAAGGAAAATATTTTAACGTATTTCTAACATTTCTAAATAGCAAACCAGAGCCATACAGTCCACCACTCAATGTTTAATATCCAAATCTGATATACTCTCTTTTGAAGCTTTTCACCATAAGAGCTTACCATTCAGGACTTGGTCAAGGGTATATAGGACATGTGTTGTATAAATGGCATTGACATAGTCACTTACTGAATGCTAACACATACCAAAAACTATTCTCGAAATTGTGTATAGGAGAGTGAACAAAATAAAGTCCCTGCACTCATTGTGCTTTTGCTTCAGTGCCAGAGAGAACTGAGCACATCAAACATCCACATCACCAATAGATTCATCCCCTCAAGTTCTGTCCACTTCTTCATGATCTTGCCTCTCATTTGCTATGGCTATTTGGTCAGGGAAGCTAATCCATAACTGGAGGGTTTAAAAATCCCTTTACTGTAGCTATTTAACAATAACAAACACCAACTTGTTTTTCTTTCTTATTTTAATCTTTCAAACTAGAGACCACTGTGAAATAAAGACAGCAATGGCAGCCAAAGGTATTCCATGAGGTCTGTATCTCTAGAGGGGCCAGAGAGGCCTTATTATGGAAAGGGCAGCACGTGATAAGATGCAGCAGAATCCATGATGCAGAACAATGATGCCCAATTCAGATTCAGACTGTCCATAGGCAGACACTGGGTGTCCTCAGTTCTGCCACATATATCCCTATTGTCATGATCCTTGCAGATCAAACTGTTAAAAGCACTGACATTGCCATGATCCCAGGTGATGAAAGAATGGAGTCATTGATATATAGAGCAGCACCCTCTGATGCAAAGGAAGGAACAAGAGAGAGAAAGAGAGAAGAGAGTGACTTGACATTCAAAAGCAATCACTTGCTTAAAAGGGTTTTGAGAAATAGAAAAAGGAATAATTGATCAAAGGTGACAACATGTGAAACGTCTACCTGAATCCCCTTAACAACACGTTGTGTCCCAATCATACACCTCTGAAAGGTCGAATACATTTGGGATCACTGAAATGTGCCAAGCTGAGGCACTCCTTGATATTACTCCCATGATCAAAAAACCCTCTTCAGCATGGGCCCCCAGACCCCACTCAAGTACCCATCCCTTCTCTGCTAACACCTTCATCTCCCAACTGCCATCTCAGTGCCCTCCCCTCCACCGGTCACTACCAACCCAACTGCATGCCAGTGATAATGTAATGTGGACTTACCCCAGCAAAAGCACATTGTAATTAAATTAAAATTAGCTAAGTCACAAGTGAGACCGCCCACTCACCACAGAGGTGAGCACTGCTGAGATCAAACCTGATATTATAATAGAGCATTTCAAATTGTCACAGGTATTGGGTGAACAATGATTCTTGATATCTTGTGGTGCTCCTTAAGTTTTACCCACAATGAAGACTTGTCCAGAATTGTGAGTGAGTTCTAAAGCCCTGCAAGACATTTATGTGGGTGAAAGCCTGTTTTGTAATTATCAAGGCTTAGGCCCTGACTGTTTTCCATAGAAAAGAAGTACGAGTTCCCATGTAAATCTAAGGAGAATTGTTTAGTTTTATTCCAGAGCTCTATCAGGGGATGCTCTCCACTTCAGGTGGAACAATTACCTGCAAAAGACTGCTTTGTATTCAGTTATCCAGCCTCACACACTCACTGATTTGCATCTATAATTGGCATATGTTAGAAGATTCTACTAGTGCTGGAATACTGATCACATACATGGTGTCCTATGGTATTGTCACATCTGAGTTACATACTATTTTATTGCTTCCTTTCTGTTTCTGCTTTATAACAGAGAAGAAAAAGGCATCATATTGAAGGTTTGGATTTTTTTTTAACTTATGTAAGAAGTGGGTTATGTTATTGGAGGCAGGGAGCCATCAAAGAGGTACTGCAAAATATTTATTAGAATAAGAAAGGAGAGTGTTCTAATGGAGTTCTAAAAACTATGGCATGCAAAAGAAATGATTGCATTTCATTTCTTTTGAAAAAAAAGAAGGTATATACAAGGGATGCAAAGTATGATGAGACAAAACAGTTTACACCCAAGAACTGACTCGTGACTAGATGGTTCTTAGGTGGTCTTGGGCCCTTATTGGGCTCTTATTCCTGCACAGTTACCCCCAATATCCACCCCTGGAAACACTTCCTGTACTCTGTCTCAGCCCTCTAAATTCATCCTGCTGACAAAATGATCATCCAAGGGGCCAGAGAGATAGCTCAATGGGCTGAACACATGCTTTGCATGTAGGAGTCCTGGGTTAGTCCTAAATACCAACTAGTCCCCTGAGCATCACTAGGTATAACCTCTGGGCACTGAGAAGAGAGTAGCCCCAGAGAACGGCCAGGTGTGCCACCTCACCCAAACAAAAAAAAAGCTAAAACTGAAACAAAATAAAAAGTCATTCTAAAATATAGCATTGCTAATGACTTCATTTTATTCAAGAGCTTTTCTAAATTCCTAATTGCCTTGGTATTCAGACCCACCAAATTCACACTCTCCCCAAAATAATCTGTTGCCAACTCACTAATCCCCCCCACCAAAGCCACTTCCCTTTCCCTCCCTCCCGTAAGTAGGTCATCAGCAGTAAAGCACTAAATCTCCTGACCAGAGTCACCTGACCTCTGATTTCACTATGCCAGAGCCTGGTCACACCTATTCTAATAATACCTTCTTTCTCCCCTTCCTGTTCAATTCAAATCCCTATGCATATGCCCTAAGAGATCAGACTTCCTCTAGAAACCTAGAGAGAGCAATTAAGTGTGGCAATTAGGCAAGAAGAGGATAAGTTAAACTATGATAACAAGCTGTCCCAAATCAGAAGGGCTTATAAGGGTTTACTGCTCACTTAGTTCAAATGTCACTGCACATCAATAATGCTTCTGATCCCAGACCATCTTCTTTCTAGTGTACAAATTCAAGAGCAGCCTTTATCAGAAACAGTGGTCTTCATCACAAGTGGAAGAAAAAGAGAACATGGTGACCCTTATTAACTCCTAAACTCTCATTCAGGAGATACACATTGGATTTCACTGGTCAAAGTCAGCAGTATAACCACACAGGAGATCAACAAAAGGGAAGGAAAAAAGAAAGAAAGGGAAGAAAAAAACAAGTATTTTCAAACTTTATTAAAATTTGCAATGATTAAATAAACTTTTGTTGAGATCACCTCTGAAGTAATAAATGTAGAGTTCATTATTCTAGCCGTCTAAAAGAGTATCTTTTCTAGAAATATAGTTTTGACTTTGTTTTTTAAACAAAAATTTGAAATAGTGAAATGTGAAATTTTTATTAAAGTCTATTATAGTTAATAAAATAAAACCACAAATTTGCTGCCAATATAACTTTCTCTTTGTTTTTAACTAAAAAAATTTGAGAGTAACATGGATCACTATCTATCACTATCACTGTCTTCCTGGAATTCATCTATTTGCTAGAGCGGGCACCAGTAATATCTCCATATGTCCTGTCTCATGCTAGTAGAACCCAAAGGCATCCACTTGCTACAGGAACATAAAGAGCCTCAAACCATCATATTAGGTCACGGGAATGACCTAATATAAATGTTACTGGTATTTAGCATATCAAATACTACACGAGCAGCTTGCCAGGCTTGCCGTGTGGGTGACATACTGTTGTAGTCACCTCTAAATAAAACATTTATTGATGAACCATGCAGCAGCTAGCGGCCGCGCGAGCCGGGCTGTGATAATCTGGTCTGCTGGGTGGAGTTGTGACGAGAGGGAAGTCCGGATGTGGAAAATGGCGGGCCCATGGAGTAGGGGAGGGTGGTCTGGCTTGTTGTGAGGCTCTGTTGGGGTGGCAGGCCAGGGCTAGAACCCACCATGCCTCCTGGGCGCCTCACGAGCAGCTGGGCACAAGGAAAGCAAGTAGCAGCTCTGCCCCATGTCTTAGAGTCTCTGGTTCAGCATACCTGGGCCGGATTGAAAAAAAACTGCTGCAGGGTGGCTGTGGATGATCCGGGCTGTGATAGTCTGGTCTGCTGGGTGGAGTTTTGACGAGATGGAAGTCCGAAAGTGGAAAATGGCGGGCCCCATGGAGTAGGGGAGGGTGGTCTGGCTTGTTGTGAGGCTCTGCTGGGGTGGCAGGCCAGGGCTAGAACCCTAAAGACTAGAGAGTCTAGAGACTCTCAGACATGGGGCAGAGCTGCTCCTTGCTCTCCCTGTGCCCAGTTGCTCGTGAGGCACCCGGAAGGCATGGCAGGTTCTAGCCCTGGCCTGCCAACCCAGCAGAGCCTCACAACAAGCCAGACCACCCTCCCCTACTCCATGGGGCCCGCCATTTTCCACATCCAGACTTCCCTCTCGTCACAACTCCACCCAACAGACCAGACTATCACAGCCCCGATCATCCACAGCCACCCTGCAGCAGTTTTTTTTTTCAATCCGGCCCAGGTATACTGAACCAGAGACTCTCAGACATGGGGTAGAGCTGCTACTTGCTCTCCCTGTGCCCAGTTGCTCGTGGAGGCACCCGGGAGGCATGGCGGGTTCTAGCCCTGGCCTGCCACCCCAACAGAGCCTCACAACATGGATAAATTGTTATATTTTTGAAATTTAAACTTTTATTAAAGTCTAGCATATTTAATCAAATAAAACAAATTTAAATAATATAAGATATAAATATAACTAAAATTAAATTAAAAATTTTATTTTATCTACAAAATTAGAAATAAGCCTCCCAGAATAAAAAAGATGCAGTCACACCAGAAGTTCTCAGGGGCTTAATCCTGGCTCTGCACTCAAAAGTTACTCCTGGGAGTGTTCAGGGGACCGTATGGAATGCTAGGGATTGAACCCTGGTTGACCTTGTGCAAAGGTAAGTACCCTGCCGCCCGTACTATCTCTCAAGCCTGCTCCAAAATCAAAAATTTTAAAGTCCATTTCAAAATTGGGGGCCAGAGTGATAGTCCAGCAGGTAGGGCGTTTGCCTTGCATGCAGTAACCCAGTTCAATCCCGGCATCCCATATGGTCCTCCAAGCACCGCCAGGAGTAATTCCTGAGTGCAGAGCCAGGAGTAACCCTGAGCATTACCGGTATGACCAAAAAAGCAAAAAAAATAAAATTGGTGAACCATAGACATTATAAACTGTTCATGCTAGAAGACATAGGGTACCAATTCAGTTAACAAGCTCAAACTTTAGAAGTACTGTGCAAACAGATGCTGCAAATTATTTTACTCACTATTACATGGTTATTTCAAGTCAATATTTATAAATTAAAACATTTTTAAAGTCTACAAAAACAAACCAAACAGAGACTGAAAAACACAGCCCAAAATCAATAACTTCAGATCTACTGCCAAAATATGCCAAGCTATTAAATTAGGTACAAATGAGAGATGATCTTGAAGAAATAGGCCTACATCAAAGCAACAATAAGAGTTGACAGGTGTAGATTTTTTGAACCATGAAGACAATTCCATTTGATTGTTTACCCAAGATAAATGTCATAGAGGAAATACATTATGAATTGTATGATTTCTTTAGATATCCACTCTTGAAATCCATACCACTGCCACCTTGAATATAATCTTGCTACCAAGACTGAAGCCATGCCCAGTAACTACACTTCATTCAGGTGTTTTTTCTATACATAATTTTTTATCCAAAAGAAAAATGAGAAAATATTGACATGTTTAAGCCATAGTAAGTATCTAACAGTCCTCAGCCTTCTATTTAAAGCCATTCCTGTCAAATCTATCACTTACAGAGATATTTGCAAGTGCTTCTCCAGTAAATCTGTGATAGAAAATGCCTGTATGAAAAAGCTTTACTGGTATTAATTTTGAAATCCTTTTGAGCCTCGTGTTAACAAAATAAAAATGCATTATGTTCACTTTTCTTATAGACAGCCTTGAAAATCTACTTGCTTACTAGTGGATAGCATAGCTATATTTATAAATGATGCATTAAAAATAAATATTGACTATTTTAAAAAATTCAAACCAAATGGTAAGGAAGCTTAAAAAATGTTATTTAGTTACCAACTAAAATAACCCATCTGCATACCTACTCTGTGCAGGGTAATGAGGCCGATTTAAATCTCAGGAGCTCACTAAATTATTTAGTAAACTAAGTATAATTTTTGTCACCAAGAGTGATAAAAAATTCTCCCATTTTGTGACACCATCTCCCATTTCAGTTGTTGATGAATGACCCAGGAATTACTCCTGATGGTGCTCAAGGATCACATGGGATGCTGGGCATAGAACCCAGGTTGGCCACGTGCAAGGAAAATGTCCTCCCTGCTATACTCTCGTTCGGCCAAAAGTGTTTTTTCGTTTTTAAAATATAGTTCTAAACCTAGTTCTAAAAATATAGTTCTAGACCTTTCCAGAACTCTCTAAGGAGGGGCCGGAGGGACAGCACAGTGGCAGGCAGAGTGTTTGTCTGCGAGCGGTTGACCTGGGTTCAGTCCCCGGCATCTCCTGTGGTCCCCTGTGCCCTGTCAGGGAACGAGTCCTGAGCACCACCTGGTGTTCCCCGAAACTGAACAAAAGTGAACAAATGAAAACTCTCTCTGAAGAGCTCAGCAGGATGAGATGGCTGAGTGGGCACCCCTGCGCCAGCGTATGCAGGCGCCCGATGGGGACCCCATCAGTCTCTGCAACTTTGTCATCTTGCTATTTTCACATAGTTTAATAATTATCATTTTCATCAGTTACGCCAAGTGGCCGCGGTTCATCAATAAATGCTGGATTTAGAGGTGACTACAAGAGTATGCCACCCGCACGGCAGAGCCTGGCAAGCTACCCGTGTCGTATTTGATATGCCAAATACCAGTAACAATTATAGACCTCATTCCCATGACCTGATGGAATGGTTTGAGGCTCTTTATGTTCCTGGAGCAAGCAGGTGTCCTTGGGCTCTACTAGCATGTGACAGGACATAGGGAGATGTTACTGGTGCCCGCTCGAGCAAATCGATGATGAATGGGAAGACAGTGATACAGTAATGCTCACTGCTTCTTTGTTATTAGAGTAGCCATTAGACCTATAGGTCAAAATCTTTTTATATGTTACTAGAAGCTCAAAGATCACTGTAACAGTTTTATTTTAAAGTATCTTAGCAATTATTTTAATAGGCTTCCTATGGCAGACAGAACTGGTTTCCTTTTGTGAATTAAAACTTTAATTGTGAAGTATTAGGGATATGACTCGCATAGCAAGAACGTGTCTTCATAGAAGAGGCACTAAGTTCATCAGTACCTCATACCTTCTGAGTTTGGTCATGTGCATCCTTCCAGTAACAACAGCCAAAAATAAATATAGAACATAATGGTGACAACAATCCATAGGCCTTACAACAAGAACAAACTAGTTTGATAAGCCCTTAGCTACACTCATTAAAAAAAAGGGAGGGAAAGCTAATCATCTGGATCAAAGGTAAAGGAAAAAAAAGACAAAACCAATGCCATAAAATACAAAAAGGTCATGTGAGGTTATCATGAAAAACTTCTTACCATTAAATTAAATATTCATGTAATTGTATGTCTCACGGTGGTATAATAACATTTTTTAAAAAATTAAAAAAAATTAAAAAAATTAAATATCCAGAAGAAATGAATGAATTTTTTAAATAACAACTTACCAAACCTACCAATACTAATCAATACTAAGGAAAGGGAAAACCTAAACAGAACAATTACTAGTGTTGAAATTCAAACAGCAATCGAAAGTCTTCTGAAAAACTATGACAGATTCAGATTTACAAGTGAATTCTTCCATACCTTCAAAGAGGCTGTTACCCTCCCTCCCCCACTTCTAAAGCTCATCCAGGTTATTGAAGAAACAACAATTGTTCTTAGTACTTTTTAATGATCACAATACTAACCTAATATCAAAAACAGGGACACCACTAGGACCAAAATATAAACTAAAGTCTTTGATGACCATAGGTGCAAAGATTCTCAACAAAGTCCTAGCAAACTGAATTCAACAATACATATTGAATTGAATTATACACCATGATTAAATATAATTTATTTGGAAGATACAAGAATGCTTTAGTGAATGTGTCGATGTATTATACCATATCAACAAAACATTAAAATCATATGAAGATTCAATAGTATAAAGAAAGCTTTTGACAAGTTTTAATACCCAGAGCAAGAAGAGATATTGCAGTAAGGTACTTGTCTTGCATGCGGGAAACCAAAACTTGATCCCTGATACTCATAAAGTACCCTGAGCACCATCAGAAGTGAACCCTGAGTGTAGAGCAGGAGTAAGCCCTTAGCACCTGTGTATGGTACGGGGAAAAAAGATGTAATACCTGTTTATGATTGTTTATTTTAATTTTTTTATTTTTAAAATTACAAAGATATACAATTAAAAAGTTCATATTTGGGTTTTGGTCAAACAGTGTTGCAGCACCCATCCCGCCACCAGTGCCCATCTCCCACCACCAAAATCCCGGTTCCCTCCCCTCCCCCAGCCCTGCTCCATGGCAGGTTCTTGATTTCTTTCCATTACTCTCTCTTTCTCTTTTCCTTCCCCTCAGACTATGAATTACAGAACGTACATTAAAGGGTTGTCATGTGTATCTTTTTGCCTCTATTTAATGCTCAGTTCTAGGTTGGCATTAGTACCCTCAACAATTGTCAGCACACTGTTCCATGATTGTTTAAAACCCCTCAAGAAAACTGCTTTAAAACGAACTTAGCTTCATATACTGCCGATCATATAAAACAACCCCACAGCTAATAACGTATTCAATGGCAAATAAGTCATTTTTCTAAGTCAAGCACAAATCAAGGCAGACCACTCTTATCACTATTATTCAACACAGTACAGGAAATTCTAGCCTCAACAGTTAGGCAAGAAAAAACAGTTAGGCAAAAAAAAAATTTAGAGGGATTCAACTTGAAAAGAAAGATGTCAAGCTATCATAATCTGCACATGACATGGTATTATACATAGAAAACCTTAAAGACTGAACATGTGAAAAAAGGAAAGACAATTCCATTTTCATACCATTAAATGAAATACCTAGAGAAATGGATGAATTTTAAATAACAACTTACCAAACTTACTTTTTTCTTCCAATTCATCTCAATGAATTGGAAGGAAAAAAAACACTGTTAAAATGACCAGCCTACATAAAGTGTTATAAATGTTCAATGGAATACCTACCAAAATTCCAACAGCATTCTTCAAAGACATAGAACTAAAATTTGAATGGAACCACAAAAATTATTAATTAGTCAAATCAATTTGGGGGTGGGAGAAGCACTGCTTTCCCTGATTTGGGCCTACATATAAAACCACAGTACTTGAAACAGTGTGTTAATAAAATAAAAATAGACTCTTGGACCAAATGAATAGAACTGAGAGCAAAGAACTCAATCATCAGATATACATACACACAGTTAATTTACAATGAAGGATCTAAGAACTCCAGTGAACAACAAATGACCAAATTTAAAAAGAAAATACTCTCACATCCTACACAGGAGTTAACTGAAAGTGGACTATAGATCTGATACACATAAATCCATAAAGTACACTGAGAATATAGGCAGAATTCTCCATGATATTAGCTTAAGAGTTATTCCACTCCAATGGCAAAAAAAAGGCAAATCAAATAGGATATAATTAAGTACTGCGGAAGAAAATATGGCTGCTGAATGGGAGAAAATATTTTCACACCATATATCTGAGAAAGAACTAATACCCACATTATGTAAATCTCTCCAATAGCTCAGCAAAAAAACATATGCAAACAAAGCCACCCAAAACTTGGGAGAACCGCTGATCAGACACTTCCTCAAAGAAAACAGAGATGGCCAACAGAAATATTAAAAAATAAGTGTTCATCATCACTTACCAGGGAAATGCAAACTAAAAAACTATAACATTCCAGCTCATCTCAGTGAGAGTGGCCTATATCAGAAAGTCCAGAAACAACCAACGCTATTGGGGGATGCAATAAGAAATATGGGACTATAGCTAAATAGTATGGAGACTTCTCAAAAAATAGAACAGCCCTCTATATCTTTTCTGCCTTTGGAGCATCTCTCCTGCCATTTTCTCCTCATGCCTTGGAAATGTATGTCTCTACCCAACTCCTGGATGTCAGGAGCAACTGCAGATGCTGAGCAGATCACTGCTGTGGTGCTAAAGGCACCAGAGATGCAAACAGATGAGAGCCTCAGCAGCTCAGCAGCCCCATGTCCATAAACCTCACTTGTTCTGAACCGCAGCTACCAATGCAGTGACAGTTAGGGACATCAACACAACAGCCAAGTTCCTTGGGGCTAGGGCTGCTGCAGTAGTGTGGGTGGCTCTGGAGCTGGGATTGGGACTGGGTTTGGAAGCCCCATCATTGGTTATGCAAGGAGCCCTTCCCTGAAGCAACAGCTCTTCTTCTATGCCATTTGGGGCGTCGCCCTTTCAGAGTTTACAAGGATCTTTCACTTGATGGTGGCCGTTTCCAACCTGTTAGCTAAGTAAAGAAGCCATCTCGACCTCCCATAGCTATTTCTCCTGTCACTCTTCTGCCCTGTATATTCCTCTTCCTGAACCTCCCCAGGAAGCCTGGGGAAATGAGTGTCTCAGGGTTTGACAGAGAGAACACAAGTATTAATCTGAAAAAAAAACAGAATCACCATATGATTCAGGAATTTTATTTGTTGGTATCTATCCAAAAAAACTCAAAAGCAATAACTTGAAAAAAAATATATGTACATCTAAGTCCACTTGATCACTTGATCACTTGAATCCCGTTATTCATCGATTTGCTCCAGTGGGCACCAGTAACATTTCCATTGGACCCTATCACGTGCCAATGTAGCCCAATGGCATCTGGTTGATTCAGGAATATGAAGAGCCTCAAACCGTTCCTTCAGGGTCTTGACAAGGAAGTCTGACCATCTTGTAGGTGGGCGGCCACGTGATCTTTTGATATCCCTGGGATCCAGTCGGTCTAGTCCAGCGGTTATCTCCAAATCGCATTACATGTCCAGCCCATCTGATTTTCGATGCCTTGGCAAACGAGACAGCATCCCTGATTCTGGAATAGCGACGGAGGTCAGAACTCCGGATTCCTTCTCTCACTTGAGTGATGCGTGATATTCCAAGCATAGCTCTTTTGATTCCTCTCTGGGAGATCCGAATAGCATTCTCATCCTGCTTTCGTAATGCCCAGGTCTCTGAGGCGTATGTTAATGCAGGGAGAATGGTGGAGTCAAAGAGATGTGCCCGAGCCGGAGGTTCTTTGTCCTTTTAGCTATTTCTTCGATGCCTTTGAAGGCATTCCATGCCACTCTCTTCCTCCTGCGCAGCTCAGGTTTTAGGTCATTCATCATGTTGATTTCTCGACCTAGGTACACATAACTGCTGCATTCAGAGATGTTTGTTCCATTGAGAGTGAATGGGGCCTCTGGAACTAGTTCATTCTTCATGAACATAGTTTTCTTTAGATTCAGCTGTAGACCTATCTTTCCACATTCTCGGTTGAAGTCAGCTAGCATTTGTGCTGCTTGGCTAATGTTTGGTGTTATTAGAAAGATGTCATCAGCGAAGCGGATGTGGTGTAGTTGCCAACCATCTATCTTCACTCCCATTCTTTCCCATTCTAATTGTTGCATGATGTTCTCGAGGGTGGCGCTGAAGAGTTTTGGTGAAATGGTATCACCCTGTCGAACCCTTCTTTTCACATTAATGATCACTTCTTTGTAGAATGGTGAGATCCTGGTGGTGAATCTGTAATACAGCTCACGAAGGATCTTGATGTATTGGGTTTGAACACCCTGTTTGGCTAGGGCTTCAATGACTGCTTCAGTCTCCACAGAAGCAAAGGCTTTCTGTAAATCAATGAACGTGAGACAGAGCGGCATCTTGTACTCCCTACAAACCTCAATGAGCTTGGTTACCATGTGGACATGGTCAATTGTGCTGAATCCTTTCCGGAAGCCTGCTTGCTCGCATGGTTGTCCTTCATCTAGTGTTCTGCTAATCCTGTTCAGGATGACTCATGTAAACAGCTCCGTAGATGACAGACAACAGGCAGATGGGGCGATAGTTGCTGATGTCATGAATGTCTCCCTTCTTGAACAGTAGAACTGTCCTGCTCTCGTTTTCCATTGGGAGGGCACCTTGCATTCAGACAGGTAGCGTGTGAAGAGCCGAGCTAGTGTATTGATGAGTACCGACGGCAGATTCTTCAGGTGTTCAGGTCTGACTTTGTCTGGGCCTGGTGCTGTTCCCTTCTTTACCGACGAGATGACATGTCGGATTTCAGAAGGGAGAATGTTGGGAATGACATATCCATCCTGTGGAATTTGGTATGTTGGCAGGTGGATGTGGCTATCAAAGAGATTTGAGTAGAAGTCATGAATAATCTTCTCCATTGCCTTTCTGGAAGATGTGATAGATCCATCAGGGCGTCGAAGGGCAGTCATCTTGGTCTTATAGTTGGCAAAGGACAGGCGGGCAGTGCGAATGCTTTTCCTGGCTTCTGCTGCATCTTCCAGTATTTCTGCTCTTCTAAGTCCATTGCAACATTATTTACAATAGTCAAGATGAAAACAATCCAGTGGACAAATAGTGTTGACAGAGGAGGTGGACAGTGATGTACATGTATGCACACACACACACACACACAGAGTGGAACACTACTCAAATAAGGGTAACTGAAATCTTGCATTTTGCTTTAACATAGAATTAGAAGGTATCCTTGTCAAGTGAATTAAGTCAGAAGAAGGACAATGATCAAACCTCACTGTTGCCTGGTAAGTGAAGAAAAAAGTCAGAAATAATGTCCAATAAAAATGAACCCTTAGATTCTGGCAACAAAAACTAAAGTTACCAAGAAAGGGGTGGGGAAATAAAAGAAGTACAGAGAAAGGAACAAGAAGAAGGACCAAGGGACAGTGCTGAAGGATTATTGTCATTTTTTTTCATTTTTTATTAGACCACCGTGAGACATACAATTACAAAGGTGTTCACAATTGGTTCTTGGTAATACAGTATTCCAGCACCCATCCCTCCACCAGTGCCCCATTTCCACCACCAATGTACCCCCACCCCTCCCGCCCACCTCCAGACTGCCTCAATAGCAGATACCCCAGTTTCCTCTCTTTCTCTCTCTCTGTCTCTCTCTCTCTGCATCTCTCTCCCTCTTCTTTTACACATTGTGGCTAGCCCTGCAGATATTTAGAGTTATCACTTAAATCTCTGTGTATATTCAATGGTGAGTTTTAATCTGCCATTACCATTTCCCACACTTAGTAAAACACTGGTATCTATTTATATCCTATTAATGAATGCAGTCATTCTATATCTGTCCTTTTCCTTCTGACTAATTTCACTCAGCATGATAGTCTCCATGTCCATCCATGGACAACTTCATAATTTCGTCTTTTCTGACAGCTGCATAGTATTCCATAGTGTAGATGAACCACAGTTTCTTTAGCCAGTCCTCTGTTCTTGGGCATTTAGGTTGTTTCCAGATTCTAGCTATAGTGAATATCACAGAGATGAATAAAGAAGTACAGATAGTGTTTCTGCTCTGCGTTTTCCTGTCTCTTGGGTATATTCCCAGGAGTGCTATTGCTGGATCAAATGGGAGCTCAATATCTCATTTTTGGAGGAATGCCCATATTGTTTTCCAAAAGGGCTGGACCAGTCGACACTCCCACCAACAGTGGATGAGAGTCCCTTTTTTCCCCACATCCACACCAGCACTGGTTGTTCTTGCTGTTTTGGATGTGTGCCAGTCTCTGTGGTGTGAAATGGTACCTCATTGTTGTTTTGATTTGCATCTCCCTGATAATTAAAGATGAAGAGCACTTTTTCATATGCCTTTTGGCCATTCGGATATTGTCACTTTTTGCAGTGGGCATAGTACAGTAATATTACATACCTAAGATTTCCTCCAATAACTTATTTTAAAGAACAAAATAGGTTTTACTGGAATAATATCAAACCGCTTCTGGATTCTCCATGGGAGATTCCATTTCCTTGCCATTTCCAGCTTCTCAGGGCTGCCCATGTTGCTTAGTTCCTGGTCCCTTCCATCTTCAATGTCAGCAAACACATCATTTCTACCATTGCATTGTCATCACATCACCTCTGGTTCCAATTTCCTGCCTCCTTCTTTGTAAGAATCTTAGTATTGACATTAGGTCTGCCTGGGTAATACGGGAAAATCTCCCCCATCCAAGATGCTTAATTTAATTACATCCACAAAGTCCCTTTGACCTTGTATGATAACATTCATCGGTTCCTGAGATTACGGTGTGCTCTCTTTGAGCAATCATTATTCTGTCTTTCACGCTATCTGTATTTCTAGCCATACTTTACTGTGCTGTCAAAATAATCCAATGAATATGAAACATCTTCAGTGTAAGAAATATAAACATTGAGGTTTTAAGTTCAGAATGCAAAGTCACATAGCCAAAGAGGATTCTGTCCTATTAGTCATCAAAGTCTAATAACCAATAATTTTGGGTGCCAGTTATGTTTAAGATTATTTACATATCCATAATTTCCTTACTTTCATATGCTAGATTTGCTCTCTACAACTTTGTAGGCTCATTCTTTTTCTTTTTGTTTTGTTTTTATTTTGGTGCCACACCCTGCAATACTCAGGGCTTTGTTCTCAGGAATCTTACTCCTGGAAGTACTTGGAGGACCATTATGGGATGCCTGGGATTGAACTCTGGTAGGTTGCATGAAACACAAGAACCTTACCTGCAGTACTGTCTCTCTAGCCTCAGGGTTCATTCATTTTGGGGTTTAATATTTATTTTATGGTTCATGGTGCCTTTTCTCTTCATTTGGATGTCTCCAGTTCCTTCTCTTTTTAATTTATCCATTTTGATACATTAAATTTGGTTCCATTTTCCCCATACCTTTTTTCCCTCTATTCTTACCTTCTCAGGTATCTGAATTCTATTATCAATGTCTGCTAGTGTATGCTTTTATTCATGTATTTATTAATTTTATATTCTTACATTTGCACACATAAATGAAATCATTCACACTTGTCATCTTTATTCTCACTTATTTCACTTTGCATTTTGTTTTGTTATGAATGGCAAGTTTTATGTTTTGTATAAAATATAAACATAAATAATCAATATAAAATGCAAATCTGTGGTTTATCTAAATATAAATGACTTTCATCTGTTGGTTGCAGTGTCCACATTATAATTATTATACATAAAATGCTTCAATTAACAGGGTAGGGTATCTTCTGAAATCTCTATGGGAAATTTCATTCCCTCTTTCCAGCATTCCAAAGGGTGAGTGTAACTGTTATTCTAATTTTTAATTTTAGTATCATCACCTACTATACTGTTAATACAGAATTTCATGTATACAACACTCCAACCTCTCACCCTCCAGCAGTATACCCCTCCCCTCAACCCATACCTCAACACCACCTCCATCCTCCTGCCATAGTAAGCTCTATTCCATAAAAAAGTTGGGGGAGGGAGAGTGTAGAGGGGGCACACCCGCAGTTCCAGGGGCTACTGCTGACTCTGTGCTCAGAGGTTTGTTCCAGTGATATTCCAGGGACCTTGTGTGATGTCAAGGTCAAAAAACATTGTCTCCAGAAAATCAAGACGATAGAAATAGTATGAACTGTCCTCTCAAACCATGATGCTTTCATAATGAATGTTAACCAGAAATGATGAGGGGGGACTCAAATACTTGAAAATTAAACCAAATAAAGATTTTGTCAGTAAGAAAACTTTTTTAAAAACATGGTTAGGAAAGCAAAACAAAAAGCTCTACAAAAACTGATAGATAGGAAGGCAAAATCTAGGCTAGGCAAGATAGCCTTAACTGGCAATTACTGATGTAAGTATACAGGCACTGCCCCTGCAGGACAGCAGAGAGATATGATCACTTTCTGAGCAGAAGTAACACATGAAAATTTGTCATTCTAGCCAAGGGCAGAGCAGCAGCAGCAGTTTGAATGACAGCTGCCCTGGGCAAAACAGAAGCCCTCTCCCAGTTGTATCTAACTGACTACAGGCACTGAGCATAGAATCATCAAGGGCATGCAGAGACTAAAGGTAACAAACCTACCATTATCCTCTGTACACGTTTGGCCTAGCTTGAACCTTTGGTTAAAGCACAAGTCTGATCTAGGGTCGGACCACAGTGCAATTCCCACATCAGCTGTAGCCTGAAAATAAAGAGACAACCATATCCAGACACATTTACTAGATTCTTCAAAACTTCCAAAAAGGACCTACCACCCCTCCATCTCAAGCTCTTCCCAGAAAGTCAACGAAAGAATTCTTCCCATTTCTATGAGTCAAACATCACCCTAACAATAAGATCAAAGACTTCAGTAAACAAGTAACATCTCAATAACCCTGATGATCAAAAGATGAAAGGTGCTCAGTAATCTCAAGTGAATCACTTGTATCACTTGTCATTTGTCTTACCAACCTAGAACTGAGCATTAAATACAGGCAAAAGATACACATGACAACTCTTTAATGTATGTTCTGTAATCCATAGCCTGGAAGGGAAGGAAAAGAGAAAGAGAAAGGGATAGAAATAAAGAACCTGCCATGGAGGCGGGCTGAGGAGAGGGGAGGGAACCGGGGACGTTGGTGGTGGGAGATGGACACTGGTGGAGGGATAGGTGCTGGAACACTGTATGACCAAAACCCAAATATGAACTTTGTACTTGTAAAAAGATAAATAAATTTTTTAAAAATCTGTTTCTGAAGGGACTCTCATTCACTGTTGGTGGGAGTGCCGACTGGTACAGTCTTTTGGAAAATATGGACAATACTGAGCTTCCATTCACGCCAGCAATACCACTCCTTGGAATATACCCTGGAGACCCAAAAACACACAGCAGAAACACTATCTACACTTCTATATTCATCGCAGCTCCATTCACAATAGCCAGAATATGGAAACAACTAAGTGCCTGAAAACAGAAGACTGTCTAAAGAAACTGTGGTACATCTATACAATGGAATACTATGCAGCTGTCAGAAAAGATGCTGTAATGAAATACACCTACAAATGGATGGACATGGAGACTATCATGCAGAGTAAAATTAGTCAGAAGGAAAAGGACAGATATAGAATGACTGCATTCATGAATGGGATATAAACATATACCTCTGTTTTACTAATTGTGGGAAATGGCAATGTCATACTAGAACTCAGCATTGAATATACACAAATAGATTTACATGATAAACCCTAAATACCTGTAGGGCAAGCCACAATGTGTAAGAGAGGAGAGATAGAGATACAGAGACAGAGAGAGAAAGAGGAAAAGTAAAAGTGCCTACTATAGAGGCAGGCTGGGGGGTGGGTGGGAAAGAATGTGGGGACTTTGGTGGTGGGAATGGGGTACTAGTGGAGGGATGGGTGCTGGAACACTGTACAACTGAGACCCAATTAAGAACATCTTTGTAATTGTTTATCTCATGGTACTATAATAAAAAAAATTTAAATAATCATGGAAAAAATAATTATTTTTCCCTGGCTGAGTCCAACATTGCTCCAAGGGTTTGTTCACATGTATGGGGGGAGAGAGCACACTGGCTGAACTCAGAGTAAAGATTTGGGCCCTACCCTTTCCTCCACCTCCATGCCAGCTGCCCTGGAAGAGAGACCCACCCACACCAGACCCACAGCTTTACAGTCGTTCGATATTCTTAGATAATGCTGATTTTAGGATAAGGTCCTTCCCAAGATCTTTCATATTTATACATCGCAATGTATACAGTTCTAGATAGGATTTAGCTGATACCAGTAAACCTAGCAAGAAGCCAGAGCAACCCACACATCATGCGGTCAGTCATTCTCAATATCCAGACACCATAGTTCCTCAGAGCTCCATTCAAGAGAAAACCTGATCTTTCCCCTTTAAGTTTCATCAATAAATGCTCGAGATGAGAGCCTTCTACTGATAGTATACCACCTACACGGCAGAGCCTGGCAAGCTACCCATGTTTTATTTATTTGTTATGCTAAAAACTAGTAACGATTATGGACCTCAATTCCATGATCTGAAGAATGGTTTGGTTCTCTTCTGTCCCTGGAGCAAGCAGATGCCCTTGGGTTACACTTGCTTGTGACAGGATGTATGGAGATGTTACTGGTGCCCACTCGGGCAAATCAATGAACACTGGAAAGACAGTGATACAGTGATGGGGGAAAAAATCTGTTTTTGTTGCAAATAATGATGGGAAACACCGAATGAAAAAAATTTTCCATTTGCAATGTTGTCCAAAAAGTTAAGTAGTTAAGAATCAATTTGATAAATAAGGTAAAAAATAACACATTCAAAATTATGTCACTATTATAAGAATTAGAAAACACAAGAATGCAGGAAAATGTTACCTGTTCTTGGGTTGGAAAAATTAACATCATTAAATATGCAATTTTAACATTGTTAAAATGACCATGCATCCAAAATAATAATCCAACATAATTCAATCCCTATCAAAATTTCAATAACATTGAAATATTTCAATAACATTGAAATATTTTCAAAGACACAGAAAATATACTGCAAAATTCTGTTAAAGAGGCACAAAAATCCCTAAATATCCAAAGCAATTCTGAGAAAAAAAAGAAAGTAGGAGGCATTGGTTCATTGACTTTAAACCATATTATAAAGTTATAGTAATTAGCACATAGTAATCAAAACTCTGTGGTGCTGAAATAAAGGCAAGCTCTCACAACTGGATAGAACTGACATCCCAAAAGCAAACCCTCAAATGAGGACTGTTGAGTTATTACAAAGAAGCTGGCTTCACTAGGTGGAGCAAATAAACACCACTTTAACACCACTGTATTGGGAAAATAGGATACCCACATACAAAACACAAATAGGAAACAAAAGAAACTACACCCTCTCTCAAACCATTCACAAATGTTAATGGACTAAACACCTAAATTCATAAAATATCTCAAGAATAACAAAGCAGCAGGAGACTGACATCATCCTTGGCTTCTTCATCCCTTACAATCTATACTCCATCTGTCAATAATGTACTATTTCATAACATTCAGCATTTGCTCAATTTCCGTATCTTGTGTAGTGCCAGAGCTTCCATGCATGAACCCCACCATGCAGTGCTGTTCAGGACCAGCATCACAGGCCCATACCTGATGGTGCTAGGGGAAAAAACAGAGTTCTGGGGATCAAATTGAGCCTGACGCAGACCAGACATGAATTTCAGTCTTTTGGAGTTTTTCTCCCCATCCCCAGAGTTTACCCAGTTTTTACCCATTCTACTACTACTTTTCATCCAACCCACCCATATTTCATGCCATAATTGCTTTAATTACCCCCTAATAGGTCTCCCGCCATCTGCTCTTGCTGTCCTGAATATCAACATACTGACCAGTATAATTTTGTTCTGGAAGTATTATACCCTGCAGTGTTCAAGGCTATATCCTGGCTCTGTGCTAGAAAATCACACCTGGCAGTGCTCAGGGGGACCATATGTGGGTCCTGGGGATTAAACGAGGGCCAGCTCCATGAAGCTCTGAGAGGGGAAACTGCTGGCTCCATTCCTGGCCAGTTCCATGACAGCATCAGGGGTCAGTAAACACACAGGTTGCTGTGGGCATGCCAGCCGGGCTTGGAGCAGGGAATGAGACCCATCCTCTCACGCCCCTCACCTCCAATGACCCACCCTGCTATCAGGCCTCTTACTTCCTCTGATTAGAAGGATAAGAATTAATCATGCACCAGAAAATATAAATTTATTCAGGATCTCTGTCCAGAAACAATTCACAATTTCACCAAGTACCAGGAAGTTTTGACAATTATTATTGCCATTACTGAAATAGCTTATTGCCATTACTGAAAAGTAAATACAGGCTTGAAATTAAGCAGGGGTACTAAGAGACAATACATAAGTGCAGGTGCACACTGCTGATTCCATACGAGTTTCACAGATGCCATTCACCTGTGAGTAATGAATCAGGACTTATGAGTAAATCTCCAGGGAAACTGACCACAGACACAAATAATACAGCTACTTTCTGCAGCACATGGTCACTTTGTGGTCGCTCACCATTTTAACATAAGGACCCAGTTTAAGGCCAGGTCTTTACCAAAATCTTTCCATATATATGTTGCAATGATCAATGTGGATTTGCTCAAGCAGGCACCAGTGACGTCTCCACTCTTTGGGAATGAGGTCCATTATTGTTACTGTTTTTGGCATATCGAATCCACCACGGTAGCTTTCCAGGCTCTGCTGTGGCTCTGGGTTCATTCCAGGATCCCAGTCTTTTTCTATGTCAGATCATCAACCATCCAAGGCCCACGGGGCAGAGCCCTGGGTGTAGACAAGCCTGTCTCCTGTCTGCCACCTGCCAACACAGCTACAGCCAGCTAGAGGAGTTGGTGTGGGGAAGGGGAGTGGGTGAGAGGCAATGGCCTCTGGTGGCAGTAGAAGCACACTGGTGGTGGGACCAGTGTTGAACAATGAATGCTTGTGACAACTGTACTGAGAAAGAAATTTGTAAATCATGATGCGTTAATAAAGGTTTAAAAATAAGAAAAAATTAACCAAGGTCAGCTGCATACAAGTGCCTTAAATCCAGTGGTATGTTTCCAGAAAGATTTTTTAAGCATCAGATAGAGAATATCTCCTCAAGCTCAAAAACCATCCAGGATCTTACTCCCTCATAGTCTTTGCATTTTGCTCCTCCTCCCTTGGGTTATCTGCCCCCCAGATACTATCAGTTTCTTTTTTCAAATGACACCACCAAGTAAATCCTGGACTGAAGACCCTTTTTCTAAAGAGCTGCCTTTCCCACAGAGCCTATATCTAAATTCCTTGATTCTATGTTCATTTTCTCCTTAGAATGTATCACCATCTGGTGTTTACTTTTCTTATAATGTTAATTGCTTGCTCTACTCACTAGCACACAAAGTTCTGGAGACTGAAGCCAGAGTGTAAGTGTAGTACAGCCGGTATGGTATTTGTCTAACATGCTTAGTCAACCCAGGTTCAATCCGCAGCCCATGGTATATGGTTCCTTGAGCTCACCATTAGTGATCCCTGAGCACAGAGCCAGGAATAAACCCTGAGCACTACCGGGTGTGGCACAAAAGCGATACCTGAAGAAGTCTATATTCAAGCATTTGTTGAGGGGCCAGGTACTACAGGGTTTGTTAAAGAACCTGCCTTGCAAGGCAATGAACACTGGTTTGAATCACCACTACCACATTTGAGCCCCTGAGAAACATCAATGGTCACTACTAAGCACAGAGTCAGGACTAGCCACTGAACACTGTAAACACACAAAAAAGGACAAAACAAGTATTTGTTAAATAAATGTGGTAGAGTGATAAAGCAGAAGAAAATGCAGATCTTCCTTGTCAGTTCCCTTGTAGAAGGTATAATAGAAATAAGGATCGTGAATAAATAAATCCCAAAGTAGTTCAGCTTTTCCAACTAAAGTAAACTAGTTATTTGTGCTGCAATCAAATTCCTCTGCAACAAAGGGTGGGGAGTGCCATGAGAAATTTCACTACAATACCCACATGTCAAGTGGCAATTCTGATGAGGTAGAGAGTTGGGTTGTAGGTGACATAATTAGGTCACTGGGGAAAAGAATGTACAGAAATGATAAAGAAATCTAGATGACTTCTCAAGTGTGTCTCTCTGTTTGCTTCAGCAGCTGTGCTCAAGGATCAAAAGCCATTCAGCATCACTTTCATCACTAGAGAAATTTCCATTTCTAGGAAATCATATTAGTGGTCTCCTTCACAAAGTCCTCCTTAAATTTATTTGTGATACTGAAAGGAAAAAAAAACAACCAAATCACTCTGCACTGTCAGAAGAATCACATGCAAATTACTGTTTTCTAATAATATTCAGAATTATTACCAGAAACCTTTCTTAGCAAGTAATTTTTTCATCTTATTTAGTATTGAAAACAGAATTGGCAAAGGATGAAGAGGTTTATCACCCTGCTATCAGGCCTCTTACTTCCTCTGATTAGGATGAGAATTAGTCATGCACCAGAAAATAGAAATTTATTCAAGATCTCTGTCCAGAAACAACTCACAAATTCACCAGGTACCAGGGAAGGTTTGACACTTATTATTACCATTACTGAAATAGCTTATTGCCATTACTGAAAAAGTAAATACAGGCTTGAAATTAAGCAGGGGTACTAGGGGGTCAAAGAGATGGTACAGGGGGTGCAGGTGCACACAGGGATGTGGGTGCACACAGCTGATTTCATTTCTGAGAGTATTCCTACAGGCACTTGAGTAGCACTGGGTATGGCCTCCAGGCACTACTGGAGTGGCACAGATAGCCCAGCATCGGCGAGTCCCAGAAGCAACTGTGACATTGAACTTCTGATCCCACTGAACACCACTTTAGAAGCCACCCACAAAAAAAAAAAATAAGAATGCACGACTTGGGGGCAAGAGCGATAGCCCAGCGGGTGTGACCCAAAAAAGCAAAAAAAAAAAAAAATGCATGACTCATCCTGATTCTAGGGCAGTACAACAAACAGTGGAGTAGATCTGATCAGCAGACAGACAGACAGTCTACAGGATCTCAGTTCATATATCTGCCAACAGGCACACTTAGAATGCACAAATAAATTCAGTAAAATATAAATAGCAATTGGGGCCAGAGCGATAGACCAGCGAGTAGGGCATTTGCCTTGCATTCGGCCGGCCCATGCAGGCCTGGGTTCGATCCCGGCATCCCATATGGTCCCCGAGCACGGCCAGGAGTAATTCCTGAGTGCAGAGCCAGGAGCGTCACAGGGTGTAACCCAAAGAGAAAAAAATATATTAATAGCAATTAAGTTCTATGAAGAAAAATAATAAGGAACTCAAAAGTGAGCGCAGGAGAAGGCTTTTAATAGAGCCTTAAAGGCTCTATTAAAGGTGAAAGGCAGGCTCACGCCGCAAAGACAAAAAAGACGTGGAGAAATGAGCTCAGCTCTTTCAGTCATAGCGGACTCGCTATTCAAGGTGAAACTATTCTTAAGGCTAATAACATTAACACCACATGAGAGCCCTGGAAACTGTCCAAAAACAAAGGTTTGTTTCATAACAGGCTTTGGTCACAAACATTAATAGTGGAGGCAGGTGGCGGAGTGTTTTACCTGACATAAACATGAATGCTTCTAATGGAGTTTGGAATATTCAGCATACTTGAGCTTCGTTAATACCCAGGCACAATGCACAAATTTTTCATATTGAGAAATAGTCCCTGGCCTCTTAAAAACAATTGTCTAGTTACTCTCACTCTGCTTTTCACTCTGAAGCTAATCCATTTCAAGTGGTCACTGAGATCAGTTGATTATCATAGCCCTTTGTTACAAAAAGAGATGCCACATCTTAGGGAACACCTTAAGGAGAGACTCTAAAAGAGAACTCCATAAGGCTGACAAAGCTTTCAGAAGTCAAACCAGTGATCAATTACTGTCACAAAGGCCCCACACTGAGAGGGAGGAAAGTGAGAAAGAACTCTGAAGGGAAAACCTGAAAGAAAAGGCAAAGTAATCCTGACCACAGCTTTAGGGAATAGTAAGCTTGAGAGTTCCAAGTACCATTCTGAGCTTCTCTTCACCTCCCTTTGTTTCAGATAGAAATCATATGAGAAACCGAATCTTCTCCAGATTGTTTTGTTATCTTAGCCTGCAGTTTGGCAAATGTGAGTTGCTGCCTTCCTGGCCCGAAATCAAGGTTTTGTCACTTACTCATTTGACAAAAACCTACTTGTAAAGCCAAGTCAATCATCTCTTCAAGAAAAGCTCAAGAGATACAAACACATGTCTTTAAGAAATAACATGTCAAAACTCTCAAATTCTTTTGACCTCAAAATTTAAAGACAAGAGCTAATCATCAATCAGTGTGAAGGAGAAGGGAAACCAGGGTCCTAGATCCTCCACTCATAGAAAAAAATGATAGTTCTACATCTGCTTCAGCAGCAAATATTTTTTCTGAGGTGACTTCCCACAATTTCCTTACACAAGCATGCTGGTCAACCACCAAGCTGGCCTTACTGCCAGACTGCGGCTAGACTGACCAACAGAACCTCTCCATCTTCAGTTATAATTTTCCCTGAAATATTCAGCTAAGTACAATTTCTCTCCACCCCAAAAATATTCCCTGACTCTCTTTCCCCAGTAGCAATGCCAAAACAAAAGATTTGTGATGAGCGAAGACCTACAACCCAAGATGTCCATCCTTCTCCATACAATCACTGTTCCAGTCCCCCAATTATTAGACACTATTTTTGTCTTTTTTTTCCCTTGACAGCACAAGGCCACAGGCCCCTGAGTTAAATTACTATGCTGACTATGACTCTACACAATTCATTAACTGTCACCACCAGTGGACTAAGGAAATTATCTGAGAGGGACTGAACTCAAAGGCAGCCAGTTCCACACTAGTAGATTAGAACACAATCAGGCATGAAACATTTGCTCATAAAATTCACGCTAATTTCCCAGGTGTATAGCCTATTTTGGAACAAGTTTCTGCTTCAAACTTTCCCTTTTTGGGGGTTAAATGAAACATACTAAAATCACCCATTGAATAAGTTCCTACTTTATGTGAAGCTCATTGCTAGTATGCAAGGAAGTGGCTCAGCAATGGAACACGTGCCTTCTACATGCCATGTATGTGAATCTGTGGGTTTAGAGCCCAGAGCTACCAAAAGAAGGAGGGGAGAATAAATATTCTTTTAAAACAAAAGAAAGCAAGATAATTAATGGAAGGAATAACTAAAATACTGCTATTGCTAACTGCAATTACATTTTGTAGCACTTCATATACTTTATCTGTGACAATCCATGCAGTCTTCATTCCTAGACTAAAAGGTGAAGGATATTATTTGCCCTATTTTGCACAGCAATATTACATTTCTGATCTTAGAAGACTGAAGAGATTATACAGCAGATATAGCATTTGTCTTGCCAATGGTAGACTTATGTTGGATTCCTGGCACCTCTTCTATCCCCAAGGCATCAGCAGGAGTAATCCCTGAACAAAGAGACAGGAATAATTCCTGAGCACCGGCAGGTGTGACACAAACCCCAACATCCCCACCCCCAAAAAAGTATATTGGATTTCAGTTATAAATGGCATAACTATTTCTGATAGAATCTTAGTTTGATCACTTGATCACTTGAATTCATCGATTTGCTGGAGGCGGGCGCCAGTAACATTTCCATTGGACCCTATCACGTGCCAATGTAGCCCAATGGCATCTGGTTGATTCAGGAATATGAAGAGCTTCAAACCGGTCCTTCAGGGTCTTGACAAAGAAGTCTGACCATCTTGTAAGTGGGCGGCCACGTGATCTTTTGATATCCCATGGAATCCAGTTGGTAATAGTTCAGCGGTCATCTCCAAATCGCATTACATGTCCAGCCCATCTGATTTTCGATGCCTTGGCAAAACGAGACCAGCATCCCTGATTCTGGAATAGCGACGGAGGTCAGAACTCCGGATTCCTTCTCTCACTTGAGTGAGGCGTGATATTCCAAGCATAGCTCTTTCAGTTCCTCTCTGGGAGACCCGAATAGCATTCTCATCCTGCTTTCATAGGGCCCAGGTCTCTGAGGCTTATGTTAATGCAGGGGAGAACAGTGGAGTCAAAGAGATGTGCCCGGAGCCGGAGGTTCTTTGTCCTTTTAGCTATTTTTTCGATGCCTTTGAAGGCATTCCATGCCCCCTCTCTTCCTCCTGTGCAGCTCAGGTTTTAGGTCGTTCATCATGTTGTTTTTCTCGACCTAGGTACAAATAACTGCTGCATTCAGAGATGTTTGTTCCATTGAGAGTGAATGGGGCCTCTGGAACTAGTTCATTCTTCATGAACATTGTTTTCTTTAGATTCAGATGTAGACCTATCTTTCCATATTCTCGGTCGAAGTCAGCCAGCATTTGTGCCGCTTGGCTAATGTTTGGTGTTATTAGAACAATGTCATCAGCGAAGCAGAGGTGGTGTAGTTGCCGACCATCTATCTTCACTCCCATTCCTTCCCATTCTAATTGTCGCATGATGTTCTTGAGGGTGGCGCTAAAGAGTTTTGGTGAAATTGTATCACCCTGCCGAACCCCTCTTTTGACATCTTAGTTTAGAATCACATAAAATAGAATCACACAAAATTTAGTTCCAGGGACTATGCCTTTAACTGTTAACTGTACCACCTAGCAAATCCTACAGAAATACATCTTCTCCATAATTAAGAAGAACACACACAACATTATCCTACTCAATATGATCTAAACCTCAACTCTATACAGAGATCCGACACTTAAAATGAGATCAACAAAATTAATTTGTCCTATCTTTGCTCTTAGATTGCAATATACTCAAAATAAAAATGGTGGCCATGACTGTAGTTCTTTTGGTACATGATATAGCTAGTGTCCTATGACCCGAATACCTTTTCCCTGGAAATTTAGTATCTTTAATCTATAGTTTCCCAAAGTGGGTGATACCACAGCTCTCGGGAAGCTGGAATACAACTTGGCTTTGGGAGAAGTGATACTGGTACAACTGAATAATACTTCGTTCCCTTAAAGAAAGTAGATTTCTATGAGGATGCACTGAGTGGGGGGGTTTTATTCCCTGAAATGAGAGTGGGAGGTCATATAAGTTTGGGAATCTCTGCCAAAATCCCCAAATCCTTTTAAACTTCTCCCCTATGTGGCATCAGTGACTCTATCAATAACTTTGATGGCCACTATAGGCATATAAAGTTGGTGTGTCCACTCTACACTCCAAACCCTATTCTGCTGTTGTCTGTGAGGATGGGGACAGGCACAGCATAAAGTACATGGAATTTGGCAGCTGCCTCATTTTCACCTCATTTTCCCAGCCCCATCCCAAAAATGAACTTGATTCACTGAACCAGCCAAAAATAATGCCAATTGCAGCAAACAAACACCACCAAAATCTAGAGGAAAAATAATACACTTCTAAAAATTATCCTTTAGATTTCCTACCTTTAGCCCATTCTAGTCTCTCAGGAGACAGAAGGATGAAAACTCCAGTTTTTTTCTAATATAATCTTCCCATTATGTATCTTTCTTTTAATACTCTAGTAGTTTGCTTTTTTTTTTTTGCTTAAAACTTATACTTCTTTCTTCTATATTTCAAAATTCTTTATGATAATAGATTAATATAAAAGAAGATTTAATCAATATAAGTCATTGTGGCAGCTTAAAGACAGTCATATTTTTACCCTCCTCTGTGGAAGAGGTGAGGTAGGTGTTTCCTCCCTTGAGATAAATGTGACATCTGCGCATATAACATATTCAAATCTCTGTGACAGCACTGAATAGGTGACATGGCAAAAGGGACACCGTGCCAGTTTCCAGATCTGGGCTATAAGATATTGACTGCTTCTACTATTGGATTTTGGAAAATGTGTACTTGAACTCCTAGTCAATGTTAAGAGGCATAACAATTCTGCCAAAAATATGGAGAGGCCCTGTAACTATGTGTAAAGAGACTCAGGTGAGTGCACCTTTGTTGCAGTACACTGGTGCCCAGAGTCTCTGTATCTTGCCTGTAGTTACCTCCTGCAGACCACTTTGTAGATAAAGAACAAGAAAACTGATTGAATGTGGCAGTATATCTTACCATGTATTCTATGTTGGATGGTATGACTATTTTCTCTCATGCTACCACAATCATTGTGGGACTAGACAGATCTTACCAGTATATTTACCTGGCCACATTGGATCTCTAAGTAATTAGACCAGAGAGAAATGCTGTTTGCCTCCCAGCAAGCAGGCATGGCTTTCTAATAGTCTAAGGGCTAATATACAAAAACAACTATGAAGTAAAGATGAGAATCTTGTGAAGGCTTGGAGAAATATACACCTGGCTGTAGAATATCCATTGGTACAGATGCATGCCTTTGTATTCTGTGATACACTGCATCTCAGACGCTGCTCCGCCCCCATCTACATAGGGCCTGGTAGAGAACCAAGGGCAGGGACTGCATCCTTGGCTGGGCAATAATAACATTTCAATGGGGCTAGGTGAGGTCCTGGGAGAAGTTACCTGAGGGAGATTGACCATAACTGCTTTCCGTTGATGTGGGCGGTCTGGACGGAAAAGTTATAAAACTGCAACCTTTTGGCCTATTAGCCTTTTTTTGCCTTTTCACCTTCTCCCTCTGCTCTCTGCCTCTCTGTTCTCATCTTGGCCATCCTAGACCAAGATGGCCACCACCACCATTAGCATGTGGTGGTGGCCATTTTTATTATTTTATTATACCACCGTGATATAAGCAATTACAATGTTGTTCATGTTTAGAGGTTTCGGTCACCCGCCCTGCACCAGTGCCCATTTCCCACCACCAATGTCCCCAGTTCCCTCCCCCTCCCATAGCCTGCCTAAATGGCAGGTTCTTTATCTCTTTTCTCTCTCCCTCTCTCCCTTTTCCTTCTTTTATACATTGTGGGTTACTTTTACATACACTTAGAGACCATCATGTGCATTTTTTACCTGTATTTAATGCTCCGTTCTAGGTTGGTATTAGCCCTTTCAACATTTATTCACACATGTTCCTTTCTCTGTCTTACCTAACTTCTGACTCCCACACGTTTATGATAATTTCCACTTTTTGGTAAGACCTCCTGATCCACGTTTCGCCTGACATTGGATTTTGGTGTCATAATATGTATGTATGTATGTATGTATGTATGTATGTGTGTATATATATGTATACATGTATGTATGTATGTATGTATATATACATATATATGTCATGCAAATAAATGCAGTCATTCTATATCTCTCTCTTTCCTTCTGACTAATTTCACTCAACATGATCCTTTCCATGCCCATCCATTTATAGGCAAATTTTACAACTTCATTTTTTTCCTAACAGCTGCATAGTATTCCATTGTGTAGATGTACCAAAGTTTCTTTATCCAATCATCAGTTCTCAGGCATACTGGTTGTTTCCAGGTTCTGGCTATTGTGAATAGTGCTGCTATGAAAATAAAAGTGCAGATGGTGTTTCCGCTGTGTGTTTTTGGCTTCCCAGGGTATATTCCCAGGAGTGGTATGGCAGGGTCAAAGGGAGCTCAATTTCTAGTCTTTGGAGGAATGTCCATATTGTTTTCCAAAAGGCTGTACCAGTCGACATTCCCACCAACAGTGAATGAGTGTCCCCTTTTCTGGTGGTGGCCATCTTGGCCTAGGATTCTAAATTTACACAGGGACCAGATAGGAACTGGACTTTTCCTATTTCTGGATCAGTATACCAGAACCTGTGAGAGTAAAGTCTTTTGAAACTCTGCTGGTTTCTGGCGTCTTTCTCTGTCCCCAGTCACCGATCCCCTGGGGCAGAAGGGGGATCCCTAGACCTTGCTTCCAGATTTTTTGAGGCACCCAGCACTCCCCAACAACTTTCAAGTGTTTTATCAAAATGTTTAATCATGAGTGAAGTCATCTTGTATGCTTCAGACAATGCATCACCTGAATACCATGAGGAACCCCAATCCATGGAGAATGAGTCCCAGACAAGTGACCCAAAATTCCTTCTCTACACTAATGATGTGTAATAAATTGTTTTTGAAGTCACAGAGTTTAGGAATAATTCTTGTGTAGTAATGATAGCTTCGAGTCCTTTAGCTAAAGCCCCAACTTTCCACTGAGATTGTCTGGGTCTCCTCTCCCCTCCTCCCACCCCAAATCCACAATGGAACCGTTTGCTCGGGTTCAAGAGCCTTCCAACAGGCATGTCTGACCACATATCCTCCTGGTCAACGAGGGTTTTGGGCTTATTGGTTTTATCATTTACAACTGGGCTGCAAAATTGCCTCTTAACACTGAATCAGAATCTATGTGATCCTCTTCAAAACCCCTCTGATCCCTTTGCTAAAAGACAGATTCCATCCAATAGGCCGGATCCCACTTATACTAAATTCTTAGAGGCAGGCTAAGAATTGGGTCATCTTGATTTGAAAACTACTAAAGATGGCTATGGTATGTAGGAAAGATGGAAAGCAGGCAAAACTAGGTAAATAATCTGAGGAAGTGAGATAAGAGAGTGTGACTCTGAAATGGTGGCAGCATGAAATGTGGGGAACAGTTCCCAGGAAAGAGTCACACCAATAATACAGAGTGAGCAAATGTCAGTATGCCTCAAAATGGTGAGAAAATATCCCAAATTTAGATCCCTGGCCTCAGACCAAAAAGACTTATGGATATATGCTTATGGGAGACTGGAGAGAAAGAGAGAAAGAAAGAAAAAAGAGAGAAAGAGGGAGAGAAAGATAAAAAGAAGAGAGAAGAGAGTGAAGAGAGAAAAGAGATAGAAGAGAGAGAAGAAAAGAGAGAAGTGAGAAAGAGGAGAGAAGAGAGAATAGAAAGAGAGAAGACAGAAAAAGAAAGGAAAAAGAAAAAGAGAAGAAAGAGAGAGAAAGAGACAAAAGAAAAGTGAAAGAAAGAGAGAGACAGAGAGAGAGAAAGAAACAAAGAGAGACAGAGAAAAAGAGAGGCCTCCTAGTGATTATGATGCAGTGGTCACAGATTATTCTTTCAAAATCTCTACCTAAAAATCTCAGCAGCCTAAGGAGGGAAAAGATGAGGGGAAAAATTTAGACATGCAGCTAAAATCACAAAGGCTTCCATGGAGATAGAGCTGGGTCGCTTTCCCCACCTCTGTCCCATGGAGGAGGGCAATGGACCCCACCCACAAGTTTACTCCCGCCAGAGACACAGACACACGGGACAGAGCTGCTACCAGCTCTGTGCTCAGCGATCATGAGGCGACCAAGATGGAGGGCAGGTTCTGGCCCTGACCTCCAAACAGAACCTCGGAAGAAGCCAGAGGACCCCCACCCACACCATAATGGCAGCCATTTTCAACGTCCGAACTCCACAGCACGTCAGAGCCCAACCCAGAGAGAAGTCAATTTCAAGCCCAGGTATGCGGGGTTTTAGTGGCTAAAGTCACTGTGGCCTTTGGTCGAGACCAGGAGCTGGGTCCCTTTCCCCACCTCTGTCCCATCTGGGAGGCCCAGTGAACCCGCCCTAGAAACTTCCCGGGCTGAGAGCTGTGATCAGAGACACAGACACACAGGGCAGAGCTGCTACTAGCTCTCCCTGTGGTACGCCGCCGTAACCATGTGGTACATCAAACCAGTAGGAAACCAATCACATTCTATAAATTCATATGGTCAATACAAGAACAGAAATAGTCCAGATTAGCCCATAACAAAACAAAAAAAAAAACAGTCATGACTTTATGAATACCATTTGCCATATATGGGCTGCAATGGTCAATATAAGGGTCTTTGGTGATGGGAACACACTGGTGGTGGGATTTGTGTTGAATGATGAAATATTAAATAAAAATAAAATAATCTTTAAGTGACATGATTAAGTCTCAAGACTCATTGAGATCATGACCAAAGTAGGGATTTAAGGAGATACCAGCTAAATGGGAGTATATTTTTCTACTACAAGCTATGAGGAGGAGCCAGGAGGAGCTGAATGAACTAGGGAGAAAGTTGGGAGAAAATGCTAAGCCTAGTCCTTCCTTCTTTCTGACTCGATTTCCCATAGAACACTGAAATGTGGTCACTTTTGAGCTATATGAAGGCTTCTCCTATGAAGAGAAACTGTGTTTGACAAGCTGTCAGCCACAGAGTGACAGTCTAATTCAGAGAGAAGCAGCAGCAAAACCATCCACCAGAGAACTCTAGACTCTTTCTCTTCTGGCTTTCAGAGAACCGTAGCAACATGTTCATCTCCCTTGCCCTCATTAAATGGCTTTCAAATCAATTCAAGCTTAGGTTTAGGGGTGTAGTCTACCAGACTTTCCAACACTCTAAGTAAAAAGTTTTGAACTGGATTGGTCAAACTTTAGCTTCAGTGCAGAAGTCAATATATACTCATGATCAATTTCTTTTCACAGTAACTTACCCTGGAGTTCAAAGTCATTTGAAATTCACTGAAAGTTTCCTTCATTATTATACCACCCTCAATTTAGCATTTTCATGTACTAAAAGAAAGCACTCTAGCAAGGATGAGATTCTTGGTTCTTGTGTCCCCTATAAAAAAATACAAAAAAAAACTCCCTCATTTTATATTCAAGATTGGACTAGATAATCCTTTGGATCTAAAAACCCTCATGATTCCCAATAGTCTTCTGAAATAATTCCTCTTTAATAAACTCTTCTCCTTCAAAAAGGAAAACAGGGTTCTTAAACTAAGATGCAAATATTCAGCTATGATTCACTTAAATATTTTTGCAGGAACATGGTAATAATGTACGAAGCAATGCAATTTCTGAATAAATTATACCTTAATTTACAATGTCAAACAGATATAAAGTCAACTGCCACAATATTTATATATCTATTAGCTTTAATTATTATTATTATCTACTACAGAGTTAAGAAAAAAAGCATTTTCCCCTGCTCCTGCTCTAAAAATACATCTTCAACTGTTGGTGAATCTAAATCAGTTCAGTTTTAAAGCGGGAAAATGTATTAAAATATCCATATTACCATATCTTCCTTCTATTCCTTTCACGTCTATTCAGGTACTATTTTAATGCATAATTATCATTTATTATTAATTTCACTTATAGGATATGCTCACTTTTCCTCCTCTCTGCATACAAGAAGAGACCTGCTTTAAAATTGAGAAATCCTGCTTTTATCTGAAGTGGGGCTGGGGCGAGAGAGGGGGTGGAGAACTACCTCCCTTCCTCTAATCACTTCCTTTTCTGATTTCTGCACTACTTTTTTACCATATACAAGCACAAGTGCTTTACAACCCCACTGCATTTATCTCTGGTTTTCTTACCATCTGTTTTCCATGATATTATCCTTTATTAATTATTAATTCCAATACAATAAATATTTATAGATGTCCATAACAGGGAAGGCAGTACAACGGTTTGATTAATGAATGGAAGCAACTCCCAGAGTTGAAGAATACCCCAGTAAGCTGGATATCCTACTTTTTACCTGCATGACCTTGGGTTTTGCTCATCCTCTGGGACTGTTTCCTGATATGTCCATCTACAGCTATAAGAATTTGCCACAGAACCTCCTGAAAAAACTGGGACTTACAAAGAACTTGAAATACAGCCTGGAGCATGGAAAATCTCAAGGCGTTTAGCTACTACTATTTATATAGCTTTGGGACATTCCCTGGGCTTAGAGAAATATTCACGTAAATAGCTTATGAAGTCTGTTTTAAATTTTACGAACTTACTTCACTGAGAGTCACAAATATTTACAAAGCCCCTACTAAGTTCAGGCAGTGTGCAAGGGGCAATAACTGTAGAAAATTTTTTCTTTCAATGAGAGAAAACAAACAAACAGTGTAAAAATGGAAGTAGCATATCATGCAATGGTGCATCCATAAAGGTAAGGAGAAAAAGGTTAGTGAAAAGGACACACAGAAGAAAATAATCACGAAAGTTCCGAGGGGCACAGCACACTGAGCAGGAGGCAGTGACGGCTCAGACCAGAACAGTCTCTATAGCCCAGAGGGTAGGGCATTTGCCTTGCACTGGCCGGCCCGTGCCCGGCCTGGGTTCAATCCCAGCATCCCATATGCTCCTCTGGGCACCGCCAGGAGTAATTCCTGAGTGCAGAGCCAGGAGAAACCCTGAACATTGCCGGTGTGACTCCCAAAAAAAAAAAAAGAATTTCTATGAGAGAGGTCGCAGCAGAGGGAGCTGGGTGGTGGTGCAATCAGCTCTAGTGGAACAGGAAACTGGGCCTCAAACAGATATTAAGACTCTCTTCAAAAGTCATGGATTGGACTGGGTAGATAGTCCCTTAGTGGAGCGCTTGCCTTACATGCAGCCGACCAGATTAAATAGTGGCATGCCCATATAGTCCCCTGGGCACCACCAGGGGTAATTTCTGAGTGCAGAGTTAGGAGTAACCCCTAGGCATTGCCAAGTGTGACCCAAAAAAAAAAAAAGTCATGGATTACCTTGCTTGTGGTTGACTCTGTTTCAATGCCAAACCTGCATATAAACCCTCTAAGTACCGCCAAAGTCTTCCTGACCACTGAGTCAGGGGGTAAACCCTGAGCACCACTGAGTGTAGGCCCCAGAAGAAAAAAGCATATTTAGAGCCAGGCAATAAATGTTTTCATGATCTTTCAACGACCAAGTCATAATGGTAACACAAAAATCTCTGGATTTTGTTCAAATATCTAACACACGTTAGTTCACTCTAAATTTAAGTCTAAAACCCTTCTCCCCAGGTGCCAGTGATAGTATAGTAGTAAGGGTGTTTGTTTGCCTTGTCCAGGGTTCTATCCCAGCATCCCATATGGTTTCCTGAGTAGCTTTTGAATGGGAGTAATTCTGAGTGCAAAGCTAGGAGTAACCCCTGAGCACTATCAAATATGACCCAAAAAAGCAAAAAAGTAAATGAATACGATTAAACTCACTGAGTTTTTTTACTAGTCTGTTTTTTGGATGGGTGGGTGAGTGGTGGGTGGATGGATGGATGGATGGATGGATGGATGGATGGATGGATGGATGGATGGATGGATGGATGGGTGGGTAGGTGGGTGGGTAAAAGCCAAACTAGAGTTGGAACTGGTAAACGACATGCTTGCTGGTAGCTAAAAATCAACCAATTAGGTGAAAAATGAACATATTGAAATCTATATAGTATTAGTAAAAAATACAGAAGACAAGCAAATAGAAAAATATTCCAGGTTCATGTAGTGGAAGAATATTGTGAAAATGAACATATTACCCAAAATACTGTAGGGTTTCAATAAAATCCTGGTCAATTCTACTTGCATTCTTCAAGGACCTGGAATCCGGTCAAAATTTATAGGAACTCAGGGCAAGAGAGCGGAACGCAGCAGATAGGGCATCTGTCCTGCACACACACAACTTGGATGCAAACCCCAGCACCACATTTGGTTCCTAGGTTCTCAAGGGTGAACCTTATGTAGAGAAAGAAGTAAGCCCTGAGCACTGCTGGTGGCCCCAAACCAAAGCTAATAATAAAAGCTAGAAAAAAAATCCATGCCACATCCTGTATCAATGCAGTATACACTACAAAACTCAAAACTTGATCTTTCTGGCGTAGCAAACACAATAATTTGATTATGCTATCATTCGAGCAGTTTGAGGCTTCTTTGTATTCTATATAACTTCAGGTGCTATTGGGCTACTCTGCGCGTGATAGGGTCAATGGAAATATTACTGGTACCGGCAGAGCAAATCAAATGAATAATGGGATGTCAGGTGATCAGTGATCATTAAAATTGACTTTTTGAGTAGAAAGAGAGAAAGGGGAAAGAAATAAAGAACCTGCCATGGAGCAGGGGCTGGGGAAGGGGAGGAACCGGGGATGTTGAGTGGTGGGAGATGGGCACTGGTGGAGGGGCGGGTGCTGAGACACTGTATGACCAAAACCCAAACTTGAACTTTTTAATTGTATATCTTTTTTATTTGTATATCTCACGGTGGTATAATAAAATACTTAAAAAAAAAAAATAAAATAAATTACTTTTTAAAAGAGCATTATAAAATACAGTTTAAATGAATCTTGGGTTTAAAATATTCATAATCAATAGTTTGGTTTTCCATATAAGGCACATTAGTTTCACTCTAGACGTTCTTGAAGAAAAATAGAAGGAAAAGTTTTAGTTCTGTAATGAATACCAATAAAATTTGCTCCCCACAGCAGAACAGAAGCTTAGCTGTGAGAACTAAAGTAAAGAACATAACACCCCTACGAAATAGAATCCAACCTCAGCTGCAACACACAGTTCCTTTTACTTCCTGTTCACTACTTTACGGAATAAAAACACAAAATCTGGAACTAAGCAGCCATTATTGCATGGGAACAAAAGGCTCACACAATCTAAGAATAGCAAAGACAGAAAGGAGGATTATATGTTTGTTCCATTACCCATGCTGGACTGTACTCCTTTCCATAATAGGAGGAAAAGTTGAGTTAGCGGAGTTGATTACATCCAGGTAACAATTCTCACTGATCCACACCACAGATATGGTAAGTTTTTAACAAAGAAGAAAAAGTGGGAATATAGGGTTTAAGATTAAGATAAAAGATTAAGAGGAAGATCTAAAGCAGTTTCATATTTTTAAATGTTTTAAAACAATGCTAACAAAAAGTCATATTCTTTTGCATATTTTCATTCAAACTTGCCCAGAGTATCATCCTGCAGTTCAAGTAATCTGGCAAGCAGATAGAACTCAGCGGCCGCCTGGCTGCCTTACACAGTATTTTACTCTCGAGATTTATGATCTGTCCATACACATTGGACTATTCCGCATAGGACAGTTTTTACTTATATCTTTTGGGAGTTCTATGAAACTTCCATTGATCTATATTTCTCGAATTATTAGCCTCCTGAGTAGTGGACTTTATAAAATCATTATAATAAAATGCAGCCGCAAGCCACATAATCTTATCCGCATATGAATGTGATGATTCGAGGTAGGATCATAGAAGTAGAAAGCCTCTTATGGCTGCACTCTGACCTCAGAGACAAGCAGCATTGAAAGCCACTCAGCCCAAGTCAGAGGTCTCAATTTAAGACAGATGGAATTAACCAGAAGTTCGCCTTCTATCATTCTCAAGGGAGGCTGAAGCCTTAACACAGAAAGGGCATCGATCTCTGCTGAGGCATAGTAGATTTTTAATGTTGAACCAGGGAGGAAACACATAAATTTCCATCACCATAACAGTAAAGAGGAGAAAGAAGCCTGGACTCTGGAGGGATACGGAAGAAATTCAGAGCCCCAGCTATGCAATCTACACTGACGTGTGACTTTAGATGGCATTCACTGGGGCCTACAGTCTGAGTAAGCAAATTCTAGGAATAACAGCTGGAGATCTCAAGATGTACAAGGAATTAGGTAAATGCACAGAAGGTAGAGCATTTGGTCTGAATATCACTTGAATCTCTTGTCTTCCTGTTGTTTCATCAATTTGCTCGAGCGAGGTGCCAGTAACATCTCCGCATCCCTATTTCTATGCTGTAGCCTGGCCCAAGGGCCTCTGATTGCTCGAGGAACATGAAGAGCCTCGGAAGCCTGTTCATGCAAGTCATAGGGGTAAGGTCTATTCTAGTTACTGTTTTTGGCATATAAAATAAGACACGGGTAACACGCCGAAACTCCAGCAATACAGGCGCTCTTAGTTTTGCATTTACTGATGTACTGCATGGCATAAAAGCTGCCACATACAACAAAAAGGAGAGCTGGTAGCAGCTCCACCTGTCTCATGAGCATCGGGTTTCTTTCTAGGTTGGCATTCTTACAAGCTGGTTTTGAGATTAGCTTCTCGGGTGGGGTTCTGACAAGCTGCTTGGCATCAGGCGTTGAAAATGGATGCAGCGAGTGAATTTTACAGGGGTTTCTCTGGCTTCTTCTGAGGCTCTCCCTATTTAGGTGGAGGGCCAGGATCCGAGACCTGCCCTGAGTCTAGTATCTGCTGTTAATATCAATTGTGTTAGTAATAATTAAGTCATTATATTATTATATTTATGAAACCCTAACTACTTTAACCCAGTACTGAAAATCATGGTATACAAAAATTTCCTAAAAAACTAAATCAGATGGGTGCAGAGAGAGGACAAGTGGGGGCCCATACCACGCAATTGCAGTGCCACGACCCAGGGTTGGATCCCCTAGCATGCCATATGGTCCCACAAGGCAGCACCAGGGTGATCCTGAGGAAACAGTCAGGATGCGCCCCTAAAGCTTACCCATGAATCACTTCCCACCCGGCCCCACTCTAAAAAAAATGCTGATGTAAAGTATTTTTAATAAAATATGTGGTAGTTATTTTAAAAAATAAACAATGAGACTATACACTATTCAGGGACTGGAGCAATAGTACAGCAGGTAGGTGTGGCATGCAGCCAGCTTTGGAGTTGATCCTAGGCATCCCATAGTCCTGAGCTTTGCCAGGGTAATAATTGAGTGCAGGTGGGTAACCCCTGGAGCATTGCAGGGTATGACCAAAAAGAAAAGTTTCCTTCAGGAGAGCAGACCCAGCTAGCTCCTTTTACGACTTTTTAAATAATTAGGTACATAGTATTTTCAAAATCCTAATTCCAGATATTTTATTTTCATCAATAAATCTTAGAAAAAAACATCTTTATAGGTTAAATAAAATATCTTTACTGTATCAGTTCAGAAAACACAACACTTTAGAAGGTTAATGATTTCTGTAGAAGTAAGAGGCGCAGAGATGTGGGACAGCAGCTCATCTTGGCATGAGATAGTAAAACATACAAAGACATAATTTTCTTATATACCCACAGTATGGAAGGACCTTACAACTTAGAGTTAAGTTTGCATGGACTTTTACTACAAAGACATTCCACATATTTGTGCCTGGACTGTTGGATGATGATCTGAAGGAGACAAACGAGAATCAAACCACGGGGATGCTCTCTAGCAGATAAGCAAGAATGTATTTGCAGTTGTTAAGTCAGCCTTCGACTATCCAAGATGGCAAGGTCTTGTCTGAAGACATTCGAGTTACAAAATACAAGAAAAACCTGTTTTCTATCCTGCGCTAAACAGTTGTACATTAGACTCCATCTTAGGCTAGCTACAGCCAACAAGGAGATGTGACACAGGAGAAATGATCTAGGATAGCAGTGTCTGTGTCTGCAATGCGTGAAAACAAGTCTCACTAAAGACTCTACGCCACCCTAACTCCATGAGACAGTCTGCCCAGAAGCCTGTCTATATCTGTTAACAGGCGAGCATCCATCAGACCTTAACATATTCTTTGATCTATGCTTTTACTTAACAATTGCTAGAATTCAAAAACAAGGGCTATAATCTAAAAAGGGGCTCATGAAATGAGCAAACCAGAAGTCATACAGCCAGATGGTAGCTAACAAGAACCCATGTACTAGTACTATACTGCTGGCTTTAATATAATCCAGATGTGTGCTTAGTTCCTATCAAAATTATTTCAAATCACTGAGATTAAAAATGACTTTTACAGTGGCTTTCCTATATACAAATAACAAAGAAGTAAGGGCATAGAAAATATTTCATGCTATCTGTGCCCACATAAAATCAATACCTAGGAATCAACTTACCCAATATGTAAAGGACCTGTACAAAGAAACTTTTTATAAGACCTTCCAAAAATAAATAGGATGGCTAAATGGAAACTGCATTTCCTCGCTCCTGGATGGAGGAGAATCAACATTGTCAAAATGAGTAATACTCCTAGAGCTCTTGTACAGATTCAATGCAGTCCCTATCAGGATACCCATGACATTCTTCAAGGAAATTGACCCGAAACACTCCTGAAATTTGATGGAACAATAAACCCAAGGATAGCTAAAGCAATCCTCGGGAAAAAGAGATGGGAGGCATCATTTTTCCCAACTTCAAACTGTACTACAAGGCAGTAGTAATTAACAGCATGGTATTGGAATAAAAAACAGACCTGTGGACCTATGGAATAGAATTGAGTATCCTGACACCCAACCTCAAACACATGATCATTTTTGATAAAGGAGCAAAGAGTCTAAAATGGAGTAAGGAAAGCCTCTTCAAGAAGTGGTATTGGGAAAAGTGGGCAGCAACATGTAAAAGATGAATTTGGACCTGTATCAAACACCATACACCAAAATCCGATCAAAATGGATTAAGGATCTCAATATCAGACTTGAATCCATAAAGTGCATTGAAGAAAATATAGGAAAAACCCTCCAAGACATTGAAGCTAAGGGAATCTTCCAAGGTGAAACATCACTAACAAGCAACTGAAGAAAAAGATAAACATATGGGACTACATGAAACTAAAAAGCTGCTGCCTCTAAAAAACAGTGACTAGATACAAAGCAGTACACACAGAATGGGAAAAGACTATTTCCCAATACCCATCTGATAAGGGGTTAATATCCAGGATATATCAGGCACTGAGGTAGAAGCTTTTTACAAGAAGAAAACAAACAACCCCATCAAAAAATGGGGGAAATATGAACAGAAACTTCAGCAGGAAGAAGTGAATGGCCAAAGACATACGAAAAAATGCATCATCACCTGAATCATCTGAGAGATGCAAATCAAAACAACATGAGATACCACTTTACACCACAGAGACTAGCACATATCCAAAGAACAAGAACAACAGTGCTGGCGTGGATGTGGGGAAAAGGGGACTTACTCATCCATTGTTAGTGGGAATTCTGGTACAGCCTTTCTTGGAAAACAATATGGACTTTCCTCCAAAGACTAGAAATTGAGCTCCCATTTTTGTCCCAGCCATACCACTCAGAATCTACTCTGGGAAGCCAAAAATACACAGCGGAAACACCATCTCCTAATTTTATGTTCATAGCATTATTCACAATAGCCAAGTCTAGAAACAACCCAGAATGCCCGAAAATCGATGACTGGATAAAGAAGCTTTGGTACATCTAACAATAGAATATTATTCATCTGTTAGGAAAAAGTAGGTTATAAATTTACCTTTTAAATGGATGGACATCAGAAGTAATATAGTTGGCCGAATTTAGCCCTAAGGAGAAAGACAGATATAGAATGACTGCATTTATTTGCATAGCATCAAATATATATATATATTATGATACCAATAT
>JAJIBD010023606.1:0-220732 GCA_021461705.1 Cryptotis parvus | reverse complement strand
TGCTGAAACTGAAAAGCTTCTGCACCTCAAAAGAAACCAGTGGCTAAAATACAAAGGCATTCCACAGAATGGGAAAGAATATTCAACCAATACCCATCTGATAAGGGGTTAATATCCAGGATCTATCAGGCACTGGTAGAAATTTTACAAGAAGAAAACAAACAACCCATCAAAAAATGGGGAAGAAATGAACAGAAACTTCCAACAAGGAAGAAATTTGAATGGCCAGAAAACGTATGAAAAAATGCTCATCATCACTAATCATCAGAGATGCAAAACAAAACAACAATGAGATACCACTTACACCACAGAGGCTGGCACATATTCAAAAGCAAGAACAACAAGTGCTGGCGTGGATGTGGGGAAAGGGGACACTCATCCATTGTTGGGTGGAATGCCGGCTGGTATGGCCTTCCTGGAAAACAATATGGACATTCCTCCAAAGGCTAGAAATTGAACTCCCATTTGACCCAGCCATACCACTCCTGGGAATCTACTCTGGGAAGCCAAAAAAATATGCAGCGGAAACACCATCCCTACTTTTATGTTCATAGCAGCATATTCACACTAGCCAGAATCTGGAAACAACCAGAGTTCCCTAGAATGGATGACTGGATAAAGAAGCTTTAATACATCTACACAATGGAATACTATGCAGCTGTTAGGAAAAAATGAAGTTATAAAATTTGCCTATAAATGGATTGACATGGAGAAGATTATGTAGAGTGAAATTAGCGTGAAGGAGAGAGAGACAGATATAGAATGACTACATTTATTTAGCATGATCACTTCACTTGATCACTTGAATCCCGTTATTCATCGATTTGCTCGAGTGGGCGCCAGTAGCATTTCCATTGGACCTATCACATGCCAGTGTAGGCCAATGGCATCTGGTTGATTCAGGAATATGAAGAGCCTCAAACCATTCCTTCAGGGTCTTGACAAGGAAGTCCGACCATCTTGTAGGTGGCGACCACGTGATCTTTTGACATCCTGTGGGATCCAGTCGGTAACAGCTCTAGTCCAGGGTCATCTCCAAATCGCCTTACATGTCCAGTCCATCTGATTTTCGATGCCTTGGCAAATGAGACAGCGTCCCTGATTCTGGAATAGCGACTTGAGGTCAGAACTCTGGATTCCTTCTCTCACTTGAGTGAGGCATGATATTCCAAGCATAGCTCTTTCGATTCCTCTCTGGGAGACCCAACTAGCATTCTCATCCTGCTATCGTAGGGCCCAGGTCTCTGAGGTGCATGTTAATGCAGGGAGAACGGTGGAGTCAAAGAGATATGCCTGGAGCCGGAGGTTCTTTGTCCTTTATCTATTTCTTCCATGCCTTTGAAGGCATTCCATGCCACTTTCTTCCTCCTGCACAGCTCAGGATTTAGGTGGTTTATCATGTTGAGTTCTCGACCTGGGTACACATAACTGCTGCATTCAGACATGTTTGTTCCATTGAGAGTGAATGGGGCCTCTGGAACTAGTTCATTTTTCATAAACATGGTTTTCTTTAGATTCAGCTCTAGACCTATCTTTCCACATTCTCGGTTGAAGTCAGCCAGCATTTGTGCTGCTTGGCTAATGTTTGGTGTTATTAGAACGATGTCATCAGCGAAGCGCAGGTGGTGTAGTTGCCGACCATCTATCTTCACTCCCATTCCTTCCCATTCTAATTGCCACGTGATGTTCTCGAGGGTGGTGCTTAAGAGTGTTGGTGAAATGGTATCACCCTGTAGAAACCCTCTTTTGACATCATTGATCACTTCTTTGTAGAATGGTGAGATTCTAGTGGTGAATCCATAATACATCTCATGAAGGATCTTGATGTATTGGGTTTGAATACCCTGTTTGGCTAGGGCTTCGATGACTGCTTCAGTCTCCACAGAATCAAAGTCTTTAAATCAATGAATGTGAGACAGAACGGCATCTTGTACTCCCTACAAACCTCAATGAGCCTGGTTACTTTGTGGATATGGTTGATTGTGCTGAATCCTTTCCGGAAGCCTGCTTGCTCGCATGGTTGTCCTTCATCTAGTTTTATGCTAATCCTGTTAAGGATAACCCGCTTGTAGATGATGGACAACAGGCAGATGGGGCGATAGTTGCTGATGTCGTGAATGTCTCCCTTCCTTGAACAGTAGAACTGTCCTGCTGGTTTTCCATTGGGAGGGCACCTTGCATTTGGACATTTAGCTTGTGAAGAGCCGAGCTAGTGTATTGATGAGTACTGACGGCAGATTCTTCAGGTGTTTGGTTCTGACTTTGTCTGGGCCTGGTGCTGTTCCCTTCTTTACTGACGAGATGGCATGTCGGATTTCAGAAGGGAGAACGTTGGGAATGACATATCCATCCTTTGAATTTGGTATGTGGGCAGGTGGATGTGGCTATCAAAGAGATATTTACATGACATAAATATATATGTACATATTATGATACCAATATCCAAGATCAAGTGAAAAGTGGAAATTATCACAAATGTGTGGTAGTCAGAGGCTAGTTAAGACAGAAAATGGAACAGTGTGCTAGCAATTGTCGAGGGTACTAATACCAACCTAGAACTGAGCATTATACACATGACAACCCTTTAATGCATGTTCTGTAATCCATAGTCTGGAAGGGAAGGAAAAGAAAAAGAGAGAAAGGGAAAGAAATAAAGAACCTGCCATGGAGGCAGGCTGGGGGAGGAGGGAGGGAACCGGGTATTTGGTGGTAGGAGATGGGTACTGGTGGAGGGATGGGTGCTGTAACACTGTATGACCAAAACCCAAATATGAACTTTTTAATTGTATATCTTTGTAATTGTATATCTCACAGTGGTATAATAAAATACTTTTTAAAAAAGCCAGTAACAATTATAGACCTCATTCCCATGACCTGAAGGAATAGTTTGAGGTTCTTCATCTTCCTGGAGCAAGCAGATGCCCTTGGGCTACACTAGCATGTGAAGTGTGTATGAAGATGTTACTGGTGCTTGCTCAAGCAAATCTGTGAACAACAGGAAGACAAGTGATACAAGTGATAAAAGTGATAAAAATATTTTTTAAATTTTTGCTTGGATGAAAATGAGAAAATTCAGAAGAGTATTAAACTATACTTCCAGAAAGTGCAAAAGAATGCTACAATAAATTGCCACAGATACTTCATTCATAGTACTTAGAGATTTCTTTAACTTTGATTTAATGTTTCAAAGTACCAAATCTTTAGTAATTAAGGATGTGTATTATACCCACATGCCATGGCTCTCAATATCCCTGACTCTGAAATAATTCTTCAATTTCCTCCTTAAAAAGCGAATATTTATTTCCATTGTGTCCTATCAATTATCAACTAGTACTGTTAATTCTTATTTTAGTGGTAATAATTATGATCATTTATGTGGGATGATATTCTCACGAATTTTCCACTATGGAGATAATTTCCCCATTTGTATTTAATAGATATGTTGTTACTGATGCTGTTTCTATTTTGCTGTGATCAAGGGCCATACCCAACAATGGGCAGGGACCAGCACCTGCTCTCACCGGTCTTTAGGGGAGACAAGGTCTTATGGTCTTATATGTTATGTCTTTACGGGACATAACATAGGCATTCGCTCATTCAAGTCATGTGGGTGACCATTTGAGCTACACCAACTGGTTATCTGAGGATGTTCCTGGCTTTGGGTTCAGGGTCATTCCAAACTTACCTGGAAGGGCATGAGGTGCTGGGAAGATCAAATTCAGGGTTTCTGCCTGCAAAGTATCCACTCTTACCAGTTGAGCTATCACCCTGGTCTAAGGCAATGTCTTCAAAGTAGAATGAGAAGGCATAAATGCAGAGAAGCTATCAAATTATAAACCATTTAGCCTACATTTGAGTGCATTATTAATTCAGGCAAGAAACTTCGGTGGGGGTGAAACAATAGTACAGTGAGTAGAGCTTGCCTTATATGTGGCCAATCTGGGTTTGATCCCTGGCTTCTAGGATCCACCCAGTAGGCCAAGAGTAATCCGTAGAGCCAGGAGTAAACCCTGAGCACTGCTGGATGTGACCCCAAAACAAAACAAAATGAAACAAAAGAAACTCAACAAATGCAGTAACATGGATGAAAAGAAGATAAAATAATAAGATTTAAACATTTTTTATTTAGTTTTCCACAAAAATTCTTAAGGAGTTGTAGAGCCTTCTGTTTTCATTCCTTGAGCTTGGTGGTCTTCTATGGAATGTTCCACATAGCTATAATGCTCCAGGAACTGTGGAGCTGGAACAGTTTGTGGCTTGATGGTTTGGTGAGGTTCAGTTGTAGATCTAGGCTATTTCTACAGTGGAAGATGTTGAGTGTTGCTGGGGAGTGCTGGTCCTGCCAGTGAGACAGGAATCTACTCACCCCCATTCGGAGAAGGCCTCAGTGTTCTCAGCCCAAACCAGTCTAAAGGGGTCTGGTGTTCTTTAAGAGATTAGTTGAGCAACATGGCAGTTATCTGCAGAAGATCAGAATCTCATTTTCAAGGTCACACACTCTATTCAGAGGGCTTTACTCTTATTAATCCACTTCCTAAGCCTCACAATTAACACCAGTTTTGGAGATAAGGTTTCAATTTAGGAATTTTAAAGGAAAACAAACATTCCTGTTATTAATGGAATTTTAGTGAAGTGTGAATGATATGTCATAGGTTAAGCTTTAAATACAGTACGTTGTCACATATTAAGGGCACTTAAGCAAAAATCACTTGTATTAGTCACTGATGTAGATATTGTTTTTAACCATTATAACTCTTAATAATAGACATTGACTCTAAGGGACCTGCCTTGGAAATACATGGTGTACCGCTAATATTGCATCCTATTGTTATTTAAAAAAGAGCATATTGCACTTGAATCATATTAAAAAATTATAGTAACGTCATGTGCAAAAGACCATATCTACTAAATATTCTCCTGGGACATTATGACACTTGTTTTTCTCTTACATTCAGTATGAGGGGGATACAATAAACCTTTATCTGGAAGTGGAAGAAGATGTAACTGCATTGTTCATATACCTGTCAAACTACCATTTTCTTAGAGAACTCTATTGATTCTGAGGTCTTCATAAATTGTTTTATGAATTGACCCCAAACCTTTCATTTCATCGAATTTAGCATACATAAAAAGAGAAGGTATCTTTGGAGTCTTTAGTTATTTAATTGAGCTCCTCTGATCATTTGTATAAAGTTAATTCTGTATCAGTTGGCCTTAATTATAACCTACAGACTGGAATTAAAACCTTGATTTCAAGTAATGGGATGACTTCTACATATAGACAAAGATTGTGAAATACTTGCTTGTGCATAGAAGCCAAAAATATATATCTAAGTCCTTTTAAGAAGTGTTTAAAGGTAGGGGCCTGAGCAACAGTATGTGGGTAGGACACTTGTCCTGCATATAGTCGACCTGAGTTTGATTCCTGGCACCTCATATGGTCCTTGGAGCCCACCAGAAGTGATTCCTGAGTTCAGAGCCAGGAGTAAACCCTGAGCACCACTGGATGTGGCCCCAAAACAAAACAGTGTTTAAAATGAACTTTTCACATATTTTTCCTTGATTAATCTGTTTCCTAATTAAATAACTCATGGAGGTAATGTCATAGAAAATATACCAAAGGGCTTGAAAATAAGATAAATGAGGTTGGTTTGTTTGACATCCTAAAAATATTTTTTTATCTTTTTGTCACACCCAGCCATGCTCAAGGGTGATTCCTGGCTCTGCACTCAGGAATTACTCCTGGTGCTGCTTGGGGGACCATATGGGATGCCGGGATCGAACACGGGTCGGCTGCAAGCAAGGCAAATGCCCTACCTGCTCCAGCCCCTTGTCCTAAAAATATTAACTCAGAAATTTATTCTGCTACCTTGAAATGTAAATTTAAAAAGGAATTTCAGAACCAGGCCCATAACTTACGATTCCTGACTACATTTTTACATGCAGTGACATAGCAACTTTGGAGCCAGAAAATACAGTGCGTAAGGCACTTGCCTTGCACTAACCAATCCTCAGCACTACATACATTCCCTGAGTGCTAGCAGGAGTGATCTCTAAGCACAGAACCAGGAGTAAGAACTCCAAGAATGATCCCTAAACAAAAAACAACCCCCTGAAAGAAACCCCAGCCACAAATGATCCTGAGTAACACCAGTTATGCCCATGGGATCCCTAGCAGTACTAAATATCAAAACATATGAACCCAGTACCAAGACTTCTGACCTGTACAAATGGCCTGATTATTGCTGAATTACTGAGAGTGGCCTGCGATCCCTGAGCACTTTTTTGGTACCCAGCCCTAACTCCAGCCTTTGCTTTCAAGGGACTTTCAAAGCAAAACTGCACTGCTAAGTATTTGGAATACTTTCTATAAAGAGAAACCTCAAGGTAGTGAGCCTTAGCTAGTGGTATTATTCTGAGATATTAGAAAAATATAGCTAATTACTTAGGAATACTGTTTAAGATCTATTTTTATTTTTTTTTTTTTATTTATTTTTTGCTTTCTGGGTCACACCCGGCAATGCTCAGGGGTTACTCCTGGCTCTGCACTCAGGAATTACTCCTGGTGGTGCTCGGGAGACCATATGGGATGCCAGGGATTGAACCTGCGTTGGGCTCGTGCAAGGCAAACGCCCTACCCGCTGGGCTATCACTCTGGCCCAAGATCTATTTTTAGGAAAGCACAAGTTCTACTCCCTAAACACATTCTGCATATTCTTTTGTTCCACCTAAATTTCCTCAAGGGAGAGAGAGGCTGTGAATCACTATAGCTATCCTAGCCACAGCATTTTAGTCCTGTGAGAGTTGCTGCTCTCGTAATATGAGCCAGTTGGCACTGAACTTGAGCTGGCAGCCCTGGTGAATTTAATGTGACTCATCTACTGAAACAACGGTGAATAGTACTGAACCTGCAGGACCTGACCGATACTGGCTGACTGCCAGCTCACCAGTGTACCTCAGCTTGCTGTGGCTTCTTGGCAGGCAGTCAAGGAGCTTTCCTGGGGGTTCCAATCTTAGTATATACTTTCAGTTTATACTTCTGCAAGCAATATAAATCCTTAGAAAACTTAAGAGGATTTTCCCTTCCTTGGTTCAGTCAGCAGGGTGAGTCAGATCAGGAAGGTACAGTGGCCCTCAAGAAATGAGCTCAGGAAGGAGAATAACCTTATTGGACTTAAGAAAGCAGTGAGGAGTGGCTACAGATGAATAGGATAACCCATGGGCTAGAGAATGAATCAAATCAGCTACACAGAAAGCCAGATATGTGATCCACATTTAAGTATCTAGAATTCCATATGCTTTAAGATACTACCTTTCCTGACTTCATAATGCTAGCTGAAATACACAATTCTTTTGTGAGGAACATATCTTCTTTTCTTTTTTAATGAATTTCAGAGAGGTTAAGTAATTTAGCAAGGTCGAATAAGCTAATAGTCATTCAGTGAGAGAGCCAAGTTTTATCTCCAAGTCCACATATGCACCATGCTTCCTTCCTTAGGCTTAATTCACTAATACTACTTTATCATCACTACTAATAGATGGTCATATGAATAATTCATAGCAATAATTAATTTGCTTGTCAAATATTTGTTAATATAGCCTGACTGTTAGGCAAGTACTGGATATTGGATACAATAATAAGCCTAAACATTGTGAGAATAGTATCTAATTTGAGAGAGAAATATTGATCAAATAATTACACAAATTTTTCATTGCAAGTGCTGTCAGGATAGGTGCAGTGAATAATAAATACTGATAATTTGAAACTTCACTGAAAATTATGGCTGGTACTTTAAGAAAGAGTCACTTGAGCTGAAATTGGGGGAGAGATTTCATTGGATAATGTGGGAAGGAAATGCATTAAATGTACAGGGCTTACCAGAGGAACCCCACACCATGAGGGCCGCCATTTTCCACATCCAGATTCCCCAGCTCATCAGAGCTCCACCCAGCAGAAGAGCTGATTACAAGCTGATTGCAAGCGGCCGCGTGGTTCATCAATAAATGCACGAGATGAAAGGCAACTACAAGAGTGTTCCACCTGCACAGAGCCTGGCAAGATACCTGTGCTGTATTTGATATATCAAATACCAGTAACAATTATAGACCTCATTCCCATAACCTGATGGAATGGTTTGAGACTCATTAAGTTTCTGGAGCAAACATATGCCCTTGGGCTACACTAGCATGTGACAGGACATATGGAGATGTTTCTGGTGCCCGCTCGAGCAAATCAATGAATAACAGGAAGACAAGTGACAAGAGATACAAGTGATAGGGTTTATTGAGGCAGAAATGTTGCAAAGTGGGCAGAAACCTTTAGCTCTGGGAAACACAGAAGGAGGGTTCTGGAAAAGGTGGACTTGGAGAGACAGAGAGATGCCTGGTCGTGCAGAGCTTCAGAGGCTCCATTAGAGTCACCCAAGAAAATCATGAGCTATCACCATGACTGATGAGCTCTTCATCAGATCTGATCATGATGCATGTGTGGCATCTTTGTGACAATTTGGAAGAATCATCATGCAGTTTTGATACACATTTGTAATTCATTTCGAACTTGGAATATAGGTGTAGATAGATAATTAATAGTGCATTTAATATGTGTGAGTTCATTTATAGCAGTAGTTTCCAACCAATTATTTATAATGAGTTTGTCTTTTGATATTTATAGTAATATCAATCCTGATCATAGCATACCAGATGTGTTAAGTTGAAATAATTTTTTTTGCAAACTGATAGGAAATTTCTGCTTGCTGGTAGCTATAAACTCTTGATGGATTAAGATAAAGATAATTGGTAAAATCTTAGCATATTGTTTTCAGGAACTCCATATTATTGCCATACCTATTCCTGTCATTTTAGTAACCAGAAACACATCTAATGTTTGGAAAAAGAACAAAAATGGTAAAAAGTAACATCCAGGGAGAGAGTGGGGAACAAACTCAAGAACTTTTGTCACAGAAGCCAAATCAGGAGAGTTTCATAAGGAAAGAAGTTATTTCCTTTTCCAAATGCTACCAAAATATAGGAATATGGAAACTGTTGAGTTTAACAATATTGATATCTGACATTAATGATGTAGCCATTCATGGAAGAAATCATCACTTGAAAAAAAGGCATTTGCTTTCCTTCTTTATTTCCTTCTGTTTCTTTGGGCTGTATCAGTTGATCCTTAGGCCTTACTCCTGCTCTAGCTCAGGTATCCCTCCTCGGGGCCATTTGAGGTGCCAGAGATTTAAGCTGGGCCAGCTGCATAGAAGGCTAGTGTCTAATGCTATACTCTTTCTCAGGTTCTAATCAGCTGCTTTCTTTATTATGGTATTCTTATATTCAGTTTTAAATTAGACTAAAATAATAACTTTCACCTAAAGATTAGGAATGCTTTACCATATAAAGTTTTCCAAGGCATGTATTATTATAAAGTACTTTATAGGTCTTCATTTTGTATGCCAGTTCCTATACACATACACACACATCTGTTCACATGAAAACTTGTTTGCTATGTTTTCCTGAATTTTAGAAATCCTAATTATTTCTTAGTAAGATTAGTAGAAAATATTTCTGATCAGTAATTTATACTTTAATCCCTAAAACAAAAATGTGATTTAAGATAAAAGAAAATGTTTATTCTGAATTGAGAAGCCTGGGAATGGAATGCTATTTCAAAGGGATGGAGTACATGTCTTGCATGTGTGAGGTTACAAGTTTGGCTTCTCAGCATTGATAGGGGAACCTGTGGTTGCTCCCTCTTCCTCTGATAACCCCTGAGAAGTATGGCTCATGTCCTTCATAGAAAAAGTAATGAAATTCCCCTGCATAATCTGCTTTGGAAATTCTTTGTAACGAAAAAAATATGTCTTTACCTTATTAGAAAATTTCTAATACACTTCTTGTAGTAAATAAGCAATTAGTCACTGAGACTACAATTGCTATTTGTCTTCTTGGTTCATTTCAGAGCACATTCAGAAAATGAAGGCACTCCATTACCATCTGCTGACTCCTGTACCAGTCCTACTAAGATAGATTTATCATATAGTAAGACCGCCAAACAGTGCCTAGAGGAAATATCTGGTAAGTAACATAATTTTCAAGTAGAAGAAACCTCAGGATTTTTCTAATCTCTCCGTCAGTATTTTTTGTATCACTTGTCTTCCCGTTGTTCATCGATTTGCTTGAGTGGGTGCCAGTAATGTCTCCATTCATTGGGAATGAGGTCCATTATTGTTGCTGTTTTTGGCATATCGACTACACCATGGGTAGCTTACTAGGCTCTGCTGTGACTGAGTTCATCCCAGTGGGCCCAGTCCCCCTCAAGGTATTGCAGGTGTGGGTGTGCTGCCTGGCTGCACTGGCAGGTGGCAGGCAGGAGACAGACTTGTCTAAACCCAGGGCCCCTGGCCCTGCCCTGTGGGCCCTGGATGGTTGATGGTTGATGTTCTGACATAGAAAAAAAAAACTATTTTTTTGACTTAATATTCTTATACTACTCTTAAGGAAAACTGTTTTGAAAGTATCTCATGCTTCAGAGAATCTTTAGTAATTGTGTATTCTTAGGATGATCTTTTGCTCATTAAAAATTCTGAAAAGTGCTTTCAAAGACTTATTTTAAGTCACTACTGTCTTCAGTCAAGTTAAATATAATCAGAGAAAAGCAGGTGAGTCTTTTATTAATAAGGCAGCCATGAAATATATTTTAATAGTGTATATGGTTGTTATAAAAGTATTATTAAATGTACATTCTGGTAAATATGATTAGGAAAACATTTTCTGTACTTTGAATAATATAAAATATAATATACACACATATATATCCCAAATATGGTTTGTTATATTTTTAAGCACATAAAAAATAATTCTCTTTAGAAAGTCAAAGTTTGCCCTAGGACCCAGATAAGTCTAAGTATATATGGAAGTTGGGTGGTTGTTTTGTTGTTGTTGTTTTACTGCAATTGCACTATGTACAAGTGTATAGGTCTACATGCATACTGAATGGATTTTTAGAAAAAATTACTGAATTACTGAATGAGTTTTTAGAAAAATATCTTGCTTATGAGAGGTTTTAAGAAACTTTAATTTGTTTCTAATGGTATGTGGAAGTAGAGATATTCCTATTATTATTCTAATCTGTGACTCAGACTTGTGATTTCCAAATTAAAAGACTTAGATAAATCTGTAATTTAAAAAGTACTATTGTGCTCGAAAACTAAAAAAAATATTGTTCTGAAATGTTTGAATAAACCATATCACAAAATTATGTATTAAAATGTTTTTTCATTTTGTAGTACATTTCAGCAAACATTAGCTATTATGGCAACTTTGATGAGTAGACACTGTAACAAAGATAGGTGAAGAAATTAAGAGTTTATGCTACAATTAACCTGATATATGTCATATGCAGTAGAGAGTTCATGGTGGCAATTTTAACAAAGAATAAGTATAGGGTAAGGAAAGAAATGGTGACACCAAGATATCGCGATCGTATGATATTTATTTGAATATTTGTTTAAGTACTTAGAGGATGTGTTTACCTTGCCTGCTCAAGACAGCGCCATGGTTATATTGAGATTGTATATCAGTATTGTGAAAATACTTCTTTAAATCTAGTATAGCATAAAGATTCATTCACTTCCAACATCTTTATTTTTGAATACCTTTATCTGATGTCAATATGTTGGTGAAAAATTAGAACCTAAACTGTAAGTTATGTACCTAGCACAGTACCTAGTGCAGTTTGAATTATAATTTTAATATAAATTACAGAAAGGAGCATTGCTTTTTTCTAAAACTACTAAGAATCTATAATTAAAAACATCCATATTTCATTTTTCTGAATTATTTTCTGTCCACTATTCATTTAAAATGTCTAGTTAACATTTCAATTTAATGTTCTCATGTTTCAGTGGAATATTTGAAAGTGAAATATAAACCACATTTTGCCACAAGTTAATGAATTTATTAGGGGGCATAATATCTCATAGCAAAAATGAGCTGTATACATAATGACAGAATTTGTACCCCAAATTAAATGAAAACATGGTAAAAGAAAAAAGCAAATGTTTAAATAATATTTTTCTGATAGTGTGTGTTTAAATTATTATTTGTTTAAAATTGGCCTCTAAGAATTCTTTTTTGTGACCCTGAGATTTCGAAGAAGGTGATAATCATTTCTTTTTAATAAGCCATAAAGTCAGTTCTACTGTTGTAGAAATCTGGATGAGGATATTCAGTAGACCACTGAAAAAGAATTATTGGCATATGTAGTATGTCTGGCCATTCTTCCAATGATCTTTTTATTAATCCCTCCTGAACTCCATTTCTTATGCTCACGACAGATCTAGGCATTATCAAATTCGACTACTGTTCCAAAGCCCATTTTTACAAGCCCCATTCTTGTTTTATGTTCCCTTGCTTTTGATCCCTCATCTGGCAAGCAATGATCTGCCAGAATTTCCAATACATTTCCAATACATTTTAGTGAATTTCCAATACATTTTAGTGACCCTCACTTGATCACTTGATAACTAGATCACTTGACATCCCATTATTCATCGATTTGCTCTAGCATGTGCCAGTAACATTACCATTTGACCCTATTATGTGCCTGTGTAGCCCAATGGTATATGCTTGCTTCAGGAATACGAAGAGCTCAAACTGTTTATTCAGTGTCTTGACAAAGAAGTCTGACTGTCTTGTAGGTGGGCAGCCATGTGACCTTTTGACATCCCGTGGGATACAGTCGGTAACGGCTCTAGTCCAGGGGTCATCTCCAAATTGCATTACATGTCCAGCCCATCTGATTTTCGATGCCTTGGCAAATGAGACAGGATCTCTGACTCTGGAACAGCGACGAGGTCGGATCTGGATTCCTTCTCTCACTTGAGTGAGGTGTGATATTCCAAGCATAGCTCTTTAGATTCCTCTTTGGGAGACCCAAATAGCTTTCTCATCCTGCTTTCATAGGGACCAGGTCTCTGATGCTTATGCTAATGCAGGGAGAACGGTGAAGTTGAAGAGATGTGCCTGGAGCCAGAGGTTTTTTTTGTCTTTTTAGCTATTTCTTCGATGCTCTTGAAGGCATTCAATGCTGTTCTCTTCCTCCTGCGCAGCTCAGGTTTTAAGTTGTTCATCATGTTGTATTCTCGACCTAGGTACACATAACTGTTGCATTCAGAGATGTTTGTTCCATTGAGAGAGAATGGGCATCTGGAACTAGGTCATGTTTCATAAACATTGTTTTGTTGAGATTCAGCTGTAGACCTGTCTTTCCAAATTCTCGGTCAAAGTCTGCCAGCATTTGTGCCACTTGGCTAATGTTTAGTGCTATTGACCTTCACCTCTGCATATCCCTCTTCCCTCCTTAATAAGTTGATGATTCTTATATTAGCTGAATATAATGAAGGACACATCTACAGCTGAATCTCAGCAAAACCATGCTCATGAAAAATGAAATAGTTCCAGAGGCCCCATTCACTCTCAATGGAACAAACATCTCTGAATGCAGCAGTTACATGTACCTAGGTAGAGAAGTCAACATGATGAAGGACCTAAAACCTGAGCTGCACAGGAGGAAGAGAGCGACATGGAATGCCTTCAAAAACATCGAAGAAATAGCTAAAAAGACAAAGAACCTCCGGCTCACGCACATCTCTTCAACTCCACAGTTCTCCCTGCATTAACATACGCCTCAGAGACCTGGGCCCTATGAAAGCAGGATGAGAATGCTATTCGGGTCTCCCAAAGAGGAATCAAAAGAGCTATGCTTGGAATATCACGCCTCACTCAAGTGAAAGAAGGAATCGGAGTTCCGACCTCCGTACTGTTCCAGAGTCAGGGACGCTGTCTTGTTTGCCAAGGCATCGAAAATCAGATGGGCTGGACATGCAATGCAATTTGGAGACGACCGCTGGACTAGAGCAGTTACCGACTGGATCCCACGGGATGTCAAAAGATCACGTGGCCGCCCACCTACAAGATGGTCAGACTTCTTTGTCAAGACCCTGAAGGAATGGTTTCAGGCTCTTCGTATTCCTGAAGCAACCAGATGCCATTGGGCTACACTGGCACGTGATAGGGTCAAATGGAAATGTTACTGACACCCGCTGGAGCAAATCGATGAATAACAGGATATTAAGTGATTAAGTTATCAAGTGATAATTTTAGTAAACATACACCCATAAACCCTGGCACACTCTCACTTCATTGTATTAATTGGGGGAAATTTATATACCTAATTATATTTAACTCTCTACTCTTCCAATGAATTTAGAGAAAAGCACATTATTTATAGAATTGACTTAACATTTGTTGCAACTAACTTCAAGAGTATATTTACACTGCTTAGCAGTCATTACATGGTTCTCTGTTCTATTGCTTTTTTTCTGTAGTATAAAAACATATTCAACTTCTCATAAAAATCATATGCCTTTCCTTTTCATTCTAACCCATAATGCCATTTATCTTAGCTCTTCTCTTGTACTTTGGCGGGGGGCCTCTGAGTAGTGCTGGAAGTTTTTATTCTGGGGATAGCAGTCTGCCTGTGTGGACCTGGTAATTCAGTGGTGGGGTCCAGTGATATAGTGATGTTTAGGCCCAGAGGTGTTCGGAGCCACTTGAACTGGGTGGACATGAAATCTGTGGTTGAGACTTGGGGTCTCTGTATGCTTACCAAGCACACCAGCTCTTTGATCCACTTTCCTGGCCTCCAATTTTGACTTGTCTTAATTGATGATTAAGATGTTGATTCACAGACACAAAAAATTGGCTGAATAAAAACAGTTTTAAACCCTACTAATACATCTGACCACATGCAATACTTCTACTCATTTATTCACCTTTTTTTGGATTATTTTCTCCTCTACCCCTTTAATTTGTTTCTCTCCACTACTTTATTCTCCCTCACTCCAGGATCTCCCCATATGCCTAGTCATAATATTTATTTTAAAACTTTTTTTTCTTTAATTAATGGCCAGGGAAAACAAATCCTTGGATTCTGACAATGCTGAGATTACCAGGTGTGGTATTGTTAGCACAAAAAGGGAATTTTTTGTGCTGGAGGTTTCTTGAGAATTGTATGAAAGATATACAAAGAGAGTTTCATGTACTAATGATGCTGAGGCCTCTCAGATGTTCCCTCCCCAGATGCTGAGGCCTCTTAGTTACCCATGAACAATGTCCAGGTCCTGTGCTTAACACTGCCCAGTACCATGAACGGTTACCCTGTCCTGTTCCTCGCAGTCTACTCGACTCCTGTGAACTATGTCACTGGTCCTGACCCTGCACTGCTCTCCAGATCTTGTACACTTTCCTGGAGATGGCCACGGCCGCACACCTGGGCCAGATCCCTCTGCTCATACCTTGCTGGGCCTCCCTGCTGTATTCCAGCAGTTCCTGTTGTCTACTTCCAGATTTCATACACTCTGGCCATAGCCATGTATGTGTGGTGGGGCGGTGGTTAAAGTTCAAGGTTCAGCACTTTATTCCCTTCTGGGCATCCAGCCCCTCTCTGGCCCCCAAGACCCCCTGTAGTAAGCCCTGACCTGGCACATGCAGTCCTACCTGGAGGTGCTGTGGAGAGAACGAGGTGGGTCCCGGGAATACTTTCTCAAAAGGAAAGAGAGAGAGCTAACTCCTGGGCCTGCGCTGAAGGGCCTTTGATCTGTAGCAAATCTCACCCCCAGCCATCTAATTTCACATCCTGATTGGCTACCTGTTTCAGGGGTGGGGGATTTAAAGTTATATTTCACTCTGTATGGCAACCTGCTCTATCTCTGTGGTGATGGTGCAGACAATGTGTGTCCTATGGACAGTGCTTGTCTGTCCTTGTTGTACTTTGCCAGCAGTAGAGGTGTACCATAAGCATTGGCATTAGACTGGAAACTGACACTTACATAAGAGTAAATTTAATTCATTTGATTTAGAAACAGCTTTTCTTGTCCCATTCTGTAGTTTTCTTTCTCTTTCTGATTTATTTTGTTGCCACTATAGCCTGACTGGCAGAGAAAGTAAAATCACGCAGACATGTGAATTTATCACTAAGCCCCACCTAAGGATGACTTAGAAGCACTTTCCTCTTGCCTTAGAGGCAAGCTGGGAGTTGAGCTGTGGGCTGGAGGGATATGGGAAACATTATTGGCTGGAAATGTACACTGGAGAAGGGTTAGATATTGGTACATTGTGTGGCTGAAACTTAATCATTGTATGATTGAAACTTAATTATTAACAACTTTGTAACTGTATCTCACAGTGATGCAATAAACATTAAAAAGTGAAAAGCAAAAGGCCTAAAAAAGGTTGCCTCTAGTTTTGCCATTAATTAGCAATTGTAATTGTCTTTTTTTTTTTTTTTGGTAAGGTGACTATGGTTATATTTTAAAAACTATTAGGATTCTTGTGATTTAAAGCTTTATTCTTCTAGCCACATTTTCAGTAATCCTCAATTTACACCTGACAGGTCCAAGTCTACCTATGGAAAAGTGAAAGACACAGTATAGGTCAGAGAGTTACTGGAACGTAGGAAAAGTTAACTTGACTGGAAAGAATTATACAGAGCATAAAAGAATCCCCTCCCCCATCTGCATTGTAGGATTCTAATGGTGAAAGAATTTGGGGCATAATAGTCCAATCAAAAAATAAGTTTAATGGTTTAATGAAAGCAACAAGAAAAATAAATTCCACCTCATTTATAATTTTCAATGCTTTCATACAAAACTAGGCATGTCTTTTTGACACAGTATATTAGCACATACTGTGCCAGTGCCTGAGTACAGTGAGTAGGGCACTTGCCTTGCACAAGTTCAACCTGGGTTCAATCCCTAGCACCAGGTATGATTCTATGAACTCACCAGGAGGGAAGCCTGAGAAGAGAGCTAGGAGTTAGCCTTAAGTGTAGCTGCAGGTGGCCCTCAAACACAAACATACAAAACTGTATCTAGAAAAGGGTGCAAGTGGGCTAGAAACTATTTGTCTTAACCACTATTCACTTCACAGTAACCTCGAAACTCTAGTCTAGTTCTATCTGATCTGCATCTGTGGCCCTATCTACAATAAACACCACCTTGATTTTCTTTGCAGGAACCAAAGCCCAGTCAGATCTAATCAGAACAACTCCTCATCACCTAAGTGACTGCCTTTCTCTCCTCTCCTCCCTTTATTTTCCTTCTTTTTAATTTCTGGGTCACACAGAAGAGTTTATTGGCTATTCCTAGTTCTGTGCTTAAGGATCTTTTCTGGTGGTGCTGGGGAGGACCATCTGGGTGTTCTACAAATTAAAGCAGAGTAAGCCACATGCAAGGCAAGAATTGTAATCCCTGTGCTATTTCTCTGACTCCCTGAGGTGACATTTTAGGAATAGACATGTGACCCAATTCTGTTCAATCAGATCCAAGTGAGAAATAGTCTAGGAACTTTACCTGAGACTATTAGGAAAGAGACTCCATTATTCTTAAAGCTAATCAAAGAAATCTTAGAGGTGCTGGCAATTATCTTTACTCTCAAGAGAAAATAGAGCCTGAAGCTGGATGGAATGAGCTCAATATCATTAGAGGATAAAACTGAACATGACATGCCTGAAATTATTTCTCTTGCTTCCATCCACATTTCTGTTTCATTATTCTGGAAAAATCCCCTTTTTGTTTTATAGCAGCTATGGTCTGAGAGATGTTATGGTATGTAAAGATTTGAAATTTCTTTTTAGAAACAAACCCAAATGCTTCACACTTTAAAGCTTTGAGGTTCTTAGACTTGATAACTTGATCACTTGATCACTTGACATCCCACTATTCATCGATTTGCTTGAATGAGCACCAGTAACATTTCCATTTGACCCTATCATGTGCCAGTGTAGCCCAATGGCATCTGCTTGCTCCAGGAATACAAAGAGCCTCAAACTGTTCATTCAGGGTCTTGACAAAGAAGTCTGACCATTTTGTAGGTGGGCAGCCATGTGATCTTTTGACATCCCTTGGGATCCAGTCGGTAATGGGTCTAGTTCAGCAGTCAACTCCAAATTGCATTACATGTCCAGCACATCTGATTTTCGACACCTTAGCAAACAAGACAGCATCCCTGACTCTCGATCATCTATAGAGGTTGGAACTCGGAATCTTTCTCTGACTTGAGTGAGGCGTGATATTCCAAGCACAGCTCTTTCGATTCCTCTTTGGGAGACCTGAATAGCATTCTCATCCTGCTTTCTAGGGCCTAGGGTCTCTGAGGCATATGTTAATGCAGGGAGAACAGTTTGAATAGATGTGCCTGGAGGCAGAGGTTCTTTGTCCTTTTAGCTATTTCTTTGATGCTCTTTGCAATTTCCTTTAGAAGCAAACCTGCAAATAAATGGCACTCATTCTATACCTGTCTCTCTCTTTCTGGCTAATTTCACTCAACATGATCCTCTCTATGTCTATCCATTTATAGGCCAATTTCATAACTTCATTTTTTCTGACAGCTGCATAGTATTCCATCGTGTAGACATACCAAAGTTTCTTTATCCAGAAATCGATTCTCGAACACTTTGGTTGTTTCCAGATTCTGGCTATTGTGAATAGTGCTTCTATGAACATAAAAGTAGGGATGGTGTTTCCACTGGCGTATTTTAGGCTTCCCAGGGTATATTCCCAGGAGTGGTATGGCTGGGTCAAAAGGGAGCTCAATAACTAGTCTTTGGAGGAATGTCCATATTGTTTTCCAAAAAGGCTGTACTAGTCGACATTCCCACCAACAATGGATGAGAGTCCCTTTTCCCCACATCCACGCCAGCATTTGTTGTTTCTTGCTCTTCAGGATATGTGCCAGTTTCTGTGGTGTGAGATGATATCTCATTCTTGTTTTGATTTGCATCTCTCTGATGACTAATGATGATGAGCATTTTTTCGTATGCCTTTTGGCCATTCGAACTTCTTCCTTGTCGAGTTTCTTTTCATTTTTTCTCCCCCATTTTTTGATGAGGTTGGCTGTTTTCTTCTTGTAAAGTTCTACCAATGCTTGATATATTCTGGATAGTAACCCTTTATTAGATGGGTATTGGGTGAATTTTCTATCCCATTCTGTGTCCTGTCTTTGTATCTTGGTCATTGTTTCTTTTTGATATAGATAGATAGATAGATAGATAGATAGATAGATAGATAGATAGATAGATAGATAGATAGATAGATAGATAGATAGATAGAGATACAGATATATAGATATAGATATGTAGATATATATTTATATATATGTACATATTGTGATACCAATATCCAAGGTCAGGCTAAACATGGAATGGGAGGGTCTTGTTAAAGGTGGAAATTATCACAAACATGTGGGAGTTCAGAAGCTCAGTAAGGCAGAGAATGGAACAGTGTGCTAATAATTGTCAAAAATGCTGATACCAACCTAGAACTGAGCATTAAATACAGGCAAAAAGATACACATGAAAACTTCTTAATGTATGTATTGTAATCCACAATGTGGAAGGGAAGGAAAGAGAGAGAGAGAGAGAGAGATTAAGAAACCTGCCAAAGAGGCAGGATAGGGAGGGGGAGGGAATCGGGGACATTGGTGGTGGGAAATGGGCACTGGTGGAGGGATGGCTGCTGGAACAATGTATTACGAAACCCAAATATGAACATCTTATAACATATTTGCAATTGTATATCTCACGGTGGTATAATAAAATATTAAAAACAGAAGAGTGGCCGGAGCGATAGCCCAGCGGGTAGGGCATTTGCCTTGCATGCAGTCGGCCTGTGTCGGCCCAGGTTTGATCCCGGCATCCCATATGGTCCCCCCAAGCACCGCCAGAAGTAATTCCTGAGTGCAGAGCCAGAAGTAACCCCTGAGCATTGCCGGGTGTGACCCAAAAAGCAAAAAAAAAAAAAAATAAAAAAATAAAATAAAAAAGAAGCAAATCTGAATGGTTCACCTTTTATTTTTATTTATTTATTTATTTATCCATCCATTCATTATTCATTCATTCATTCTTTCATTTATTTATTCATTTACTTATTTATTTTCATTTATTTACTTACTTATTGTTTATTTATTTATCTATCTAGTAATCTATTTATTTACTTTTGCTTTTTGGGTCACTCCTGGCAGCGCTCAGGGGTAACTCTTGGCTGTACACCAGGAATTACTCCTGGCAGTGCTCAGGGGTCCATGTGGGATGCCGGGGATTGAACCGGGTTGGCCATGTGCGAGTCAAATGCCCTGACCGCTGTGCTATCGCTCCAGCCCCAGAATGGTTCACCTTTTAAAGCTTTGAGGTCGGTAGACACATTCACTAAATTTTCTAGGAAGCCTAGTTGTCTAGAATGTCTACACCATAACTTGCTTAGCTAAAAAACAAAAATTGTCCTTGCAATTAAATGGTAGCAGAAGTTCATATACAGTTAAATTATGGTGGGAAGATAAGTATCAGAAATGAATGAAACTCCATAAAATGTAAATTGGAAAAACACCTCAAGACTTTAAAATTTGGAGGCTTTATATTTCTTCCAAAGTCTTTATTTCTATCATTACATTTTTTCCATTTGCCATGTTCTTAGAAAGAAACTCTCATGATTGATAAGGGCCTGATGATGATGTGGTTCACTTAGTTATTTTATGTGGGCAAATGTTTTATATCATTTGTTACAAGACTTATGTGAGCTTCTTTCCTCTAACCTGACCATTAAGATCCATTACTTGACCTTGATATCATAAGTCTAGTGAAATTGATGACTTAAATTTACTGCTTTGACCTGGGTTTTATTCTCATGATCATTAACAAAAATAATTTGGTCTAAGAAATTACCCCTTTTATCAAGGGCCAAAAGATTCTGCTAAAATATAGTGAATTTTATTTTTCATGCCACTGTAAAATCATTCAATTCAATAAGGTTTATAGATTTCTCCTCTGTGTAGGTTCAAGCTTCCACTTACTTCCCCTTTATGCATAAGGTTATCTACCAATATGTATAATAATATCTACTTAATGCGCTTTTAACCTTTATGTGGAATTTACATTCAAGTTAATGCTGATAGATGTCCGACTGATTTAGTATCAGAAAAGCTGGCATGTCACTTTAAAAAAAGAAATAAAATAATGATTGCATCCAGAAAATCTCTTGAGGTGTAAGAATTTAGATTGAACAGTTAAGCTAATATTTACAAACAGTTTTCTGACTTATCAAATTTTGTATTGAATATGAGAAATATTTCATGTTTAAGGCCTTTATAAATAGTCACTTCAATTTCCTTTTGCCTGAGTATTTATGAAGATTAAAAAGAACAAGGTTAGGTCACTTAAATCAGTTTAGATCTTTCACTTAAATAGCAACTTTATAATTATATTTACTAGAGAAATTAAAAGTATCCCTCTTCAGGACATTCTAGAAGCTGTATTTTAATGTTAGGCCTCAGAAAAGTCAAAGCAATTCACATTTTAAATACTGTTTGGTCATATTTGTCTCCTTTCCATATAGGCTTACTCCTCTAGCCTAACATACTGTTATGTGCATGAATACATAAGTAAAACTGTGCCTATGTATGAATGTATACTCAAGGCACACAGAGATACGATGTCTCTGGGGAAGCAGTTAAAGGTGGGTTGGGGGATTGATGTGTAAAATGATCTCTTCTTATTTTTGTAGCTTCAGTGGAAAACCTACCTTAATATAAGTTGACAGCAGTATCTCTAAATAAACACAAATATTTTTTTGAGATTTGCTTTCTTATATTTATTTCTTCTTAATGTTTGTCATTATTGCTCATTGGCTCCAAAAAGGTTTAGTGTTTAATTTCCTGGGGTTCATCCCCAGGAGGTAAATCAGGATGCCTTAGGATGAACTTGATAACTGAGCTAAAATAATATATGGTCATCCTGACCAGGAAATCCAGGAGCATTCTTTTGATCGTTCATATTTTTTCCCCTCTGTTATGAGATTAATGTAAGCAGACCTGAATTGCTTTTTATTGCTTTTTAAGTAGAAAAGGTACCTAGATTAGAACTGGAACACCAGAGAGTGAACAGTAAGTGTTCCAAAACTACAGTTTTGCTCATGTAAGCTCCTGAAATTTCTAAATTATAAATGGAACATAACCTGCTCTAACCCCCGATCTCTCCATGTTGGCACTATCTTCAATGGAATCTGCATTGTTTTGGCAGAACGGGATATTTAGGGGTCCCATCAATGATTTTTGAGCTATCTGGACTCCAGTCCTGGAGTTTCCAGGGCTACACTTTCTGGTGCTTGGGAAAACACATGCTGCTGTGAATAGAACTGGACCTGCTCTCTAACCACTGTACCACTCCCAACCCAGCCGGCTATTCACAAACTTATTTTCATTTTTATATAATATATATATTATGTATATTGTAGATGTGTATTATATGTATACATTATGTATTATAGTCATTGTGATTTAGTTTTACAATACTGTCAATGATAAGGTTTTACGGGTAGATTTTAACACTCTCCGCCTGATTGCCTATTTCCCTCTGCCATTTTCTCAGAGCCCCCCTTTCACTTGGCTTCCCAGCCCCTCAATGTGCCCCCCCTCCACTCACTGCTCACTGCTATGGTCAGCTCAGTTCTATAGATCAGTTATTGGATTTATGTTTGGCCTTTTATTATTCCCCTTCCTTGTTTCTTCTTGACCCACATATGAGAGAGATTATTTGGTGTCTTTTTCTCTCTTTTCATACAGCCATCTGGTTTTGGACATAGGTTGTTGCAAAGACTTTGGCAATATTTTCTGATTGGAGATTTTTGGCCTTTAAGTGAAATTTCTGGGTCCTGTGGGATAAATAATAATTAGTTACTTGAGAAGTGGCCATACTGTTTTCCCAAAAGTTTGAACCAGTCAACATTTCCACCTCCAGTGAATGAGGGTTCTTTTCCCCATATCCACATCAATACTGATTGTTTTTGCTTTTTTTTTCTGATGTGTCAGTCTCAGTAGTATGGGATGATATCTATCATTGCTTTTTATTTGCATTTCTCTGATAAGTGATACTGAGCAGTTTTTCATGTATTACTGATGTCTTCTTTGAGATCATTTCTGTTCATCTCTTTTTGTTGTTGTTGTTTTTTGGTGCAACCTGCAATTTAATGAGTGCACCAGAAGATTCTGAATATTCAATTTGAGATCTGTTGTCTAAACTGACACACATGTACCCTTGACTAGTAGGCATGGACATAATTATTGTTTTTATTTGTGGATGAGTAAGATTGTCTCTCTGAACATCTGAAAATGGATGAATTATCTCCTTTTAGGAATCTGGAAGACTATACAGCTGACACCTAGTAGGAAATATTTTAGGCAAATTTTAATTTTATAACTTCTACAGATTGACCAGGATAATTACATCACAATTCACTTACTCATAACTAAAACAAAAGAAAAAAGTTCTTGGAAATCCAAAGGGGTGAATTTCACCATGATTTAATTTAAAAAAAGCAAGAAAAGAAAAGAAAGAAATACAAAAGGGAATGTCATTTAAATCTTTTTAAAAAAGTATGCTTTAGATTATGTTTTAGGATCCTTCTCACTTTCTATGATTTTTATTTTTTTTCTTTTTTTTATTAATATTTTATTATACAACCGTGAGATATACAATTACAAAGTTGTTCAGGTTTGGGGGTTCCGGTCACACAGTGTTCCAGCACCCATCCCTCCACCAGTGTCCATTTATTATTTTTATTTAAGTAAAGTTAAATTTTAAAGAGTTGAGAATTAGTATGTATAATTTACACATAAATTTTGTTGTTTGTTTCTACTTTTCATGAATAATTGATTTTGATTTTTTCTCTTAATTTTCTTTTGTATATCTTGTTTAAAATGGACCCATAAATAAATTTCCTGGAGTCTGGACTTAGATCTTTGAAAAGCAAAGTACTTTGAAAAGCAAAGTATTATTATATGTAAAGGTATAGGGCATGTATATTATTATGCTAATTTATAGATTTAGTTAAGAGAGTGAACATCTTCCCTAGGTGAGGTTAGTAACAGGAAAGGAAAAATCAGAATTTGATTATTTTATATTAGAAAAGATAAAAATACATATCAACTTAATGACAATTAAATATTTTATGTCTTAATTTCTTTATGTCCCTGACATTCTTTTTACTCAGAAATGTAACCCTAACCCTAACCCAAAACTCACAAGTTTTCCTTTTTTCTTTATTAATTTTATCCCTAATTCTCATTAATAACTGTAGTCTACCATACAAGATAGATTTTTGAAACATCACCTAAGCTCAGAATTTCACACCGCACAGAATAAAAAACACTTTTTTTCTTGAAAGTTTTCAGTTTTTTTTATAAACTATTGAAAATAATTATTCTATTCTGCCAGAATATACAGCATAATAGTTTTATGAAATAAACTAAGGCTTGATGAATAGCAAAAAAAAGTTGTATTTTATTTTAGCTTTTGGTTTAATTACACTCATTGACCACCAACTTTCAATGACATGGTTTAAGTCAAAAATTAGAGTTAAAGAAACACTGAGGTTTCTGAGGCTTTTGGGTAATTTTACCAGAGGAAATCTTTTCTTATTGTCACATCAGGATTTTTCTGAATAATTTCGCATAAAAAGCTCTGGAATTTGTTCTTTATAGGACAAGGTGAATTCTTTCCCTTTAAAGCATTTTCTGTGCGCTGTGGAGAATGTCCTGTTTTGTTTTTTAGATCCTTTACACGCTTGAATTTGATTTGTGCTTTTACAGCACAAACCCCAACGTTCATAAAGCAGACCTGCCTGTTTCAGCTGCCTGCAGCTATAGAAAATTAGTCTGTCATTCTCGGTGTGGAATGTGGGGTGTGTGTCTCCGAGGTGTATGTTTGTGTGTGTTCCCGTGCAAGGCTAGGTGAGGGGCAGTTGTTTAAATTTGCATGCGCTTAATAGCGTAGCATCCATCTCCTTCAGGCACGGCTGTGAAACCTGTGGCATTCTACACTGGCTCGCAGCTTCCTCGTGCCTCTGTTTTAATTTAGCAGGATGCTTGCTGCCATGGCAGCCAGCAGCATCCATTGCAGCAGCCAGGAAGAGCCATAGATCTGAGAATGCAGGTGGAATACTAACACCAGGAGCGGCTCTCGCAGGGTTGGGCTCCGGTGCTTGATTTCTGCTCTTGCGGGGCTTTGAGGCAGAGGCGGTGCACGCTGCTGCCTGTCAGCACATCTAGACTCCGGGGCTGCAGGCGCAGAGCCGTGAAGACAGGCTGGGGAGAGGCTGAGGAAAAGAAGCCAGAGACATTGCTGGCGCGTCACGCTCCCATTTGGGAACGCAGAGGAGAGAGAGGGAAATGTGCACCCATCCTCCGGCCGAGCCACGTGATTGGATCAAGACAGGGAAACGTAGTGGGCTTCCTGGGCTACTTTTCAGCTGGAGCCGTGTCTTGGGTGAACTCTCGTGCTTCACCGAGATGCCGGCGAAATGTGTGTAAGTACTGCGGAATGCGGGCAAGGAGTGGCACGCGAACGTGGGGGCCACCGATTAAAGGGACTCCAGCGGTGGACTCCTCTGTGGCCCTAGGAGCCTGCCTGGGCTTTTCTTAGCAAAGTGCACGTGTTGATGAACACCGCAAGGGCTGGTTGCTGCTTTCGGTTTACACCGAGCCTATGAAGATCAGTTGAAAAGAAGCCACCGGTAGAGGCATGCAGCGGCCGGCTGGACTCTCTGTGTTTCGGGGCAAAGAAGTCCGAAGAAAGGGAGCTGGTCTTCAGAAACAGAAGTCACTGACCAGCCTTTCCCTCACCAGCGAGGCGGAGAGGAGACCCACTGTGCGCATTTCCAACTGGTTCGGCAATGCGGCCAAGGCCAGCCAGAGGGAACGGGACTACTCGGGCGGCGCGCGCTGTCCAGGTTCCTGTCCCGCTCTGCGCAGTCCCTGTACCACGCCGGTGGCTCCGAAGCCTGGAACCTTCTGCCTGCCAGCCCGGCACGCAGGGAGGGCCTGGAGGACTGGCCGGCCAGGAAAGAGCTGGAAGAGGACAGCGATGAAGGCAGCAGGTCAGAAGACGAGAACGTGTCCTCCAGGCCAAGCAGCAGGAGCTGGGCCGAAGAGGAAGGAGAAAGCTGCCTGCGGGAAGGCACAGCGCAGCTGGACGAGGACGTGATCCTGACGATGCTGGGCGACCTGGAACAGGCGCTTTACACGGACTTGTTGGGTAAGTCGGTTCGTTCCTGGAGCTCAGTGTGGAATTTGAAGAAGTCGCACGCTTGCATCAGCCAGATGACTTCCATTTCTTCTAAATGATTCTGCTTTAAATTCGTTATTTCAAAACATTTAAATACATTTTAAGAATGTAGCCAACTACTTGAAGAGGGTAATTTTGGGGCCAGAGAGATCGGATGGGAGGTAAGGTGTTGGTCTTGTGTGGATGGAGATGGAGTTTGGTTTGCTCCCCGGGGCCATACTGTTCCTGCACACCAGGAGTAGACCATGGACACTGCTGGGTGTGGCCCAACCCCCCCACTTAAAGAAAACTTGGGTTTTAGGTTGTTTGAAATTGTGTAATATGTCAGCATTTTCCCTGGAAATCTGTTGGCCCTGGTGTCTAGTACATTCTTAGACCCCTATAAATGTGATATGACTCATCTTAAAAACCATGGCATCTTTTTCACTTAGTCACCAAGGAGGATTGTTTATTCAATTCCCTTCAAGGTGGTCACATCACAGGCATGAAAAGAGGGATGAAGAGCCTGTGCATAAATTTTGTCCATGAATGGTTCTCGTTTTTGCCTCTGGGACAAATGCTGTCCATTCTAGTAGCACTTCAGAAATGCAGAGACCGCTCCTGACAACGGTGCCATACTCTTTTTATATTTGACAAAATAATGTTACTATGTGCCTTATAATTATTCAAGCCATTATGGACATGTATATATAAACTGTTACTATACTTTATAGGCTATGAGTCTTAGCAGTAACTTTAACATAATCATTATTAAATTTGGTAAGAGGATGTCAGAAGTAATGCTTTGGTCTTGTGGTTTAACACTACATGTCAATTTTTATAAACTGTATATATCTTAATTTTTTATTTAAATTCATTGTGTATGTATATAATATGATTTCACTAAAAATACATAAGTATTAACCTACTGACCACAATATATTTATGCTATTTTAATTTCCACCAAGGGCCTTTATGGACATCTTTAAATTTGTTAATTAAAATTAATTGTTGATTCATACTAGCAATATTAAACATAAGTGTGTTCTCTCCAAATCCTTTTATTACAGAATGTTCTATGAGTATTTTTCTGGGATTTTAGTAAATCAGCTCTAGAAGAAGTCTTAGACAGTGGAACAAATATTTCTCAATCTTTCATGTTAGTTTAACTTTAGAAGAGTGCCGTTTTCATAGCTGTGGAAAGATTGATTTCTAAATCTGAATAGACCAGGTGCTCAGACACTGAGGATTTACTTCTGAACCATTGTGTGATACCTGTGACAAACTGCTTCTCATAAGATATTTGCATGAAGTACAAAGACAAGTGAGAGAGAGTCTTAATTCTTAAGATATTTTTTATTTGATCACTTAGAACTGTGGAATCAAATGATACTCATCCTTTAAGTCTTAGCCTTTAAGATGGTAGCATTTATCTTGTTATATGAAGCTTTTGAGTACTTTAAAGATGTGAACAGAGTTCAATTCCTAGACAGTATTTGTTGGTTGCTCTGTTAAATTATAGCATGCTGTAAGTGGGTGTGTGCATGACACATGCCTTTTTGTGCTTCAATAACTTGACAAGGCAACCTCTCAACAGAAGACTGTGCATGCCATTTTTAAAAAACCGAGCACCTGCTTATTGTATTTATGGGATTTTTTCTCTTTATGGCTTTTATTTCCTCTCTCTTATTTTAGTACTCAAAAACTGCTAGTGAGAAAGTAAAAGGAAGAGTTTATTCAAACAGCTCTGATATGAGTAATCATATCAGGATAAGGAAGCATTCCGGTGCTGTTCCCTAAATAATGATGCATGTTAAGTTGGCGAATACAGCCAAGACCAAAGCACACAGGATTTCAGAATTTCTGCCACGTGCTTTATGGGTTCTGCCTCTGACTCAAAATGGCCTCTTCTACTAAGTTAGTTTTTCAGCAGGGTTACATGAGTTCAAATTCTTACTCTTGGTTGTCCTAATAAATCAGAGGAGTATTTAAAAGATAACTATGAAATCAAAATTGTTAACTTTGTTTAACTATTTTCTTCCTAAAGTTTAGCTAATGGATCAGTTAAAATCTCTTTATGTAAATTATAGTTGAGGTCATCAATTAAATTGAGCTTATTTATTAAATTAAATCATTAGAGATGTGCTCTAAATTTAATATGGATGGTATGAAGGAATTTACTGTGAATCAGATTTATTCATTATAATTTGCTTTTCAATTAAGAGATGACAGTGTTGGCAGTGCTAATTATAATGTGCTTAATTAAAGCCTAAAATGTTAGAGCAGGGTCAGGCAGATTAAATGGTCCTTTTGCGTAAAATAAAAATACAGAAGCTTCAAGTTCAGCTTGCTACTCTGTGCCTTGCCATAGGGAACATCTTACAAGCAATGAGAAAGCAGTTTTCACCAATGCTGCAAACTCAAAGCAAATTGCAGAATGCACCATTCCAAAAAAATATGTATTAGTCTTTGCTGCTCATGCTTAGGAAGGTTCATTCTAGGGATGACCTTTGATTTTATGATTATGAATGTGTTTGTGTATGCAAGTTTTTGTGATGAAATATACTCCTTGTGTATTTTTTTTCTGTTAACTTTCCTTCTCTGCAAAGCTTTTATTTCCATTTGTGCTTTTACACTGGGACCTGCCTACTGTCTCCCAATCTCCAGTCTTTTAGTTATCATTTGTATATAAACTCACACAGTATTCCAGATTGTACAATACTTAAGTATGGTTTCTGGAAGTATAATGTATTTTTTTAGCTTTCCTTTTTGTGGATCATTGAAGATTTTTACTGGAATAAATATGATTTTCTCATTAAGTTTAACGACACAAATGAGGTGTCATTTATGTTTTGTCCACTAAGAACTGGGAGCAAAAGACTCATATGCTTCATTGTCATGATTAGAGCAGTATAATCAGTAGCTATTTTGAGAAGGAATAAACAAAGGGTCCAGTATGCTATGGTTCTAAAATATAAACCATAAAGAAGTGATATGATGTTCTTAAAAATCAATATAAAATAGATTAAAATTAGTTTCACTATCAACATACTGATATTAGGCCAGGAGGAAAATGGTTGCGAGGCTGGTTGATTACAAAGTAAAAGTTCTCTCACAAAGAAGGGAATTGGAGACAGATAGGTACTAGGGTGTGTTATAGAAACTTGTTTTAGGACAGTGACTTGGCTTTTTTCTTTCAACAAAGTTCATTTCAACACTATTTTCCTTAAAATTTTTTCTTCTTTTTTTTTTTTGGTCATCCCCAGCAATTCTCAGGGTTTTTCTGGGCTCTGCACTTGGGAAATATTCCTGGTGGTGCTCGGGGGACCATATGGGATGCTGGGGAGCAAACCCAGGTCAGCTGTGTGCAAGGCAAATGCCCTACCTGCTGTGCTATTGCTCTGGCCCCTCTGCCTTAAGATTTATCATGTCTTCCCATTATTTAGAATATAAGGCTGCTCTTCTGCATGAAATAATGATGGTGATGATGATGTTCTTGGGGGAACCATAGGGTGCTAGTGATCAAACCCAGGTTAATCAGTTGCAAGATAAGTGCCTTATCAACTGTACTATCTCTCTGACCTCTTGTATGACATATTAAATGTTGGTTTTACTATATCTCCAATTTTATCTTTGTCCTTCCTTCCTTCCTTCCTTCCTTCCTTCCTTCCTTCCTTCCTTCCTTCCTTCCTTCCTTCCTTCCTTCCTTCCTTCCTTCCTTCCTTCCTTCCTTCCTTCCTTCCTTCCTTCCTTCCTTCCTTCCTTCCTTCCTTCCTTCCTTCCTTCCTTCCTTCCTTCCTTCCTTCCTTCCTGTGGTATTCAGGGTTTATTCCTGGCTCTTTGCTCAAGAATGACTCCTGGTAGTGTTCAGGGGGACCATATGTGGTGCTACTTAAGTCACACACATTCAAGACAAGGACTCTTCTTGCTGTACTATCACTCTGGGCCCATCATTTGTTAGTTCTTTTGAGACATTTTGAATAAGCCTCTTCATCTCTTTCTTTATTTGGACATTATTGTTATTATTTATTATGTTTTCACCCTTTACAATTTCACTGTAAAATTATTGCACTTCAGGATTCTGTCTTGTTTTTTAAAATGAAAGCTGTAAGAGAGATAGTATAGGGGTTGAAGGGGTCACCTTACATGTAGCTGACTTTGGTTTGATCCGTCAGGCACCACATATGGTTCACTAAGCACTGCCAAGGGTCTCTCCTAAGCATAGGGTCAGCAATATCTGAGCATTACTGAGCGTGGCCCAGACCACCTCAAGCACCTAAAATAAGGTAACTTGTTTCTAACCATTTCTCAAATGTATGGTACTGTGTTTTATGAGACAAAGGATATACAGAATTCCAAGGGCAATATTACTCTAATCTTAAGAAATATTGGCAGGTCTGAATTTTAAATGAATGGTATCAAGGTGTGAATAGAGATGACTTGAATTAGTATAGGGAATAGGTATGCCATTTGGATGGGGATACAATACATGTTTTTACATGTTCCTAAAATTATATTTAGGGAAGTCTTTAAGTGCTAAGTTTGAAATAACAACTTTACTAAACATAATTTAAATGATTCAAGTAACTTATCCGTAGTGAAATTTATATATTGGAAGTACAAATGTGGTTGTTTTTGTTACCATACTGGAAAACAAATGATGAATATTTGCTGAGAAGAAAATTATGGAACAAATAGCTGTTGTTTCCAATATTTGATTGAATGCCATGATAACGGTAGGGTAAAATTGTTTAGTTAAATTTCAGTCGCAAGGTCCTCTGGAAAAAGTTGAAAGAAAGCAAATTATTATTCATCCCTATAAATGGTTTCACCATTACATGTAGCACTGGAGGGAACTATCTCTTCACAGGAAGGAGACTTTTCAAGTCATGAATGTTTTAGAGAGCTAAGGCTTCAGTGAGACATAGAAAAGTTCACTCATTGGTTTGGAGCATGCCAAGACAATTTCCACACCCCTATCAACCGTGTATAATAAATGTTCTATGGGTGTACTTTATGCCTTTAAAAACTATGGACAGATTAAAACTCACCATTGAATATGCACAAAGAGACTTAAGTGATAAACTCTAAATATCTGTAGGGCTAGCCACAATGTGTAAAACAAGAGGGAGAGAGATGCAGAGATAGAGAGATAGAGAGAGAAAGAGAGGAAACAGGGCTACCTGCTGTTGAGGCAGCCCGGCGGTGGGTGGGAGGGTGGGGTACATTGGTGGTGGAAATGGGGCACTGGTGGAGGGATGGGTGCTGGAATACTGTATTACTAAGAACCAATTGTGAACACCTTTGTAATTGTATGTCTCATGGTGGTATACTAAAAATTTTTTAAAAAAATTAAAAAAATTTAAAAAAAATAAAGGAATAAAAATAAAGTAAAAACTATGGCAACAGGGCCGGAGTGATAGCCCAGTGGGTAGGGCATTTGCCTTGTACACTGGCAGGCTGTGCCAGCCTGGGTTCGATCCCTGGCATCCCATATGGTCCCACGAGCACCACCAGGAGTAATTCCTGAGTGCAGAGCCAGGAGTAACCCTGAGCATTGCCGGGTGTGACCCAGAAAAGAAAAAAAAAAAAAAAACTATGGCCTGAATATAACCATATAAAATAAATGTTCTATGGGTGTATTTTATGTCTTTAAATACTATGGTCTGAATACTTTGCTTATGAAAGCAAAGTACCTGTGTTGAAATAAAAGTTGTATTTTCTCTACTTTTGTTTGTTTTTTGAGTTTTGGGTCACACCCGGTGATGCACAGGGGTGACCACTGGCTCTTCTCATAGGAATTATTCCTGGCTGTGCTCTGGGGACCATATGGGATGCCGGGATGGAACCCGGTCGGCCACCTGCAAGGCAAATGCCTCACCCGCTATGCTATTGCTCCGGCCCTTCTCTGCTCCCCCCATGTTGTTCTTCTTCTCCGAGTGAACCAGCATCAAGTGGTTTCATAGATAGAGAGAATTATATTTCCACAAACAGAATTTTTTTAAAAATAGGATTCATTATTTGCATTTCCTTTTCTTTTTCTTTTTTAGTTATTTTATTGAGTCACTGTGCCATACAGTTAGAAGGCTCTTCATGATTGGGTTTCAGTCAGACATTGTTACCACACCCATGCTCTCCACCAGCGCATGTTTCCGACCACGATGTGCCCCTTTACCCTCATGCCACCCCCTACCCCTAGCCCCCAGCCTGTTTCTATGGCAGGCATTTTCCTTCTTTCTCCCTTTCTCTCTCCCATTGGTCATTATGGTTTGCAATACAGATACTGACAAACAGAATGGTTTAATAGGACCTCTGCCCCCAAACAATTGGTAGTGGCTTGGTGAGATTATGATTTTATAAGAGGTGCGAGATACCTGTTTTAAACCTATTGGATATAATCTGAGTTAGGTATCTAGGGCTTTATTGAAATCACAATGGCACACGTGAATATTTTGATTCTCTTACACAAGTGGAGTAATAATGAAAAATAAAACAATTTTAGGCTGGAGAGATGGTCTAAAGGTTTTAGCACTTGTATTGCACTTAGCCAGCCCTAGTTTAATTTCCAGCACTACATATGGTCCCCTAAAGACCACCAGGAGTTATCTCTGAACACAAAACCAGAAATAATTCCTTCTGGGAATTCCTTCTGGGTGCATCCCTTAAACAAACAAAAATTAGTTCAAAATAAAACTATATAAAATCTTATAAGGAAAACCTGTCTTATTCTCTATATCTTGTGTATGTACCACATAAGGCAAGTCTAGCTCAACTGTTTTGACTCAAGGTCAGATAATAATGGACATATTAGATATGAATAATATCATTACCAGAATTAAGTTCACTAATGTGGTGAATATAGTATAATTTCAAATGACTCATAATTTGCAAATAATAAGGTCATAAACCTACTAAGTACTATTGTAATATCTCTTCAAACTGTTATTTGTGGCATTATAATTATTTCTACTCACATTTTATTTACAGAAAGAAGTACTATAAATGAATCAGGATGCTCTGAAACATCCTGTCATTTTATCTTTTAGATGTACTTATTTTCTTATGTATATAAATGGTTATTCTCTCTGGACTGCAAGTGACGTGAATGTGAAATTTATCTTCATGTTACTTCTCTAGGTGAAGACCCTGAAACAAGACGAATGAGAACAGTTAAAAACATTGCAGATTTGAGGCAGAACTTAGAAGAAACTATGTCCAGCCTTCGTGGGACCCAGATAAGCCACAGGTTTTTCTTAATTACGCATCCTTGACTAATAGGGAAAAATATATAGTTAAGCACTTATAGAATCAAGCTTCTTATACTGTTAATTTAACTTCCCTTTTCTGTTTTCCCTTACATTTGATATGATAATCACCTAAGACCAGGTTAACTTATATCTCAGGACTCTTCAATTTCTTGTTCAAACTGAATTACTGCTGAAATAGCAGCATCACTGCCTAAGAAGATTTTCACAACTTCCCTAGAAAGCAGTAGCAGAATTTCTGGTTTGATATCTGGGGATGGGTGACAGAAACTTTCAAATATAATAACACTTAATTCAACAATAGTTTTGATAAGGCTGCAGTGGTTTGAGTTAAGCATTTAAGCATATTGAAAATGTGTGACAATTATTTTGTTTAATATGGAATGATGACCTTTGATGCAAAATAAAATTAAGAAAAAATGTGAATGTCCTTTCTCTCAATTTGACATCTACAGAGGTATGTAGGCTCTCTAAATGCATATTTCACCAAGATGTATTTCTGTAAAATACTTCAAGTTTTGGCTTAATAATCATGTTCTTTAAGCCAAAGAAAAACTGGGTATAGTTATATTTTCATCCTGTTGACAGCACCCTGGAGACCACATTTGACAGCACTGTGACGACAGAAGTGAATGGAAGGACCATCCCCAATCTGACGAGTAGACCCACTCCCCTGACCTGGAGATTGGGTCAGGCCTGTCCTCGACTCCAGGCTGGAGACGCCCCTCACTGGGTGCAGGTTACCCTCGCAGCGGGACCAGTCGGTTCATTCACACTGACCCCTCGCTTCATGTATACAACACCTCTCCGCAGAGCCGCTGTCTCGTCTGGGAAACCTGGCACAAATGGACATGAGTGAGAAAGCAAGCAGTGACCTGGACATGTCTTCCGAAGTTGATGTAGGTGGATATATGAGTGATGGCGATATCCTTGGAAAAAGTCTCAGGACAGATGACATCAACAGTGGGTAAGTGGCTGTGCTCTACAGCACCTGGCGGAGTGGAACAGTGATCTGCTAAAATGCATTAGTGAGAGAGAAGTCTGAGACAGCTTAGAGGTTAGCTCAGAGCGTCCTTAGAAAATGTGAGAATTCTAAAGTTATTTGGGGTTATTGGAGGCCTTCTATTCTTCTTGCAATGTAAATCACCTGAGTTGACTATAAAAGCTTTCCATTATAAGCCATTTATCTTTTCTTCTTTTCTGATGCTTAATAAAATACATGCTCCCTGTATTTTTCACAGTAATTGTCACATGCTTCTTAAATAACAGATTTTGTAGTGAAGGACTTGGGAAGGAGATAGAAAAAATTTTGCTGACCTGGGTATTTTTTAAATTTTTTCACTTGTAAACTTGCCTATAACTGCCTAGACAAAATAAGTATTTTCTGCCATTCTTTAACATGTGTCTCCAATCTAATCTGAGGAAAAATTAGGTTGGAGTTGAAAGATTTAGTCTGTTCCATTTTGAGGGTACACAATTTAATTGTTTGTTTGATCTCTTTCTTTTGTTCTTTCATTCTTATTTCTATTAAATTATAAGAAATATTGTGATTTTTAAGACTGTAAGTATTTTGGTAATATGGAATATAGAGTTTATTCTAAACAGAAGCCCCAGTGTAGGCCATAGGATATTCTACCAAAACTATATCTGTTAATATTGATCATTTTCCCATTTGACTATATTAGCTACTAAACTCTTGTATATGGCATTAAAATATTTTAGGTAGCTTGACTTCCCAATCACCAACAAGCCTTATGAGGTTAGTATTTTTTATACCTATTTAAAAATAAAGAAACTGGTCTTGACTGGTCATAATTATATAAGGCAAAGGTAGACTAAGATGTGTGTTAAACTAGATGTGGCAGTCTTCAAATCTCTGTTATGTGAAGGGAATCTTCCAAATTAATTTGTAATATTTTATGTCTGGTTTCTGACTTTTTCTTCCCTTTCACATCTGAGGATCAATGTTAGAAATCATCCTTTTAGACAGGCAACCCTGTCTGACTTCTTTCATGTAAAGCTTGTTTGAAATGGACAAAGAGCCTAAAAATAGCACAAAAGAGGCTTTAGATCCAATAGCCTTATGTGTTCCCGTCCATTCCTCCCTGGCCTTAGTTTTTAACAATTTAGATTTGAGGCTCGTAGTATATGTCAGAAGTAGGGCGAACTCTATGTGCCCTTAGGTTTATTTCTCAGTGCCCTTCAAAAACGATAGAAAGGCAAATTGTGGTGAATTATCATCGAAAGTATTTGAGCTACCACTGAAATTTGAGTGCCTAATTTAGGTGTTCTTTTACCATTTGCAATCTGTGGACTCCTTAAGAGTTTAAATTATCCATATGGCTTTTTGGTGTCTGTGATAAGGGACAAAATGGCAGAATCTTCATGGGCTTGTCAGAAATAAAGAAAATAACATTAAACTGTATCATCACAAAGCCGGTCATGCTATTTCTTAAGTAAATTCCTCATCATCATCATTGAAGTCATCATTTATGATCATGAAAACTCATACTAGTTTGTGGTTATATTTATTTCTTAAATGTATTTTCTTTTTTCCAATACAGATCAACACAGAACTATCTGTGTTGATAGTTGAAACTATGTAATTTCTCTTATCTGTCTCTTCCTTTTTTCTCCATTCATTCCACTCTGCTTACTCTGCCCCTTTCTTTCCCCTTTTCTTTAAATAAGAACATCTATGTATATTCATTTTTTGGTTGTTTTTCTCTCTCTCTGTGTGAGTGGGTGTATGTGTGTGTGTGTGTGTGTGTGTGTGTGTGTGTGTTGTTAATATCCAGTGGTACTCAATCCTTACTCCTAGCTTTGTTCTCAGGGATCACTCCTGGACATGCCCAGAGGACCAGATTGGGTACCAGGGATTCAATCTTGTTTGCTTGTGAATAAGTCAAGTGTGCTGCCCACTGTACTATGACCCTGTATATTCATTTTTCTAAATACTTACTTTGGGATAAATATTTGCTTATGTTCATAGACATGCACATTCAGCTTGTGATTGTGGTTATAAAGTTTGCAAAAGTACTCAATTAGTGATTAGACAAATGAATTGCTCCTAGGGAAAAATACAGCTTTAAGCTCTGATGAGTATTTGTCCATGACATTTTGTTTTACAAAAAATCACAACAGATGAATAGAAAGGAAGGGCTTCAATGGAAAGAAAACTTATATGTTGGGCAATTAGTCTGGCCAGCACAAAATATGAAGCAAACTGTAAAAAGAAAGGTGGAGAAGGAGAATCAGGTTTTATGCCCAGTGTATTTAGCATATATAACAATATGTGCATATTTAAGATCTTTCCAGGGGAAATAATGAACATTCACAAGAGAGAATTGGAAGCATGCATAGTTGAGGTACCTACAATGAACATAATTTGCCTTATAGCACATATACATAAAATGTGAGTTAAATGGCATTAGAGGCATGATTTTCATATGATAATAAGGAAATAGATCAAGAAGAAAGGCTTCTAATGTACTGTGTCACCTGTCCAGTTGTGTACAGCCAGAGATCTGGGCTCCTTGTCAATCAAAGGCATTTGTAAGGTTTTGTGTTGGTCCGATTACAGATAATGAAAGTTAACAATGCATTTGCTCTCAAGAAAGTGTTTGTCACTTCCTCGAAACAGTAAACCTCTGACCAATAACCAATTATGGAAGGATTTATTCCTTAAGCCAAGAGAGCTCATCTCAGTTTTCAAAGAAAAGATAGGTCCTAAAAGTTCAACACAATTTTGTTTGATTACAATATTCAAATAAATCAGGTATGAATCTATGTTTTTCAATTTTGTATCTTTGTACCCAAAACGGGAAAATAATCACAATCAAACTCTTATGAATCAAGTTTCTTATAATGATGATTTACTTTCCTTTAACTATTTTCCCTTTCATTTTATATGAAAGATTTTGTGACCGTGTGTGAATATCTGTGTGTGTGTGTGTGTATGAGAAAAGAGGAGCTATGATATATGTAGAGTTAGAAATGTAGAGTGGAATGGAAAAGTTTGTTGTTGAAAAATCCGAAGTAATGTTGAAAGCAAAGATACCATGTGGGGTGAAAAGCGGCATGTGAGATTTCAGAGGCATTAAGATACTTGGGGTGGGGAATGGAGAGACCAAGGAAGTCACTGGAATTGAGAATGTCTTTATAAAAAATATTTGTTTTTCCTACATTTCAAGCACATAGAATTTACTAAAGTGACACATCCTACAGTGTCGGGAATGGCCGCTGGGGTCCCCGACAGTGTCAGGACAGAGGTACCTGTCTTCTACCTCCGAGGACGCCGGGAGAACAGATGAAAACTCACGAGTCAGGGGCAGTTCCAAAAATGGCTTTTAATAGTACAAAAGCTCTTCCACAGCTCTCCAATATAATGAACAAACTTTAGCTCTGGTCCTAACTTAGACCATACAAAAGAGCCTAAGTCTCCCACCAAAGAGAGAGGATCTCACCCGAGCTGAGTCCTACCCAGAAGGAGCAAAAGGCCAAAGAGCAAAAGGCCCAAACCAAAAGCCAAAAGCCAAAAGCCACAGGAGCTAAAAGCTGAAGGCTGAGGAACCAAAAGGCAAAAGGTTAAAAAGTGAAGGGGCCTCAAGTCAGCCCCTTATATACACCCAAGTAATCCGATCGGGAGGTTGTCATGTCAACAAAGATCCCTAAACAGAGTTTAGTACCACACCCTATTGCAGGTATAAACAAAGGTTATGCCAAGGACTAAGGAGATTATCTCTTATGTAAAACACTGGAGAGAGAGAGAGAGAGGGCTGATATAAAGTAATACATCTTAACTTCATGAGCCTCATGTAATCTAGATGGTACCCACAAGGTCCTTCTTATTATTATCAGCACCAGGGTGATTCTGAATATCTTGTTCTCGTGTACTGAAAGGGTCACTCTCGCCTGCTTAGAGCAAACTAGTATGATCCTTCCTATAGTCTTCCTATAGTCTCAGCGTAGCCAGGGTGGTGGTCTCCTGGTAAATTCTAACTGCCCCACGTTGGGTGCAGTGGGTATAAAGAGGAGCTATGCCCAATCTAGAAAACATAGAAGTCTTAGTAGATGTATAAGTCAGAAGTTATTCAATCAAGGTGACTTCTGTAAGTGCCACACCCTCTAGCAGTGTTTCCATAGAAGAGAAGTCTCATTAGAATGAACCTTGACTTAAGTAGATTAAGCTGGGAGTGGGCAAAACAACAAAACTCCCAGAATAGCCAAACCTGTCCTCCAACACTACAGGTTTTTCTTTTACTTTTTGTCGGTGCTAATTATTTATTTAAATGAATGGTTCTATAAACACAGAGTGTGCTCATTTGTGTATTCTGAGATGTATTGTATTAAAGGCATTTAAACTGAGTTCAATATAAAATATACATATAAATGAGAATATATATTCTACACATATGTATACACAGAAAAATCATTCTGTAATAATTCTGAGAGAACCTCTAAAGCTCACACCAAAATGTCACAATTTCTCCATCACATTAAATTTCCTGTTCTTTCTGACCTTTGCTTGGGTCATCAGTGTGCATAGTTTCAGAGATTAAGGTTCTGTGGCAGTTACTTTAGAACTGCTTGTCACTGGGCATTCATAGTCAATAGGCAGGAGGAACAGGAGAGGAAGACACGTGGTGTGAAAGTTTTTTTTTATCTGGCTTAGAGTTAGTGTATATGATTTCTGCCTGCAGTCAATTATTCAAAAAAGCTTTAAGGCTGCAGCTGTAAGGAAGCCAGTAAATATGACTCAGTGTGTGCCCAGAAGGAGAAAGAAATTGGTATGATATGAACTCACTAGTTCTGCTGACTTTACTGTGAGAAAAACAGGTTCTTAAATCCTTTATCTATGTTTCATACCACAATGGAAAGCTGGTTTAGAATTTGGTTCTGTGTTTGTTTCCTATTAGTCTTTCAAATAAAGTCTCAGTTCGTTGGAGAGCCACTGGGATCCACAACAATATCAGGAAATGAGTTCCCTTAGACCTCTGAGGCCATAGGGAAATTGATTAAAAATCAGGAGTCCAGCCTAGTTCCAAAAGCTTTTACTAAAACAAGCTCCACTACTACAATCCAAGATAATGGGATTCCCCAGACCTTTAGCTCTTGGTCAGAACTCTGACCATGCCCTCTGGCTCAAGTATCCCACCAAAGTGGATCAATGTACCTCAATTCAGCCCCATTATATAAACAAAAGTAATCCTATCTTCAGGAAAAGTAGTGTCAACAAAGATCAACAAATCAGTTTCCAGGTGTAGATGGAAGGTGGTGCCACACTAGGTTGGTGCCACACTTGTTTTAGATCTAAATAAATGATTATGCCAGGAACTAGTTCCTTCCTCCGAGATTATCTCTTATGAAGAGCACTTGCATGGGCGCGCACCTGCAGAGAGAAAAAGAGTGAGTGAGAGAGAGAGAGTTGGTATAAAGAAATACATCTTAATGAATGTGTATTCATGGAGAGACACACATTATAACTTCATGAGTTTCATGCAATCTATATGGTCCCCACAAGATCCGTCTATTTTATGTTCTGCACAAAGGTGATTCTGAGTGTCTTGTCCTCTGTTTACTGAAAGGGTCATGCTTAAGGGAAAACTAGTTTTATTCTTCCTTTGATCTAAAACGGTAGTCTCACATAGAGGTGGTGGTCTCCTGGTAAATTCTAATGTCCCACACTGGGACCTCTGGGTATTAAGAGGAATTTTGTCCAATCTAGATAATATTGAAATCATAGTAGAGATTGCAATATTTCATAAGTTAATGATTCAGAGCCAAAATTACTCCCATAATGGCCACACCCTCCATCAGTGTTTAAAGAGAAGAGAGCTCTCATTAGCATAAACCCTGGCTTAAAGACATGTAAATATCTTAAACTGTAAGTAGATTAAACAGCAAAGATACCAAACTAGCTAGGCCTTGTCCACACAAGGTCTCCATTTATGTTTTGTATCTATTATATTGAGCAACACAGTCATTCACGTTCAATATCTAAAGTAGAAGAAATAAACTAAATAAAAATAAATATTTCCTCTAATGATAGTTTTCTCTTGTGTTAGGGGATAGGACTCTGAAATTTAAGGAATGGCCTCAGAACTGTTGTCCCCAAATGTAACAGAACTGAAACAGTAAGCAGTCAGGGTTTTTGGTCTGAGTTACAATGTAATTTAGGCATATATTATGGATATTTCCTAGCTACATTGTATTTCTTCATTGCCCATGATGCACATAGTTAGCCCCAGCAGGATACACCCCCAGGTCTACCCTAGAGCAAAATGGTAGAAAACTAGAGACAACAGTTTGTTTCCTGATTTCTCTGAAAGAAAGGTACATAGAAACCTGTCTGTATCAAAGCTCATGCAAATAAAAATAAGTCAGAAATTTAACTTTTTGTCTAGAAGTTTTTAAGTTTATTTCAGCAATCAAAGGAGAAAAGACTCAACAAAGCATAAACATTATGAATAAAGATATTTAATTCAGTTTTTTTATGTAACCACAAAAAAATCATGAAATACATGTGAATGGAGTTTAATTATTTTTTTTGCTGAGGTAGAACTCAGAAAATTAGCTAATCAGCTTTCTGAGAATTAAAAATTTTTTGAAGCTTATGAAGGCTTATCTTTTTTCTTTTCTTTTTTAAAATTACTTTAAACATGAGGATGTGAATCTGCCAGTTATTAGGAATTAGTCAAAGGAACACCACTAACTTATAATGAGTCTTTTTGAAAAAGTTCTCAGTAATGAAACAAAAAAAGGAGCTCTAGGAAACTGGGTAAAAAGTTGTGTAGTTAAATAGAGTGAAAATTGAAGTTATTGCAAGTGTCACAGTGATAACTACTTGGACTAAAACTACACCCAAGATTCTGCTTTCATTCACATCACCCAAATACAAAATAACTGAACAACTGGAGAGTGGAATTTCTATAATGGAAAGTTTAAGCCTGATTTTCTTCGACCTCTGCAATTCTCCTTTTATATTCTCTGTCATAAAATAAGCATGTTTCACGTTTGAAAGGGCAGGATTATATTAATTAGAACTACACAGAATTAGAAATACATACTTTAAGTTTATATATATATGAGTCATATAAATACATATATGACTCATATATATAAACTTATATATAAACTTATATATATGTTTATATATATGAGTCAAACTTATATATATATACGTTTATATATATGAGTCATAAATACATATATGACTCATATATATATAAACTCATATATGTGTATATATACATAATTATTCAAAAACCATGAATAATTTGTTAATATAAATACGGTGATGAAGCTCTTTTATCTTCAATTAATATCTTGATTAATTAAACATATGTGTATATATGTATATATATGACTCATATATATCACTGTATCACTGTCTTCCTGTTCATCATTGATTTGCTCGAGCGGGCACCAGTAGCATCTCCATATGTCCTGTCTCATGCTAGTAGAGCACAAGGGCATCTGCTTGCTCCAGGAACATAAAGAGCCTCAATCCATTCCAGAATGAGGTCTATAATTGTTACTGGTATTTGGCATATCAAATACAACACGGGTAGCTTGCCAGGCTCTGCCGTGCAGGTAGCATACTCTTGTAGTCATCTCTAAGTCCAGCATTTATTGATGAAGCGTGCGGCTGCAAGCCAGCCAGGCTGTGATAGGCTGGTCTGCTGGGTGGAGTTCTGACGAGAGAGAAGTCCGGATGTGGAAAATGGAGGCCCTCATGGAGTGGGGGGGTCGTCTGGTTTATTGCAAGGCTCTGCTGGGGTGGCGGGCCAGGGCTAAGAACCTGCCATCCCTCCTGGGCGCCTCGTGAGCAGCTGGGCACAGGGAGAGCAAGTAGCAGCTTTGCCCCATGTCTGTGAGTCTCTGTCCCAGCATACCTGAGCCGGATTTAAAAAAGACTGCTTCAGGGTGGAACTTGATGAGCCGGGCTGTGATAGGCTGTTCTGCTGGGTGGAGTTCTGATGAGAGAGAAGTCCAGATGTGGAAAATGGAGGCCCTCATGGAGTGGGGGTCGTCTGGCTTGTTGCAAGGCTCTGCTGGATGTGAGGGCGATCTGGCTGCTCCATCTGTCACCCCATTGATCGCCAGGGTTGATTAGGCTGATCTGGCTGCTAGGTGGGTGTCCCCTTCCTCCCTCACCACTCCATGTGCGTCCCTCCTGAAGCTGCGCACTCAGTCGAAAGAGGACGGCCTTCCCTGAATAGAGACAGACCAGACTTCGGTCGAGGGTATACAATTAGCTGCGCTCCCCTGCTAGAATAGACCTCCAAACAAGCTCATATATATATATATATATATATATATATATATATATATATATAAACTTTAAATATGTAGTTCTAATTCTCTGTAGTTCTAATTAATATAATCCTGCCCTTTCAAATGTGAAACATGCTTATTTCATGACAGAGAATATAAAAAGCCCTAACTGCTGACTCTGTCAATTCTGTTACATTTGGGACCAGAAGTCAGAGATCTAAGTCATATATATATATATATATTATATATATTATTTACTACTTCTGGTCCCAAATGTAACAGAATTGACAGAGTCAGCAGTTGGAGGCTTTTGACCCGAGCCACAGCATGATTTGGGAATTTCGTGTGGATATTCCCTAGATAAGTTGTATTTGTTCATTGGCCCCATGGTGCATAAAGATATATATGTATATGTATATATACATATATATACATATACATACACACACAAGGGAATTGACAGAGTTTCTGCAGTCAAATTTTCAAATAGATTTTTCATTTCTGTCATGACTTGTTGAGTGACCTTGTGTAAATATATAACTTTTCTGTGAATACTTACACATGCACAAAATCATTTAATTTTATTTATCTTTAAAACATGAATAATACTGTTACAACAGGTTTGGGCAACATATTAAGCCTTTCATATGTCTTGGCTATTTATAGTAATACTAATTTTGTAATTAAATTCATCTTAAGTTTGGAAATTTTTACATTACTTAATTTTTCACTACAAAATGAAATTATCTTTTGGACATAGAGAGGATCATGGTGAGTGAAATTAGCTAGAAGGAGAGAGACAGATATAGAATGAGTGCATTTATCTGCATAACATAAATATATATATATATACATATTATGATGCCAATATCCAAGGTCAGGAGAAATGTGGATCAGGAGGTCTTGCCAAAGGTCGAAACTACCACAACTGTGTGGGAGCAGAGGTTAGGTAAGACAGAGAAAGGAACAGTGGACCAATGATTGTCGAAAGTCTATTACAATCCACATCATGTAAGAGAGGGAAGAGAGAGAGAGAGAGAGAGAGAGAGAGAGAGAGAGAGAGAGAGAGAGAGAGAGAGAGAGAAAAGAGATGGAGAACCTGCCACGGAAGCAGGCTGGGGGGGGGGGGCACGGGGACATTGGTGGTGGGAGGTGGGCACTGGTGGAGGGATGGGTGCTGGAGCACTGTGGTTTTTTTCCTTTGGGTCACACCGGCAATGCTCGGGGTTACTCTGGTCTGCACTCGGAATTACGGTGGCTGGGTAGGCATTGGGCACTGGGGCACTGGCTGGAGGGATGGGTAGCTCCGGACAACACTGTAGGTTTTAAACCCAAACATGAACATTTTTGTAATTGTCAAAAATAAATAAAAATTAAAAAATGAAATTATCTTTCTCTTTTTATTAAGAGTTATATATTGACCTTTTTCAAATACTGATAATGGGTTGTACAGATTCCCCAAGGAGTTCACCACCTACACTGCATGATAAGGTTGTAATCGAAGTCTCCTACACTGCATGGTACCCTGAGCATTGCTAGAAGTGCCTTCTGAGCACTGGTATGGGAATGGTCCATGAGTATTGCTGAGTATGCCCTGCAAACATAAAGATAGATTACATGAGAGGTGTTAGAATAGTCTAGGTATTATTATCAAAAAGACTGATTTTCCAAGAAAAGGTATTTTACCTCTTGATGAGCAAACATTTATAAAGAAAAAAATAGTATATAATATGTAGTTGTCAAAAATCATGAATGATTTGTTAATACAAATATGGTGATGAAGCTCTTTTGTCTTCAATTAATATCTTGATTAATTAAACATATTTTCAGGTATATGACAGATGGAGGGCTCAACCTATATACCAGAAGTCTGAACCGAATACCAGATACAGCAACCTCCAGGGAAGTCATCCAGAGAGGGGTGCATGACGGGACAGTGGACGCAGACAGGTAACGCTGCTGGAATTTACTTACGACCGTAAGGAAAGTGTAAAGCAATTTAATAAATGGCATCTCAGGATTTTTATAGCTGTAAACAAAGTCCTTTTCATTTTGATATAAAGACTATTGTGACATATTTTAAAAACTAAGGGGCTTTTATTTGCAAGTTTTGGTTTGTTTTTAGTCTAAATACTGAAAAGAAAACCCAACATTGCACTGCTGATGAGAATGTTAGCATATGTTAGACTACGTGGTGACAAAGTATATTTATAAAGGCAAAATTGTAAGCATATATTCTCTACTTGAAAAGAATCCTGTATGATGAAGTTTATTTTAATTTGTATACCATCAGATATTCCTGGAAGATAATGATAAAAAGTTGAAAAAACAATCAAAATACTAAGATACAATAAGCTTGGGTGTTTTTTTTTTTTTTTTTGCCTTTTTGGGTCACACCCTGCAATGCTCAGGGGTTTCTCCTGGCTCTGCACTCAGGAATCACTTCTGGCGGTGCTCGGGGACCATATGGGATGCTGGGGATCGAACCTGGACCAGCATGGGCCAGCCGCGTGCAAGGCAAACGCCCTACCCGCTGTGCTATTGCTCTGTCCCCGCTTGGGGGGTTTTCTTGAGGGAATTATTGAAAACATACACTTGTATCACTTTTATCTTTACAACTCTAGGTAATTTCTGTGTCATCTCTGTCTCAACTTACTTTTTTAAAATTTTTTAATTTTTTTTCAATGTCAGCTATTATTCAAATACAAAAAGGATGAAGAAAGATACTTTTTTTTAAAATTTTTTTTTATTATACCACCGTGAAACATACAATTACAAAGGTGTTCATAATTGGTTCTTGGTAATACAGTATTCCAGCACCCATCCCTCCACCAGTGCCCCATTTCCACCACCAATGTACCCCTCCCTCTCCCGTCCCCCAGGTCGCCTTAATAGCAGGTATCCCAGTTTCCTCTCTTTCTCTCTCTATCTAGAAAGATACTTTTAAGGTTATGTGTGTTTGTGTGTACAGATATTTCATATGTAGTTAGTATATGGCTGAAATTTTTTTGTCAGTTCTATCAGAATCACTAGCTGTTAATATTGTTATTATGAAGTAAGGCTGTAAGACATATTTCTGACCCAGTTATGCCACAATGGGCTATGGTCACAAAATAACAATTGGATTTTGCTCTTTACTTAAAAATTTAGGCTTCCATGAGCAGAAAAAGATGCTTATTTTCAGAACCTCAGAGCAGTCATTTAACTCAGCATTTATACAGAATGTTAAGACATTAACATTCTGTATGTTATAACATTCTGTATGATAACAGACTTATTATCTACATTCTGATATAGCTGTGTGTGATTCATTGTATATTTCAATACATTTTTCTAATGCTGAGGAGATGCAAATAAAATGTAGACATCTGAGATTGACCAGAGAGACAGTCTAGACTCACCTCGTTAGTGTAATTATTGCATTTGTTATGTTTATATATATATATATATTTATTTATAGCATGCGCCTACAACAAGTATATAAAAATCCCTCACTTTCTCTTTAATTAATTTTCCTCTCTGACTCCTTCACTAACTTCAATTATCTTGAAATTATTTGTGAATTTATCACTATTTTTAGTTGAGGTTCCTCTTATGTTGGTGGTTAGGGAAAGACTACATTCTGCCAAGGCTTGAACCTGGGGTTTCACGTCATGGTACCGTACTCCCTGGTCCCTCTTTGTGGTCTTGCAACCTCCTCAATCTATAATATCCTTTTCTGCATTCATTCACTTGTGGCCTGGGTCTCAATGTTTCAGCTTAGCGTTACCTTCTCAGAGAAGATTTCCAGAGTAGCTAAAATACATTTCCTTTTCAGTCACTTTCTTCTTGATAGGCAATGTTCTTTTCATCACTCTTGAATATATCTTACAAATTAAATTTCTTTTCTACCTACAATGATTTATATAAGATCAGGAATGCAATACTTTTGTAATATTTATTTTATTTTTTCTCTAAAAAATGCTGGGATTAATAAAAGAAAGGAACTGAAGCAAGCTGTGTATTAATTTAGGCAAACAACAAAAAGCAGCCATGTTTCTTAAACTTAAATAAGACAACACATGTGCATGAAAATGTGAACACTGTTTAAACATTTCAACACAGAATGGCATTTTGAGGATCTCATTTACTCAATTAACTGCTTCCTGTCTGGGAAGGATATTATCAGAGTAGCAATTCTACTAAACTTCAAATTAGATCAAGCAATGACATATAATACTTAAAATTAATTGTCTTCCTTGGTTAGCATCAAATTTTGAGATCCAAATAAAATTATTTAAATATATAATTTAAATACAGGAAACTTCTTTAATAACTTGTATAAACAGCAGTAAGGCAATAGTGAAAATTCTGCCAGAAGTGATGAGTTTCTCATTTCGTATAGAAGAGTGTGAAGCACTTCTAATGTCCTATATTAAGGAAGTGGCCATGGCATATTTGTTTATAGAATACATTGTTTTTATTATTATGCTTGCAAGTACAATTAGTTAATATTATTGTCATTATCATTATCGTTATTATTATTATTGTTATTATTATTATTTGGGTGTTTGGGCTACCCTAAACACTAGGAAGTATGGCTCTATACTAGAGTTCTTCTTAGGAGTGCTTAGTATCCCTCTGTTTATACAGGATCAAGCCATGTTCAGCTGCATGCAAGGCAAGGGCCATAACTCTAAAATATTACTTCAGTACAAGTCCTGTTAATATCTCCTCATAGCACTATTATTTCATTATATAATTACTATTTATAATAATTTTGTAATCTGATATTCTAAGTAGAAAAGTTATCAATAACTATAAAGTAATACCTTTGTGTACTTTTATTGGCAGTAAGTTGGGGCTACCCAAGAGGTGCTCTGAGGGGCAAGGGGGTTGTCCTTGTGATGATTCTCATCTTATTGGACAAACATTCAGTGCATGGGCCCGAGGATGTGGGAGTTCTCAGGTTCTGTATTCTGGGCCTTCTGTTTACCCAGGTAGTGTTAACAGATCTGTAAGATGTATCCAAAGTTGGTGGCTTCCAGGTTTGCACCCAGGTAATGGTATGGAGACCACATGGTTCTGGGAGGGCACGGGGTCAGCCATGTGTGCAGCATGCACCGTATCTCCAGTATTATCATTTTAATTCCTAATTTTATTTTATTTTTTTAAAAATGTACTAAGAGCTCTCCCTGCAGCCGTATGAGGCAGTCGGGGCTGGTGGGTTCTAGTTGGCCCACCCCCCCGGCGAACCTCACAACAAGCCAGCGCCCCACCACTCCATGGGCGCCGCCATTTTCCACATTGACTTCCTCTCATCAGAACTCCACCCAGCCGACCAGCCCATCAAGCCCGGTCATCGACACACTGGGCGTTTTCCTCAATCCGCCCAGGTATGCTGGTCCAGGACTCTCAGACATGGGGCAGAGCGGTTCCTTGCTCTCCCTGTGCCCACCGTCATGAGGCGTCGGGAGGCATGGTGGGTTCCCGGCCCACCACCCCGCAGAACCTCAAACAGGCGCCCCACCACTCCATGGGCGCCGCCATTTTCCACATTGACTTCCTCTCATCAGAACTCCACCAGCCGCCAGCCCATCCAGCCCGGATCCGCCCCACCCTGGGCGTTTCTTCCTCACGCCCAGGTTGCTGGTCCAGAGACTCTCGACAGGGGCGAGCGGTTCCTGCTCCCTGGCCCAGCGTCATGAGGCGCGGGAGGCTGGTGGGTTCCAGCCTGGCCCACCACCCCGGCAGAACCTCACAACAAGCCAGCGACCCACCCACTCCAGGCGCCGCCATTTTCCACATTGGACTTCCCTCTCATCAGAACTCCACCCAGCCGCCAGCCCACGCCCGGATCATCGCACCCACCTGGGGTTTCTTTCATCCGGTCCAGGTATGCTGGTCAGGACTCTCGACATGGGGCAGGCGGTTCCGCTCTCCTGTGCCCAGCCGTCAGAGGCGTCGGAGGCATGGTGGGTTCCAGCTTGGCCCCCACCCGGCGCCTCACAACACCGACGCCCCACCACTCCATGGGCGCCGCCATTTTCCACATTGGACTTCCTCTCATCAGAACTCCACCAGAGCCCTCACCCGGTCTCGCCCCCCTAAGTTTCTTTCTCAACGGTCCAGGTATGCTGGTCCAGAGACTCTCAGACTGGGGCGAGCGGTTCTGTCTCCCTGGCCCAGCCGTCTGAGGCGCGGGAGGCATGGTGGGTTCCGCTGGCCACCCCGGCAGACTACAAGCGACCCACCCATGGGCGCCGCCTTTTCCACATTGCTCCTCATCAGACTCACAGGACACAGGGGGGGAGTTTAGGCTTTTTTGGAGGTGTTTTAGGTAGCCTCCCACGCAAGCTAAAGCTGCGTGTGTTTTGATATAAATGCCGAATTTATGACATTCTTGACTAATGTTGGGCTTAGTTCTGTATGCGGGGTAGTATTACGGGCCGCCTGAGGGGCGGACGAAGAAAAACAGTAACAATAATGTACCTCATTCCCAATGAATGGTTACTGGTGCCCGCTTGAGCAAATCGATGAACAACGGGATGACAAGGGATACAAGTGACGCAACTCCTGTAGTTCAAAATCAAACTCTGAGTCAGAGCAATAGTACAGCGGGTAGGGCACTTGCCTTGCATGAGGACGACCCAGGTGCCATCCCCAGCACCCCATATGGTCCCCTGAGCCCCACCAAGAGTAATTCCTGAGTGCAGAGTCAGGAGTAACCCCTAAGCATTGCGGGTGTGACCCATAAAGCAAAAAAGATAAATAAAACCTGCTAGTGTGCTCTGTACTAATGCAGTATATGCGGAGGATCTTTAGAGTTCATGGAATGGGTAGAAGCATTCAGAGGGTTATGGGTGGCTGCACAATGTGGGAGGTCCATGAGATGAACCAGACTGCAAGAGAGCGTGACAGTGAAAAATATTTTTAAATGTTCTATATTGAGCAGAATGATTCCAAAGTCAAGAAAGTATATTGGTAAAGAAACAATTTCTAGAAAGTGGCACTATAAATACATGTTTTAATAGTAGTACTTGCAGTGAACACAGAATGAAATTGTAACAGTCAAAAAACTGTTGAAATAATTTGAATCAGGACCATTTACCCTCATTATTTTGTTTTAATTTTAGTAACAGCACTGTTAAGTAGTCATTAGACATAGGAGGTTATTATATATTTATTAATCAATTATATGCTAATTGAATCTTGTAAATCTAAGAAGAGTAATCAAAGTTAAGGAAAGCTGAAACAATGATTATATGCCACTCTTCCCACCAAAAAACCATTTCAATTTAGCACAAGCAAATTGCCTAAGTGAATTATGCAATGTGAATTATGCATATGTGAGTTAGTATCTACCTTGTTAAATGTACTGAGTGCAATGCATGAAAGCCATGTATTTTTAACTATTGTGAATTTATTTTCAAAGTTCCTACAGCATCATTTCCATGTCTTACATGAAGAAGGTTGATCTCAAAAAGTAAAATAATGTGAACCTTAGCATTTAAGTGAGATTTTTAGAATGATTGAGCAAAGGCACAAATGATAACCCGAAGTTACTGGGGTATCATAGATATTAAAATTCAGTTATATAGACAATTTATCTAATGGCCAAAAATCAATACAATGGAAAAATATTAGTGCCCAAGAGGAAGACAAAACATTCTTTATTGAATATTAACAAAATTTCATATATTATGTTAGCAATAGCTCTCCTTACAAAGGTAATGGGACAAATTCTCATCAAATAATGTTGAGATATTTTCACAGGAGGACAAGGCTTTGATGCTTCCATAGTTTCTCCAAATAGAAACAAAAGCAGCAGCAATTTCTCCTAAACTCCCAAGCAAGTGATCTCCAGAGTTTGTATTCATTAAGATTGTTACCAGTCTCTGTGTACTGCAATCATAATCACAGAGTCAGTATCTTCCCGTATCTTAAGTATTTTTTTCATTAACTTATATAGCTTTATGGTAATTAAAATAAACAAAGGAAAATTAGTTGAATTGGAAATAAAGTAAACATAATTATTTTATAATCAAGTTACCTGTCATTTTTGCCCTCATTTCTTAAGTAGAAAGAGATCAATGTGAAAGATTGAGGAAGAAGAACACGTTTTATTTGTCCTCTTTAACTTCTCTTCAGTCACTAGATCACTAGATCACTAGATATCCCATTGTTCATTGATTTCCTCTAGTGGGCGCCAGTAACATTTCCATTTGACCCTATCACATGCCAGTGTGGCCCAATGGCATCTGCTTGCTTTCAGGAATACGAAGAGCCTCAAACCGTTCGTTCAGGGTCTTGACAAAGAAGCCTGACCGTCTTGTAGGTGGGCGGCCACGTGATCTTTTGTACCTTCAGCACCTTCTCAAAACTGCAGGCTTAAGAAATGATGCTTTGACTTCTCTCCTGCATCCCAAGGATCAGAATCAATTGACTTCATTGTGAATAACTGTATTAATTTATAATACATCCCATAGAAGGAATCCACGCCACACCCCTTATTGACAACTTGCTAGGCTATGCACTATACTCAGTTCTGTCGTCTTTTGTGCAAAAGATTTAGATTACAAGGGCACTAGAGTAAGAATGATGATTAAATCCCTAAAAGTCATTGAAATTAAAAAGGATACTGATTAAGAACTAGCCTAAAAAGTAGATACTGTTGGTTAGGTTACCTTCTAATATTTTTCAAAATATACATAGAGATACTATAAGCTCTGTCATTTACTTAAAAAGACTACCCATGACTTGAACTTGGTCAAGGAGAAAATATTTTATTATATAATAATCTTCCAGTACAAAAAATGGTCTCTAATACTCTTATGTATGCTATAAATTTGTACTGTAGCTCTACCTTACCTTATCCTCAAATAATTTACTAAAAAGTCTTATGAGATGGTGATAAAGATAAGGAAGAAGAGTTAAGGTTGTTATAAATAGAAATAACAATACTTGCACTCAGCATTAAAATCTAGTATATGACACCAATGGTCATATTACCTACACATGGTTTCATATTTTATCAAGTAATACAACTATAGTTATTATGTTAATAAATTATTATGATCAAAATTGAATCCATTTCCTTAGTGGTAAATTTTATTTCTAAAGTATGTTAACTTATATAGTGGCTTTGTTAATTTTTTTAATCAGGATTCATGGGAGGACAAAAAATAGAAATAAAATTATATAAGTTTCTATTTTTGTCTATACTTGTGTTTAAAATATGAACATATTTTAGGGCAATTAGGAGCCAGGCCTGATGGTATTTTGGGATTAATACCTTGCTCTGGTATTGCTCAGGAATCAAGTCTTGGCAATTCTTAGACACCATGTAAGGTGCTGGGGATCCAACAAGGGTTAACCTCATGTAAAGTACCTTGCTCCTGTGCTCTCTCTGGCCCATGAACCAAAAGGTTTATTCAAGCTTATAAATGTTCATAAATTCCCTTTGTATATAATAATATCATATCTCCACCATGGAATGTCAATACATCTAAAAGCACAACTAACAAAATAATACGGTCATATATGTTTCAGATTTTGTTAAGCTGAATAGTTTGTTATTATCATTAAGCAGTTTCATAATGTTTTGTTATTTAAAATACATAAATGATCAGAGTCTTTAAACCAAATACCTGTGTTGAAAAATCTGTTTTTAAGAGGCTCAGGAAAATAGTTTAAAAAAAGGATAGTTCTTCTTTTTAAACATTCTACTAGTATATTGAAAAATGCTAAAAGAATAGTGATATGAAAGGAGAAATCAATTTAGGATTTTCATATCTCATGGGGTATTTTTTCTCCACAAAGAGCAATAAAGGAGCAAAGATTGTGTTCAATTTAATTGTTCAATTTAAGAAGTTGCATCTATTCATGAAACCACATTTTTCCCCCAGCAAGAGTTAGAGATGATTTTTTTTTTAAATGGCTAACTAATGGGGTGAGACATTCAACTTGGGATCATTAAACTGAAGGTTTCCGGCTGGCAGCTAATAAATTCTGCATCTTCCTCACTCTAACAATAAAGAGTGGGTGGCATGAACTTATTAGAATCATATGTGCTCTTTTGATATTTTTCCTTACTTGACTTAATTCATGTTTGAAATAGTTAAGGTTATTTGCAATGAGGTTTTGTTTTTTTCAAACATTAACAGAGCTTCCATATGTTTTTTTTCTGATAACTTGTAAATGAAGTGTTTTCATTACAAATGAGTACTTGTTTTTCCAAATTAAACAGTTACTTTGTTGTTTTCAAGATTTTCTGCAGTTATTAAAGAAAATTCATAGAATGTATAAATGTACAAAGAAGATGTAAAATGAGTTTACTATCCCCCATTCTCCAACCAGGAATATTATTTAAATATACTTCCTCCCAGGTTTCTCCACCTTATTTATGTAAGGTGAATTATACCTTATAGACATAAGTTGTCCCTTTCTTCTCATAAATTATATAATGCATACTTTGACATTATATTTACTTATTACAAAGTATGATGTTTAATATTTGCAGAGTATGCTTTAGTATATAATGAAATATATCTCCGTTTTTGATTAAACAATACATTTAATTTATTCCGATTTCACTTGAAAAGCCATTAACAAAAACTTACTGATAGGTTAGCATGACTATTTTCATATATATTCTTTCTAATGTAAGAGAATTTTAACATTTTACTTACAGAAGAGGATGCTTCACTGTTTTACATATATATGTTTGTGTGTATTCATATGTATATATGTATTATCATACACATATGCCCATTTGAAGTTTAATCTCATTCCTTATAATTATCCAGTACAGGAAAATGGCTCAAAGGGCCAGATCACAAAACTCGCATGCAGGATCTTTGGTTTGGTTCCTCATTCTGCATTTTTCTAAACATTGCCCATGAGCTCCCTGAGAATTGCCAGGGGGCACCACCCACTTCTGAAAATTAGTCATCCAGTTTCAGAAATTAGAAAAAAATAGAAAATTAAACCCAAGATAATAAAATGAAGATATTTATAAAAGCAGACACTGATGAACTGATTTCTGCATCCTTTACTTATTAGCTAATTTAATTGCCATAATAACCTTGTATTATTACAATAGTTATCAACTTTTTGCAAAAAAATGATTTTGACATTCTTTAAATGAATTTAAAACAAGGGATATAAGAAAAAAAGAGATCTTTAAAATAATATTCATAAAGTTTATCTTTTTTCAAAAGCTGCTGTAGCATCAATTTTGACTAAATAATTTGTTTTTCCCCAACCATTTTTTCTAATGAATTTGATTACTAGTCCTCAGAAAAGATTAATCATAGCAAAAACAAATAAAAATATGGCTAAGGACCTACATGATAGCACAGCAGGTAGGGCATTTGCCTTGCACTGGGTCAACCCAGGTTCGATCCTCAGCATCCCATATAGTCACCCCACATCTCCAGGAGTAATTCCTGAGTGCAAGCCAGGAGTTACCTCTAAGCATTGCTGGGTTGCCCAAAAAAAAAAAAAAAAGAACGATCACGATCTTCCCGTTGATCATCTATTTGCTAGAGCGGCACCAGTAATATCTCCATATGTCCTGTCTCATGCTAGTAGAGCCAGGGGCATCGGCTTGCTACAGGAACATAAAGAGCCTCAAAGCATTATATTAGGTCATGGGAATGACCTAATATAATGTTACTGGAATTTGGCATATCATATCAACACGAGAAGCTTGCCAGGCTTGTCGAGCGGGAGGCAAACTCTTTTAAACATCTCCAAATAAAGCATTTATTGATGAACCGCTGCGCGCCGAGCCGGGCTGTGATGGCTGGTCTGCTGGGTGGAGTTCTCGAGAGGGAAGTCCAGAGTGGAAAATGGCGGCGCCCGTGGAGTGAGGGCGGTGGTCTGGCTTTTGTGAGGCTCTGCCGATGTGGGCCAGGACTAGCCCGCATGCCTCCCGACTGCCTCATACGGCTTTGCACAGGGAGAGCAAGGAACAGCCGCCCCATGTGTGAGAGTCTCTGGACCAGCATACCTGGGCCGGATTGAGGAAAAAGCTGCGGCAGGGTGGGTGTCGTGATCCGGCTGGATGGGCTGGTCTGCTGGGTGGAGTTCTGACGAGAGGGAAGTCCAGAAGTGGAAAATGGCGGCGCCCGTGGGTGAGGAGCGGTGGTCTGGCTTGTTTGGGCTCTGCCGGTGGTGGGCCAGGACTAGAACCCGCCATGCCCCCGATGCCTCATGATGGCTTTGCACGGGAGAGCAAGGAAAAAGAAAGCAAAAAAAAAGTTGCTGAAAGTCCCATTCACTACTAAATTTTTACAGCCTGACAAGCTACCCATGTTATATTTGATATATCAAAAACCAGTAGCTATTATGGACCTCATTCCCATGACCTGAAGGAATGGTTTGAGGCTTTTCCTTTTCCTGGAGCAAGCAGATGCCCTGGGGCTACACTTGCTTGCAACAGGATATATGAGAAGTTACTGGTGCCCGCTCAAGCAAATCAATGAACAATGGGAAGATAAGTGATACAAGTGATAACTATAGAGTAGATTTATCTTAATATTCAAGTATTATATCAAATCAACTGTACTGAAACTCTCTAAACATACTAGTGAATATAGTTTTTGTGGTGCATAATAAACAAGGACCAGAGTAGACAGGACAAAAAAGATGAAGAAAGCAGTGAATGTAGTAAGAGAGAGAGAATGGCGACTGGTTTATTAATTAGCACCAAGCATGGTACAACTGAGGTCAAAAAGAAGAGAAGTCAGTTACTATCTCAGAAACCTTAAGACTTGAAGTTTTCATTTTTGTATTATTAGGTTAAGTTCTAGTGTCAGAGCAAATCCTATTAAGGTAACATTAGGGCTCACTCTTTTTAGGTTAGGTTTTGATGAATGACCTAAAACCTGAGCTGCGCAGGAGGAAGAGAGCGGCATGGAATGCCTTCAAAGGCATGAAAGAAATAGCTAAAAGGACAAAGAACCTCCGGCTCCGGGCACATCTCTTTGACTCCACCAGTACTCCCTGCATTAACATACACCTCAGAGACCTGTGCCCTACGGAAGCAGGATGAGAATGCTATTCGGGTCTCCCAGAGAAGAATCGAAAGAGCTATGCTTGGAATATCACGCCTCACTAAAGCGAGAGAAGGAATCCGGAGTTCTGACCTCCGTCGCTATTCCAGAATAAGGGACGCTGTCTCATTTGCCAAGGCATCGAAAATCAGATGGGCTGGACACGTAATGAAATTTGGAGACAACCGCTGGACTAGAGCCGTTACCGACTGGATCCCACGGGATGTCAAAAGATCGCTTGGCCGCCCACCTGCAAGATGGTCAGACTTCCTTGTAAAGACCCTGAAGGAACGGTTTGAGGCTCTTCATATTCCTGAATCAACCAGATGCCTTTGGGCTACATTGGCACGTGATAGGGTCCAATGGAAATGTTACTGGCGCCCGCCGAGCAAATCGTTGAATAACGGGATTCAAGTGATCAAGTGATCAAGGGCTCACTCTACTCTCTATATATATTAATCTTAAAGGGCAAATACATGTACCATATTAATACAATTAAATTATTGTTCACATGAGAAAAATGCCCTTTTAGCACTTCACATTGGTATATAGGGATGAGTGTAAAACAGTAATAGGAGAAATTGAATGAAAGAATTTTAGGTGATTATCAGACTTCCATGTTCCCAAGCCAGCCCTTGACTCTCTGGGATGCTCCTCTGTCATAGCAGAAGACCGAGATTAATCTCTGGGGGCAGAAATCAAAGGAATCTGGATCTTTGCTTTGTATCAGGAAAGTACAGTTGAGAGATGACAACAGAGTAACTTAAGTGAACGTTTTGTTCTCCATATTGCATTTCCCAACTTTACCCCCTCTTTGGATCCCATTGGATCCCATTGGGGCAGGGCTGCTACTGGCTCTCCCTGTGCCCAGCCGCTCATGAGGTGCCCGGGAGGAATGGCAGATTCTAGCCCTGGCCTGCCACCCCAGCAGAGACCACAACAAGCCAGACAACCCCCACTCCATGAGGGGCCTCCATTTTCCACATCCAGGACTTCCCCCTCTTCAGAACTCCAGCAGACCCAGCATACCAGCTTATCACAGCCCAGCTCCTGCAGCCTCTGTGGCTGTGCGGTTCATCAATAAATGCTGGATATTGAGATGACAACAAGAGTATGCTACCCACATGGCAGAGCCTGTAAGCTACCTGTGTTGTATTTGATATGCCAAATACCACTAACAATTATAGACCTCATTCCCATGACCTGATGGAATGGTTTGAGGCTCTTTATGTTCCTGGAGCAAGCAGGTGCCCTTGGGCTCTACTTGCATGAGACAGGTCATATGGAGATGTTACTGGTGCCCGCTCGAGCAAATCGATGATGAACGGGAAGACAGTGATACAGTGATACACTGATTGGATCCCCTGCCCTAGCAGATCACATAACTTAGAGTGAGTCCATCTGTTCACCTACCTTCTCTTACAAGTTTGTCTTGTGTATACAGATTATGGGTCTTTGAATAATTATCAGTAATACACATTTGTGGTAAAAGACTGTATTTGTGAGACAAAATATTTTGTTACTTATTATTTGAAAGAGTTGTAGAGTTTGGGTTATAACCTTGGATCCTAGCAAGGATCCAGTCAGTCAGTGTTATAGGCTTTGAAAGAAGACAAAACTTAATTTTCTTTTCTAGTTTTTAAATTTTCATACTATGATTTATAATGCTGTTAATAGTTATATTTAGACATGCAATGAGGAGTATAGTTTAAAATTGTGTACATAGTGAGATAAAAGAAAGGAACTAGTTACCTCAAAATCTTTCAGTCTAATAACAGTGAATAGAATCATGGGGACTGTCTAGAATTTTGATAGATCCACAGCAGTAGTTTGCTGACCGGAGCACCAAGTCCAAACTGACTTGGACATTTTATTGGCCCTGATACCTATTTCCTTCTCTAGATCACTAGAGCTGCCATAACAAAACACTACAAAATTGGATGACTTAAACAACGGAAATGTATTGTCTGACAGTTCTCTAGGCTAGAGACAGAAATGCAGATTGCTATGTTTGGGTGCTGAGTGCCACTAGGGATGGCTATTTTCTCTTGTCTTCATTGAGACTCCAAATTTCCTAATTGGGAGGGGAGTGAGGCATCTCTGAACCACACTCACCTGTGCTCGAGGGTCTTTCCTGGTGATGTCTGTGGGATCATAAGTGGGTCTTGGCTTTAAACAGGACTTAAACAATAACAGTGGTTCTTAGCTTTAATCAGCTGCATGCAGGACAAATAATTTAACCTCTGAACTTAACTTAAACTCTTAACAAAGAACTTAACAAATAACTTGACCTCTTTGGCACCAAAGGTTCTCTTTTTACAAGGGCAGCAGTCATACTGTATTGTTTCATATCCTTATGACCTTACTTTAACTTAATTACCACTGGAAAGCCTGTATCTCAAACTAAGGCTACATTCTGAGGTGCTGGGCGTTAGTATTCTGACAGACACATTTTGATTGCAGTGGGATGTGGCACACAATTCCACCTTTGACATTCTCATTCTCTTTATACTACATCGAACTGGACTGCTAAAGGAAGGTAAAGTAACAGTTCAATAGTCGGATCTGTCTTACTTTTTTGCACTAAATATAAAGCCTGGCTTCTTTCTCAGCAACCTTGTAGTATATTAGAGCTGAATCAACAAAAACTATAGAGGACCTTGCCAGACTGGCTATCTTAACTTCATGTAATACCCAGAAGAAAATGTGCAAAAGCGTGATTCATATTTAACTGATTTGGCAGATGGGCCGTACTATTTAGAAAAGTCTAATTATAAAAATAGTTATTTATTTGAGTCCTATTTCAAACACATGTTATGCTGGGCGGTTGAAGATCTGTGCCTCTGGGGCTTCCTAAATATATCCTAAATAAGAAGACTCTTACAAATCCTATCCTCCTGTGTTCCAGCAGCAAATATAATTGATTCTAAAATGAAACTGTCATTTTGAAATCTACAGCAGTAAATGTGGCTTGTTGTTAGGAAGTGTCATCCCTTTTCCAGCCAGAGCTGTCACAGCGTGCAGAGTGATGTGCCATTGAGTCTTACAGCAAGCAGTGCATGAGGGGTTAGTACAGGACTCTAAAGTGGACTCGCTCTCTCCACTGTGTTTTGAAGTGAAAATATAATGTGATATTTTTAGATATTATGGCACATTTATAGCTTACAAGCTTGAAACTGTCATTAGAAAATGATTTTAGAGTAATCAATTTTTTTCTTGAAATAAATATTCTTTCAAATGAATTTAGAGGAGTGTAGTATTAGCTCAAACCTATTTTAATATTACTATTATATATATAAGGTAACATACTAAACAACATATAGTGCTGAAGGTAATTCTCATTTTCCTCCTACTGAATAAGAACATAATATATTGAGCTAAGTGTTTTACATTATCACTTCTTTACAAGTAAGAATACAAACAAGATTTTTTTCAGTTCAATAAGAGAAATACTTGGTATACTGGAACTATCTTCAATAGGAACAATTTTCTTATACCAAGTGGAGTTCCCAACATTCCTATGAAGAATAGGGAGGGTTGCTCTTTACATATTACTGTAGAGGAAAGGGAGGAAACTTATAGGAGAGATGCTAAGACCAGTGCTTTACATTCATAAGTAAATATATTGCACACTCTATTTTACAAATAAGGCAAGTGAAGCATATTAACTCACCATATTAAGTACATGTGTGGTTTTAAAAAAATGTTTTAACATTTTATTAACCTGTTCTTGCCTCCCCACTTTCTGTTGACAAAATGATCTCAAACAGTATCCATTGCTTTCTTGAGCTGTCATACTAGAATACTTTAAGGATAGAGTATGGTGACGATTTCTTTGTCTTCAAAGTATATTTTCTGTCATCTGCACCCCGGTGTGTGCTGAGGTATAAAAGCACAAAGGGCCCTTGAAAGTGGGAAAGGAGCATATCACATCCCACAGCAAACCAGCAGCAGAATATCTCTTCTCATTTTCTGCTGACCAATTGGAGTACTTTGGAAGAATTAAGTTGTCTGTGTGGATATATAAAGTGAACCTTAAATTAGACATCAAATGCTTTCTATCTGGAAACACACATTTCAAATAAATTTTCACCTGCATAAATGTTCTCTTTGGATTAAAGACTTAATAACCACACTTTGAAAAGATACTTTTCTTAACCTTCTGATTCCATTGTTATTAGAATGACAGCAACTAATTAACACAGTGGGTGTCAGTATTGATTATGACTTTTAGGTTTTACTGTTCCCCCATTATGGTATAATTTCTATCTAAAATAGATCATAATTCTCGAGAGGTTGCTGCTTTGGATTTTCTCCAAGATAGTGAACCCATGGAAAGATAATTGTGTTAAAATTGGTATGAGTGGTCACTAAGGAGCCTGGGCCTTTTTTCTCCTACTGTGATGCTCTCTTTGCAGAATATAGAAATATGTGTAATCTTCAATGTGTAATTATTCATGCAAGTCAAGTGCAAACTGCAGGTACAATCAGCACTCTCTAATTATCTCAAACTTGTTTGTCTTATGACTTTATTTTCCTGGGCACATGCTAGCGATAATAATAAATAGGCTAATTCAAAATCCTGCTAACCAGTCAGTTTAGTCATTGCCAATGGGGTCATGTGTATTTTAGAGTTTGTATCAGTGTAACAAGTTCACAGATCTAAGGTTACAAAGGAAAAAAGGCAGGAATTAGAGATGTTGGAATTTGATTATTTTAAAAGAAAAAACTATGATGCTCTATTAGATTTTGCTTAATGTGAATATGAATCATTTCATTCTTTATATTGTGATCACATCTCTGAGAGTTTATGACGTGTAGAGCATATTAGGTTAGGAGTGATGTGTTGATTTCTAAGCTCAGATGAGTGTACTTTCTCCAAGAGGCAGAGTCAACAGATGCTGCTATTTCATTTATTATTCCTCAAGGATGGGAGCAACTAATGAGCCTGTAAGTTCAGCTCTACAGGGATCCGGGAGAATCCAGTGTGGATACAGATCTGGTTGCTCAGCAAAGCTTGAGGGCCTCATGGAGGTGATTGCAGCCCTTCACGGTCTGTGAATGGCAAGAGATGAGTGGAGACTGCTATTTGTGGTTGAAGTTCCTCTCACAGAGGCAGATGTCTATCTTACTAATCACCTGAACTTCACTGTCAATAATCACTTACTCTTCTTGTCTAGGCTGTTTTTTATTTTTTAAAGTCCTTGCCTGCACCTGTTTACCTAATAGGAAAAGCTGACAAGAGAAGATTTTGAAATGGAAGAAAGACTTGAGTCGGAAATGATATATCTCCCTTTCCAAAGGAAATCCTCATTCACAATATATTGCCCCGTCATCAGGCATCCCAGGGCTAAAGCCCCCATTCACACTCCTTTTCCATTTTGAACTCAAGATGTGTATTCACACCTCTGAAAACACTGCAAAAAGTTTCTATTATAAAATGCTCAGTTTTCTAAAGGGAAGAACTTGAGAGCTATTTTGTTTGGTGCATTTTATCTCATTTTATAATGTGCATGTTTTCAAATAGAAATCTATAAACATAAATATTTTAAGTTTTGTTTTGTCAAGTTAATGACCTGATTGAAAATATCTGTGCAAGTGTTTTGTTCTCTGAGATCAGTTGGTACTTTTTTATCTTGCTAACTTTCAACTTGACACTAAAATGTTATACATTTGATATTGTGAATTTTTCCCAGAAATGTTGTGTATGATTTTATTCATTTATTATGAACAAAAACAGAATCAGTATGTGATATAGTTATCCTATTGTTAACATTTTGATAGAAGACCTTTGTTTTAAAAACTGTTATTAGATACAGCAGAGGTATAGAGTATATGTTGTGATAATAGAATGGTTACATCTGTGCCTTTGCCTCTGTAGAATTCTGGAAATCCTCCATTTTCAATTGTTTTCCCAGTACCTGAAACCCTATCATGCTGCTTCATAGAATTCAAATCCATGGTCAGTTAAATATCTTTTCTTTCTTCCTTTCTTTTCTTTCTTTTTTTTTTTTTACTTTTTTGGGTCACACCCAGCGACGCTCAGGGGTTACTCCTGGCTCTGCACTCAGGAATTGCTCCTGGCGGTGCTTGGGGACCATATGGGATGCCGGGATTGAACCCTGGCCTGTGCAGGTCGGCCGCGTGCAAGGCAAACGCCCTACCCGCTGGGCTATCGCTCCAGCCCCTAAATTTCTTTTATTGGTTACTCTGTCTTAAATTGCACCCCTTACTTTTTTTTATCACTGTAAACTGAGTGAAAACTCACCTCTTCCCCCTGTAAACTTTCCTTTCAGGTCTCTTTACTTTTCTCCAGCTCTCCCTTTCCCCACAACTTGCCTACTGTTCTTTCCAGTCCTTCCAGTCTTTCCTCAAAGTTCCATTGTCACTTTGATCCACAACAGAAGGTTCCTGGAACATCATGATACTGTCCAAGACATCCATTTCACATTAGAAGTCCTTGATTGTATTTTTGTCCCATCATAAACATATGATCAGGTCTTTAGCCCATGCCTAAAGATTGTAGCTCTGACTCACTTTATCATTTAATCCCATGTGCCAGTTAGACTACTGTGGCAAAAAAAAAATTTTATTAGTCATATGGTCACGACAAAATATTCTTATGTACTGCTCCTGTCAACCAAATTACTAATAAATCCTTATAATTGACCATTTGAATCTTAAAACATCCTTTAAAATGTGGACACTTAAAATAGAAACAAAATTTAAAGATCTTTTGCCATGGGCCAAATGTCTCAATCGGTGCTTAAAGTAGAATCAATTTCAAGACTTCTACTGACCAGGACCAAATGTGTTAATGGGCATACAGACTATACCAACTTTTAGTAAAATGCCTGCAGGTGGCTTAAATCTCCTCCATTTTTACTGCCTCTGGCTACCTAACTATCCAGTGCAATTATAAAACCATCACCATCACCTGCTGCCCTTCTTGGACTTGTCATTCCAGCAACATTGAAGTGTTCTTCCTCAGACATTCATAATTTAACTTATTGGTCATTTTATTTAACACTACTATCAGTCATGATTCTCAAATCCACATTTACTTTTAATTGCCGAGCTTTTCTTAACCCTGAAACCCTATATTCAAATCCCATATTGTCTTTGAGCCAAACCCTTTTTACTAAGGTTTTATTTGCACATATATCAAGGAAAGTTTTTGTGTGATTGTTTATTTGGATTTGGTTTGGAGACCACACCTAGATGTCCTTAGGGCTTACTCCTGGCTCTGTGCTTAGGATCGCTCCTGATCATGCTCAGGGGACCATGTAGGGTGCCAGTATTTCAACACAGTTGACCACTTGCAAGGCATAACCCTCTCTGCTGTACTATTTTTTTCTCCAACTCTAGGAAAAGTTTTTTTTTTATTAATCATTTTGTTATATGAAATTTCTCTTTTAAGATTGTCTTCTGAATCCACCACATTCTTCCAAATATGTTCTTATTGAGGGCATTTGCTATGTAGTTTAGCAACTATTTTCATAGATATCAACTACATATTCCAAAATCCAGTCGCCATTTCTCGTTCCTTCTTCTAACTTGAACTATTGACACAATTTGACAAATTTATTGCTTGATGTTCTCCGTAACTCCATTTTTCACTGCATGCTTTGAAGATATACCATATTTGGAAAGAGAAGTAAGATAATACAATTTCACTTGAAGAAGAATCACCTTGATAGATCAGGAGCTAAATCTTTATTTCCACTAATCATCACAGATTATTAGTGGACTAATCACAGCCCAGATCATCCACAGCCACCCTGCAGCATTTTTTTTCACTAATCATCACAGCAGTTTTTTCCACTAATCATCACAGATTATTAGTGGACTATCACAGCCAGGATCATCGACAGCCACCCTGCAGCAGTATTTTTTCAATCCGACCAGGTATGCTGAACCAGAGACTCTCAGACATGGGGCAAAGCTTCTACTTGCTCTCCCTGTGCCCAGCTGCTTGTGAGGCTCCCGGGAGGCATGGCGGGTTCTAGCCCTGGCCTGCCACCCCAGAAGAGCCTCACAACAAGCCAGACCACCCTCCCCTACTCCATGGGGTTCGCCATTTTCCACATCCGGACTTCCCTCTCGTCACAACTCCACCCAGCAGACCAGACTATCACAGCCCGGCTCACGTGGCCGCTAGTGGCCGCACGGTTCATCAATAAGTGCTTTATTTAGAGGTGACTACAACAGTATGTCACCCGCATGGCAAGCCTGGCAAGCTGCTTGTGTAGTATTTGATATGCCAAATACCAGTAACATTTATATTAGGTCATTCCCGTGACCTAATATAATTGTTTGAGACTCTTTATGTTCCTGGAGCAAGTGGATGCCTTTGGGTTCTACTAGCATGAGACAGGATATATGGAGATATTACTGGTGCCCGCTCTAACAAATAGATGATTAACAGGAAGATAGTGATAGTGATAGTGAATCATTAGTAATCCCCTAATGTCATGACTTATAGTAATAAGCCTATTCTTATTTATAGTGTTGACACAGATGTGTGTTGGCAGCTTTGGCCTTTTTTTGCTCTCTCATTCTTAGACCCATACTAGAGAAACAGACCACATTTAGACTATCTTTGCCTAAGACAGAGAAAAAATGTAAGAGAGTTGGCAGTGATTTCAATGCCCATGAAATAATGAGATGGATGTCTTATCTGCTGAAAATCTACTGACCCAGGCACATCATATGGCTAAAGTCAAAATCAATGGTTAGATGTGTATAAGCTACAAGAAGGAAAGGGAATAGAATAGTTTTGAGCATTACTTTGATTTAGTATAATGATGATCAAATTAGTTTCTGTCTTAAGTAATTATGAAAATGTTGACAAAAACAAAAGCCTAGTAAAAATGTTGAATTTTAAAAGGACAATGAATGTAAGAAGATACAGTCTGTGTGTGGGCTGAACATCCAGAAGGAGGTGTCAGGCAAACCAGGCAAACAGTTTGAAATGCAAGACCAGGACTTAGGAAAAAGGTCAAATTGGAAGATTTTGAACTAGGAACAGATTATTTGGGTGCTTTGGCAAATGATGATAAGGATATAACTATAGGAAGCAGTAGCGGTTTGTAATTTGTAGAGTTCTAGCTGAAACAATAATGGTCTTAGCCCTGTGTTAAGTTGCCAGACTCAGTAGGTCCTGAGTTCTATAAATGTATATGAGAGATGTTATATATTGGAAATTTAAAAAAAATCAAGCTCAAATATCAAGGCTATATTTTCCTTCCTGCTCCATCATTTTGTACCTGAAATTGGGAAGATTATTTTAAGCACCATATTCTTCTCTGAAAAATAGTAAAATTTATTTTACAGGATCATTGAGAAACTTAAGTGAAATCATGGCTGTAAAAATATCTGGGCACCTCCTAGTTTGATTTAAATGTTGAGTTGGTGTTAGAGTGTTGTTAACAATTAAAGTACTAAGTGTGTCTTTGTTTCCCATTGATTTTCTTGAAAACTTTCCTTGAGGCATATGTTCTTTATTTACTAGTGTTAAAAAGTCTCTTGATAATTTAGCAAGAATGTCTGGGATGTGTATCATTAGCAATTATATGAAAAATTCAAATGGCATTCAATTATGAAATGTATGCATACTATGAGTAATAACATTTATTTCTAAATTCACTATGCCCAAGTGCTTTTATGCCTTTCAAGATTGTGGCTATGTAGTGTACGTATTTATTGCTACCAATATTTTCATCATCATAAAATTATGAAAGGCTAGTTAGACTTTGTTTATACAATTTTTCTTCAACTTATTAAGTTTTTATGCTTAATGAGAATTCATATGATAATGAATCATTTTTAACGAAATGAAACATTACTGTACTGAGGGACTGTTCTATTTAACTGGAATAAATAACGTGAAAGCTGTGTAGCATTTAAAACTTGGAAAGACATATCTCTTTCCATTGACAACTTCTGCTGTCCAGACTCAGTATGCATTTCTGTTCTGTCTTCTACTATCACTTCTTTTCATTGATGTATGTTGTCATCTGTTTGGGGATTTTAGTGGTTTCATTGGTCTTTTATACAAGTCAAATAATTGAATCATTGTTAGTGAAGATTTTTTTTATAACACCAATACTTTTTTATTTTTTAATTAACTCTCTATGAAGTCTTAAAAGATATCAATGAAACAAGATGTATTCCAGAGCCTGTAGTCAACATTGCTCTTTTATGCTGGCTTGTGGTTTTCCTGTGAAATGGTTGTGGTGTTTGTTTTCTTTAAGCATCACTAGCCATTTGTTAGTCTGCAGGACTGATTAAAACCCAGACTCATACAAGGCTTACAGATGTTGTAGAATTAAAGGATATTTGCTGCAGGTCTGGCAGTGATTTTCTAAAAAACGGTTCTGTTGATCTCACTGACATGGAGGATTTCTTTGCTAAGCTGCCAAAATGCATAAATATTCCATGAGAGCTGATTTTGTAACAGACCTGACATATATGATCTAATTCAACAGCCTCAGGAATGAAGAAAGATTATTTTGGTAGACACATTTGCTTTCTGCCCTGGATTCCAAGTGAGTTTTGGAGTTATTTGATAACACTCAGAAAGAGCCCAAAGTTTTGCATTATCAGTGCCATCTCCCTCGAAATGACAGTGCATGGCTGTGCAGTGGGTATTGGGAAGTGGTCTGATGACCTAGGTGGGAATTAATATAGCATTTCGTTTAACAGTTTTCCTTTTCCTTCTAATTTGATGACCACAGTGTTAGTAGTACCTAGTGATGTGACCTCATAGTGGACAAGAACATTTCTACAAGTAAACAACTTGTAGAAATAACAACTAATGTGACACATCATGCAACTGTCTTTATGACCTATTTTTAAAGAAATAGGGATTCTATAGAAGTTGTTCCAGTATTTTCAGAATTCATTGATTTCACAGATAAAATTTTGAAGTTTTGAATATTATGTCTTTTCATGGGGTCCATCTTTTTACTTTCAGACTCCAGGAAAGTGAAACATGAATGATACCTTGAAAAATGTCAGAGACCTTTCTGTGCTCTGTGTGGATGTGTGTATGTATGAGAAAGAGAGAGAAAGAGAGAGATAAAAGGAAATATAAATTTAGCTTTTTACTCTTGTAACAATATCGGAAAAGGCATATTATTTAAAAAAGTTCATGTTATGTAATTTTTTTGCATATTTGCTAGTAACATAGCTAAGGAAAATTATAAAGCAAGTTTTTTGAAATTTTAAAGATAAAAATAATACTTAAAATTTACCAGCAATGTGTGGTTATTTTTTAAAACATTTTATTATACCACCGTGAGATATACAATTACAATGTTGTTCACGTTTGAAGGTTTCCGGTCACACAGTGTTCCAGCACCCCACCCTCCACCAGTGCCCATCACCCACCACCCATGTTCCCAATTCCCTCCCCCTCCCCACGTCCTGCCTAAATGGCAGGTTCTTTATCTCCTCTCTCTCTCTCTCCCTCTCTCTCTCTTCCTTCTCCTATACATTGTAGGTTGCACTACATACACTTAGAAGCCATCATTTGCATTTTTTGTCTGTATTTAATGCTCAGTTCTATGTTGGTATCAGACCTTTTGACATTTATTCACACATGTTCCCTTCTCTATCTTACCTAACCTCTGACTCCCACACGCTTGTGGTAATTTCCACTTTTGGTAAGATCACCTGTTATATTTATGTCATGCAAATAAATGCAGTCATTCTATGTCTCTCTCTTTCCTTCTGGCTAATTTCACTCAACATGATTCTTTCCATGTCCATCCATTTATAGGCAAATTTCATAACTTCATTTTTCCTGACAGCTGCATAGTATTCCATTGTGTAGATGTACCATATGTGGTTATTTTTAAGACTATTTGAAGACACAACATTTTAAAATAACCTAGTTTTGTAAACAGAAATTTAATTTTCTTGGATGAACGTTGTCACTTTGGAGGTGTTTTTATGACCCCTTCTTATTTAATATTGATTAAAATTTATATGATTTAAAATTAATAATTTAGAAACAATCTTATGATAAATATGCATTACTTAATTATTAAATTTGCCAAAAACAACTCAAAGTAAAAGTCAAGTAAAATCAATGCATTAATTTGTTTTTGGCAAATAATTTGTGTGCAAATAGAGCATTTTTTCTTATTGTTTCTTCTTTTTTGTGTTTTTATTTTAAAATGTAAAAAATATGATCACTGCCACATCTAGCTCATTCTCAAAGTTACACTTACTCTGAGTGAAATCACTTGTATCACTTGTCACTTGTCTTCCTGTTGTTCATTGATTTGCTTGAGCAGGCACCAGTAATGTCTCCATTCGTTGGGAATGAGGTCCATTATTGTTACTATCTTTGGCATTAGAATATTGAATACTGTTCTAAGTGAAAGTATAGTCAAAAAAGTTAAGACAATTTCTTTAGGCAATGGTTTAATTCAATCTAGTTTCAGTCAACAGTATTAATTATTATTCTTTAGCAAATATTCTGAGACAGACATGGGGCAGAGCTGCTACTGGCTCTCACTGTGCCCAGCCGCTCATGAGGTGCCCGGGAGGGATGGCAGGTTCTAGCCCTGGCCCGCTACCCCAGCAGAGCCTCACAACAAGCCAGACGACCCCCACTCCATGAGGACCTCCATTTTCCACATCCGTACTTCCTCCTCGTCAGAACTCCACCCAGCAGACCAGCCTATCACAGCCCGGCTCACGCAGCCACAGCCACGCGGTTCATCAATAAATGCTGGATTTAGAGATGACTACAAGAGTATGCTACCCGCACGGCAGAGCCTGGCAAGCTACCCGTGTCGTATTTGATATGCCAGATACCAGTAACAATTATAGACCTCATTCCCATGACCTGATGGAATGGTTTGAGGCTCTTTATGTTCCTGGAGCAAGCAGGTTCCCTTGGGATCTACTTGCATGAGACAGGTCATATGGAGATGTTACTGGTGCCCGCTCGAGCAAATCGAAGATGAATGGGAAGACAGCAAATATTCAAATCAATTGAATATCTCAGACAAAGTACTGAGAACATAAAGTGTATAAGACAAATCAAACCATATATTCTGCATTCTAGATTATGGTAGAATTTTCAGAATACATTGAGAGTTTACATTTAAGTTGAAGGCCATATTTTATTATTACAAATTCATTTGTGTGTAAATTGGGAGGTAAAGAGATAAGGGATGCTATCCTCGTTTGAAATTAATTCACTTGTATTGTGGAACAGTTGTAGTTTATAAAAACAAATGCATCGGGACTGGAGCAATAGTCCAGTGTGTAGGGCATTTGCCTTGCACTGCCAACCCGGATTCGATCACTGGATCCCATATGGTCCCCTGAGCACCTCCAGGAGTAATTCCTGAGTGTAGAGCCAGGACTAACCCCTGAGCATAGCCAGGTTTTGTGACCCAAAAAAGCAAAAAAACAAAACAAAACAAAAACAAAAAACAAATGCATCTTCAAACATGTGTTCATGCTTTAGGTATGACAAATACTTTACTCAGAAAGAAATTCATTTTACCCATTGTAATTATACACTATATTCCAAATTGTTCCATCAACATTAACTTGGACCAAAACCAAATTTTATATCTATTATATTTGATGGAAATTGTAGAAAAGTGACCAAGTGGCTGAGGCTATGGATTGTTTATTTGATGAGATTCCAGACAATTTTTTCCTGTTACACAGCAAGGAGTAGGGTATGTGTTTGTCTTTGTACATATTGATTAGGTATTAGCTGCTTGGTTGGTCAAATCCCTGTGAGAAAATTGCCAAGTCATATCTACATTCTACAATAATTTTTATTTTTTTCAAATCCTAAGTAAGTGAATATTGTTACAATAATCTTCCTAGTCCTAGTAAGATTTAACAAACCCTAAGAAGATAAATAAATGAAGGAATTAATTAATGAAAGAAATGTATAAGTTGAGTAACAGTTTCTGGTATCTATAGCTAAATTTGTAACATTTTTGTGAAAATTAGTAAATTCAAGTTTATGCTTCAGCATAATGAATTCTTATCCTCTCTTCCTTATAAATATGCTAAAATTCAGGCAGTTACAGATGTTTGACCATCTGTTTTCTTCTACATTCTGATGCTTACTGTAGACAAAAATCAAATTTTTGTTTGACCTTTTATAATCAGCAGTCAGTAGAGAAACTAGATTCTAGAAATGTGATCAAGAAATCAATTTGTAGAATGAAAGAAGAGAAAGGACAGCTTAATATTTATTGGAAAATATAAAGTACCCTTAAATTATACGGTAGGTGTAGTTGTGATTGAAGTAATAAAACAAGCTCAAACTTTGCTTTTTCTATCAAACAGACCAGAATGATATAAAGATTTTTAGAACAATGTAAAAGCTGTAGAAACTAAAGATATAATCTCTACTTCATTTTGACAAAACAAATATGTTTTTGAAATTAGCAACAACAAAGAAACATAAAATTAATGGGGTAGAGTATCAAGCAGCCAGATGAAGAAGACTATTCGTTCCCAAGAATCATGATTTTCTTCCCAGTATCTACATTCACATTTAGGGTTATTTTTGTTGTTTTTTTCCTTTGGGGGTGGAGACAGAAATACCCAGCTCTGCAAAAGACTAACTTCTAACTAACTCCTGACTACCTCTGTGCTCAGTGATCACTTCTGGCAGCTCAGGGACAATATGGAATGCCAGGGATTGAAGCCAGGTCTGTCATGTCAAGGCAAATACCTGTCCCACTGTACTATCACTTTAGCCCAACATTTAAGATATAGTAATCCCAGGGCAAATTCAAAAGTTGTTGCTCACCGAGGTGAGTCATAAAAATAATACTATTCAATTTTATTTCTATTTTCGTTATTTGTATTTGGAAGATGACATACCTGGCAATGCTAAGAACTACTCCTTAGTTTTGTGTTCCAGGGTTACATGTGGTGTTCAGGGACCGTGTGTTGCTGGGAACTAAACCTGGATCTTCTGCAAGCAAAGCCTGTGCTCCAACCCATTGACCCATATCTCTGGCTCAGATTCATAATGTATTTTGAAGCAGAAATTCTAAAGTGACAATTTTGAATAAAATTCCAGACATGTATTTATGCTGAGACCCTTCTTTAAAGAGTGCATCTAAAATGACTGTAATCTGTAAATAGTGATGGTCTTAAGACCTAGGCCATGTAGAAATTTAGTTCTCACAGGGAGCTATGAAGTCCGCCTGCTTTTGTACCGCAAAGCAATCTGAATAATGTCCTGACTTTTGTATGCTGTCCATGTCTTTAAATAATGAGCTGTTTATTTTAATTGAAATGATTCAATGGATGCAAGTATATAATATGAGAAGATAATATCCCAACTCTAAAATATGTATTTAATAAAGTATGATTTTTGAGGTGATTGTAAATTACATATTTAAATTTGAATATATCAGTTCTGTTATATCACTGTGAGCAACATAAAGCATTTATTCTCTTGTGATTTTAAGGTTAAAATTTGCATATACATAATTAATGATGTGCATCTTTTTATTTATTTTAAGAGCACACTAAACTTCAAAAATGTGAAGATTGAAAAGCTCAATTTTAGCCCTGATATTATAAATCAGACATATCTAATGTATAATATTAGTGACTTGCACTTCAAAAGTATTCTTCAAAATTTTTAATTTAACAAGTATATTTCATGACATGCCTTTGTTTTGCACTGCAGCACAATAGATGGGACTGTTCGTTCATTCAGAAGGCCTTAAAAATGAAGCTGGAAAGATAGTACAGTAAGGTGTGGCCCTGCAGACTGGGCTCGATCCCTAGCACCCTTTTGATCCCCAAGACTGCCAGGAGTGATCCCTGAGTGCACAGCTAGTAATGAGTCCTGAACACTTCTGGGTGTCCCAAAAACAAAACAAGAAACAACAAAAAGTACGTAGGTATTGTATTTTAAAAAATGTAATTAAAAAAAATCACTTGATCACTTGATATCTTGAATCCCGTTACTCATCGATTTGCTCGAGCGGGCGCCAGTAACATTTCCATTGGAACCTATCACGTGCCAATGTAGCCCAATGGCATCTGGTTGATTCAGGAATATGAAGAGCCTCAAACCGTTCCTTCAGGGTCTTAACAAGGAAGTCTGACCATCTTGTAGGTGGGCGGCCACGTGATCTTTTGACATCCCGTGGGATCCAGTCGGTAACGGCTCTAGTCCAGCGGTTGTCTCCAAATCGCATTACATGTCCAGCCCATCTGATTTTCGATGCCTTGGCAAACGAGACAGCGTCCCTGATTCTGGAATAGCGACGGAGGTCAGAACTCCGATTCCTTCTCTCACTTGAGTGAGACGTGATATTCCAAGCATAGCTCTTTCGATGCCTCTCTGGGAGACCCGAATAGCATTCTCATCCTGCTTCCGTAGGGCCCAGGTCTCTGAGGCGTATGTTAATGCAGGGAGAACGGTGGAGTCGAAGAGATGTGCCCGGAGCCGGAGGTTCTTTGTCCTTTTAGCTATATTAAAAAAAAAAATTAAAAAAATATTCTTAAGTAATTAAAACATAAATTTGAAGGAAATTTAAGGGTAAGAGAAAGGAAAAGATAATAAATGCAAATTCAAGCATGTGTTAGTGCAATTCGAATATTCCTGTTACATATTTCACTTATTCCAACAAAACTCAGGGCCTGGAGGGAGTTGTATTTGTGTTTCCCTCTTGTTTTAGTTTCTAGTTGTCTTCTGTATCTTTTATTTTGTTTTTACTTTCCTGTTATCATCCTTCAATACTTAGGGGTTACTCCTGTCCCTCCACTCAGAATTACTCCTGGCGGGCCGGAGCGATAGCCCAGCGGGTAGGGCATTTGCCTTGCATGCGGCCGGCTTGTGCCGGCCCGGGTTCGATCCCCCGGCATCCCATATGGTCCCCCGAGCACCGCCAGGAGTAATTCCCTGAGTGCAGAGCCGGACAATCACTGGCTCAGAGTAACCCATGAGCATCGCCGGTGTGACCCAAAAAGCGAAAAAAAAAAAGAATTACTCCTGGCAGTGCTCAGGGGACCATATGGGATGCCAAGGATATAACCCAGGTCGGCAGCATGCTAGATGAATGCCCTACCCTCTGTACTATTGCTCTGGTCATACCTTCTGCATCTTAAGACAAGCAATGATTCTAGTATTAGATATGGTTCTTTCATATATGCAATTGAAGTAGTTCCTTCATACAGGGTTGTGCAGAAGAAACTGCACAGATACTGAATGAGGAAAAATACTGGGTATATATTGATAATCAAAAGAGGCTGAGAGATAGTTCAGGACTAAGGTACTTTCAGAGTATATGACCTTCGGAAGTGAACTTACTTTAATCCCCCAACACACGTGAACCAGGAATAGCCCTTAAACACTTCTGGGTGTGGTGAGCTATGTGGTTGTAATCCCATCCGCCACCCCACCCCACACCCAATCCTAAAATCCTTTCTTGGGAGATGTAAGCCAGAGAGATAGTACAGAGGATAAGGTACCTACATGTGCCTGGTCCTGATCCCTTCCACAGAACCATACTCGATCCCCAAACATTCCCAGAACTGATTCCTGAGAACCGCCAGGCATGCCTACTAAAAATAAAGCAAAGAAAGATCAGAGGACATAATTCTTATTTAGGAATCCTAAACTGCCATTTTCTGTTAAAAGGGACAGTTTGGACACATTGGAGTCAAGTAAGTCTTGTATATTAATTTTGAACAAAAGAAGATATCATATATCTGTATTTCATTTCTTGGATTTTTCCTTTGTTTAAAAACAGGAGGACATTAGGAGCAGTAAATATTTTAGATTTCCAAAATGACATTTCCCAATGTTATATAGAAACTTTGTTAACACCAAGCTCTAATACTTGTCTGTACCTAAAAATTAAGATTGCTATTTTTAAAAATATGCTCTAACTACCTTCAATCAGATATCATTCTATTAAAAACCAATATGAGAATTGTGTGAATTGACTAATTTCAGAATAATAAGGAATGTAGTTATTTAAAAAACCATTGTGTTTGACGGTTATTGAGGAAAGAAACAGTTTAACTGAGAGTAGGTATCAGTCTGGGAAGTGTGCACATATTTAAAAAATGTGCTGTTTAGTGAGATTGAGAGAAATTTAGAGTGCTAAGTACCTTCATATGACTGTATACAGAGAATCATGGAAATCTACCCAATATACAAGGAGCAGACTTTGAAGAGTCTTCATACCATGCTTCAGTTGGGGTGATTTATTCTGGTTTTGGAGTATGTACTGGAAATCCAGAACAGAGGTAAATAAAACAATTAGGAGGTGATAGTAGTCTAGTGGGTAATGTTGAGAACATTCATTAAGACAATGGCAAGGGGAATGAAGAGATGCAAATGAAAGAACCCTATATAGCAGTATGAGATCAGTGAGCATTGGAGCATAGATTGGGGTTATGCAAGATGCAGTAATCTAGGTTTTTGTTTCCGGCGGATGTTCTATGAATATACTCACCATTGTCATGTATGATGATTGTACAGGTCTAGACATGCACTTATAGTTGCATGATAGTGTAGCTATAATCCAGATCACAGTCTGCTCATAGACTTGTCAATGGCAGTTTGTCCATTACAGGTTATTGACAGTCTTTAATACAACCATATGCAATATTGGCATGGAGTAGGATTGATCTAAATCCTACTAATAAATTTTCTATTTTCATCCTTTAACTTGTATTGGTCTGAGAAAAATACTTATTTCTGAAGCTAAGCAGGGTGGTTTTAAATTTATATTTTGTAAAAGAAAGATAACATTTTATGATGAGTTCCAAGAATCAGCACCAAATAAGATTTGTTCTAAGCAATTACCTGGCTTCCTTCAAGTTTACCTGTTTTCCTCTCTTGAGAAGAGCAGGGACACGCATCTCTGCCTGTACCACACAGTGAAAAAGAGTTACTTTTCTCTGTGTCTGTACATCATTCTTTCTGTCAGGCTCTTTTGTTTGCCTACACCAAATCCTGGGAAATTGATTTCTGCTTGAGTGATATAAAAGCTCTCTGTTTGAGATGAAAGACTGCCCCATTTGTCAAAGTCTTCTTTTATTACTCTATTTCACATCTTTTCTCCTGTTTGTGATCTGAACATTTTCTGTTTTTTTTTCTTTCCTTTTTATAGTCACTGTGAAATTACAAAGTTATTCATGACTAGGTTTCAGGCATACATTGTTTCAACACCAGTTCCTTCACCAGTGTCCATGTCCAGCCACCAATTTCCATCCCAACTCTTCTTTGATTTTAAAAAATATGTGATTTGCATTGTAGTTTGCTGTACTGTTCCAGATAGGCCGCATACAAAATTTCAGCACTACCTCTCCTATTTGATATTCCCTCCATGAGAGTCTGTTGTTCTCTCCTTGTTCTATTTCCCAGCCGCCTCCTGTTGGGATAGGCAGGTTTCCTATTGATTACCATTTCTCATGGTACATCAATAATGCAAAATCTAAGAGTGTCCACATGGCAGCGTCTGGGAATCTACCCGTGTCGTGTTTGATATGAAAAAAAAAAGTAACTAGAATAGACCTCATTCCCATGACCTGAAGGAATGGTTTGAGGCTCTTCATGTTCCTGGTGCAAACAGAGGCCTTTGGGCTATACTAGCAAGAGACAGGGACAAGTGGAGATGTTATTGGCACCCGCTCTAGCAAATCAATGAACAACTGGAAAACAAGTGACAAGACAAGTGACCATTTCTTATGTTCTTTGTTTCCATTGTCTCTGGGTGTTCATTATTCCCAAATTATGGGAGTGATCTGAACCTCTCCAACACCTAAAAAATGCTTAATTCCTAACAATACCAGGATTCCTTGACCTCTCCTCTTTGCTGTTGTTCTGCCCTTCGACTGGGGATGAGTCCTTGAACCCACTTTGCATCATTGTCCAAGAGATGCTCTATTTATCAACCATTGCTTCATCTCTATATTACCATTTCAGAAGTCTTACTTCCTTTTGGTGTTTCACAAGGTAAATCTGAGACAGGTATTTTAGTCCAGCTTCACCACCAACGATAACTAAACGCATTTTGGGCTGCGTCTTTGTCTGGAAGGAAACAGATAACAAATGAATACAGAGCTCAGGATCACAGGCCAGAGTGTGAGGAGTGAGACTATACGGTACAAACAGCCCGCATACTACAGATCTGGGGACCTGTTAGGAAGAGCATGTGTTAGAAGCCGACACCTGGGAAGTTGCAGTACACTAAGACATCTAGCCAGGGTTATATCAGCTCCTTACAATTGTTTTACAGGCATGATTTTTTTTCTGGTAAGAAAAGTCAAGTGTATGCTTCCATTTTCCCTTTTTCTGTAGCTGTGCACACAACACAAGGAGACAGCATTTGGCTGCTTGCGATAGGAAATATATAAATGGCCATCTTGAAAGTATGCCAGGCAGGATCTTCTGCAAGTTTTCATTGTTACTGCTGCCATCTGTTGTTCTCCAGTGCTGAAATGTGAATTTTCTGGCAGGAATCTCTCTAATTACGACTATCTTTCACTCCCTTCTAAAGATATTCACTTGCTAGGCAGCTTTTATAAGGAATGTTATTTACCACAGCAATGCTTTAATGTTTTAAAATGAAAGGGTCTGGATTGTTTTTATTTTGCCACATTTTGTATATCTATGAGAATAATTTCTTTATTGTTAATAATATTGCTCTCTAAAACATACAAATATTTTATTGAATTGTTACTTTAACGTATGTTACTGCAAGTAAGATAGCACAGACCAGATTTATTTTTTCAGTCTCATTTGTAATTAGTTGTATAGCTCAATTGCTGAGTTTTAGCTGCCTCTTTATCTATGTTTCTCTTTAATACAGACCTTGAGATTATAGTAATTTGTGTACTTCTGTCCTTCTGAAAGAGGTAGCTAATGCCAAAAATATTTCATGTAATAATGGGGGATTTTGAAAAGGGAGACAACGGAGGATTACTAGCTGTGACTGCATTTATTAAGTAAAATGCCTTAGACATTTTGAGAGTCTGTGAAGTTTTTAAAGTGAGAATCACACATTTTCCACATAGAACAAAAAGTCTTATCTATTGTAGCTTGTTGATTGCCATGTTATCTGATAGTGATATTACTCAACTGTTTTAACACATTAATTATAACACATTGCATTTAGAATGGTAAATAATTTTTAGTATGTTTTTAAAAACAAATTATGCATGCAGTATGTATTTTGGTGTGTGGGGGTTGGACCAAATCTGAGTGCTCAGAATTTCCTCCAGACTTCACTCAGGAATCACTTCATCTCATAATAGGAATCAACATGGGTCTTCCTCATTCGAGAAAAGCACTTTCTCAACTATGCTCTCACTTTATCCATCAAATATCACTTCACTTGTATCACGTGTCTTCCCCTTGTTCATCGATTTGCTCGAGCTGGTACCAGTGACATCTCCATACATCCTGTTGTGAGTGAGTGTGCCCCAGGGGCATCTGCTTGCTCCAGGGACAGGAACAGCCTCAAACCATTCTTTCAGGTCAGGGAATGAGGTTGACAATTGTTACTGGTTTTTTTTTTTTGGCATATCAAATATGCCATGAAATATATATTTTTAAATTGTAGACTTCCTATAAACATATATGAGCATCATTATAAGAACACAATTATTGGAATTAGAGCAACAATCAATAAATAGGTCAATGGATCACATTCGGTATTTGTTGAAAAATCCTAATATAGGTCATATATTAAGTGATCACTTCACTTGATCACTTGAATCCCGTTATTCATCGATTTGCTCGAGGGCGCCAGTAACATTTCCATTGGACCCTATCACGTGCCAATGTAGCCCAATGGCATCTGGTTGATTCAGGAATATAAAGAGCCTCAAATCGTTCCTTCAGGGTCTTGACAAGGAAGACTGACCATCTTGTAGGTGGGTGGCCACGTGATCTTTTGACATCCCGTGGGATCCAGTCGGTAACGGCTCTAGTCCAGAGGTTGTCTCCAAATCACATTACATGTCCAGCCCATCTGATTTTCTGATTTACCTCCAAGTTACCGTAAATATTAAGTGAACTTCATTAGTAAAGAAGAATAGCTATCAATAAATTGTCTCACAAATTTTCTGGCTGATTATAAAACTTTTTCAACTTACCACAAAAAATCAAATATAAAAGAAAAGAGAGTGGGAGAAGTTAAATTATATGTACATAAATTTTTTTCAAAAAAGAACAAAAGTTGGCAAAAAAATTTTAACATAGGGTCAGGCACTTGCCTTGCATATAGCCTAGTCTGGTTTGATTCCTCAACACACATATGGTTCCCCAAACATTGCCAGGACTAATCCCTGAGTGCAGAACAAGGAGTATGTCATCAGCAATACCAGGTGTGGCCATAAAGACAAACCAAAGTTGATAGATAGATAGATAGATAGATAAATTAGATAGATAGATAGATAGATAGATAGATAGATAGATAGATAGATAGATAGATAGATAGATAGATAGATAGATAGATAGATAGATAGATAGATAGATAGATAGATAGATAGATAGATAGATAGATATGGGGAAATAATTGAAAGTTTTTAATCGGTGAAAATGTAAAACATATAGATTGTTAAACTCCATGGGGAAAATATACTAAGGATATAGCCATTTCATGGATAGAAAAAATCTAATAAACCAACAGAAAATCTAGCCTTGCTTTCTGTTTCAGAGATGATACAAAAGAATAATGAGTAACTGGTTTATAATTTTAAATATTTTCATTAAAGGCTGGAGCAGTACTAAAGCAGGTAGGGTACTTGCTTTTATGTTGTAGACCTGGGTTCTATCCTGGAAACCACATATGATCTTTCAAGCCCTACCAGGAATGATTGATGGATGCAGAGCCTGGAATAAAACCTGAGTAGTACTGCATGTGACCCCCCCAAAATATCTAACTAACTAAACATTTAAATACCAATAGAATGAAATTATTATTGAAGGTGTTAGTATATTTTCAATATTGACATTTTTATGTGACAGGAGCAAAATGATGTCTTTTTCCACTATTAATCTGCAACTTTAGTATTAATATTTAATACTAGGTATACTTGCTTTTATTTCTAGGAATTTATCTGAACAAAATAATTGTAAGTGCAACCAAATATTTATATGCAAAATTCATAGCAATGTTACTTGTAATACTAAAATAATGGAAATAGATATAGCCTAAAAGGGAAATGGTTAAACATGTAAATACTCACATAATTTTATAAACTATTAAGAACATTAAATGTTCTTACAAGTTAATATTAAACAGATAAAGAGAGTAAAAAATATTAGTCAGCAGTCAGAGAGATGGTTCAGGGTTGGGGGCATTTGCACTAGCTTGATCCCCAGCACCACATGTTGTCCTCCAAGCACTGTCAGGAGTGATCCCTGAGCACAGAGCCAGGAGTAAGCCCTGAGAACTTCTAAGTCTGTCTCAAAACACAAATAAAATTATTTTAATCAACAAAATCTCAGTGAGGAAAATTTACATATTTAATGTGTAGAAGATCTAGATAACAGTGGAGAAAATAAAAATATCAATGGTAAGAATTTGTGGATGGGTCACAATTTTATTTACTTATTATCTTTATATGCTTGTTAGCTACATAGTTTTTAACATTGAACATATTTTAGTTTTTAAATAAATTAGTACAAGAAAACAAACATGCCAAATAGATTCCTGAGATGATGTTCATATATGTCATGCTTATATTCTCAATCAAGTATAACTACAAAACTTTAAATATTTGTATGACTTTGTTCTTAGCCTTTAGAACACCTTTAATTGTTCTAAAGGCTAAATCTGAATGATTCATGATCATTGAGATAAACTAGGAAAACCTTGTGAGCATAAGCAGTGTGCTAATAATGCATTTAAGTAAAACTTAATATGATTATTTGACTCGTGATTTTAGTGCAATAATAAAAATAGATATTTCTTTTCTGTTCAATAGCTTTTAACTGCATTCACTCATTTCAAACTAGCATAACTCCGCACATTTAGCCCAACATACCTAGGGCTTTCTTTATAAACACCAAGAATTTAAAAAAAATTCCTATCTGATGCCATAGTAGAATAGAGCCATAAATCTTCATTATTTGGTTTCTCAAAAATAGCAGGGAATGGAAATGTCAGTACATAGTTTATTGATTGCTTTCCTAACATCAAAACACACATGGCATTATATTTATTAGTATAAATATTGCACAGCTAAATAGCATTTCGTATACACTAAAAGTAATGAAAAGGTAGGGCCAGGCAATACTGCAGTGGTAATGACACATACTTAGCATTTGTCCAACTGAGGTATGATCACTGGCACCACATGTTTTACCAAGCTCTGCTGGTGTGGCCCTGGAGGACACTAAGCACTAGTGTGATGCTCTGAGTGATACCTTGGCACCATAGTGCCAGAACAACATGACATTATAGGGCCAGAGGGTTGTGGCACTGTGAGGCCTTATAATGATCCACCTGCCTAATGGAACAGATATCACTGGTAGGTCTACTGGCTCCTAACAAACTTAGGAAGCCATAAGAAAAATAAACTTTAAAATAAATAAAGCAAAGATTTTTGCCATTTACTTTCAAGAAGTGTTAGTTCACCTGGGGTTACAAACTTAAACTATGGCATAGTAAACTCTAATGTCACTTGATCACTTGATCACTTGACTTCCCGTAGATCGTCGATTACTCAACTGGGCACCATAACATCTCAATATGTCCTGTCACTCACGAGATAGCCCAAGGGCATCTGCCCACTCCAGTAACATAAAGAGCCTCGAAACATTTCATCAAGTCATGGGAATGAGGTTTGTAATCGTTACTGGTATTTGGCATGTCAAATACGACACTGGTAGCTTGCCAGGCTTTGCCGTGCGGGTGGGATACTCTTCTAGTTACCTCAAGACTCCAGCATTTATTGATGAACCACGCGGCCGAAAGTGGGCTGCAATCAGCTCTTCTGCTGGGTGGAGTTCTGACGAGATGAGAGTCTGGATGTGGAAAATGGCGGCCCTCATAGTGTGGGGGGTTCCCCTGGCTTCTTGCAAGGCTCTGCTGGGGTGGCGGGCCAGGGCTAGAACCCGCCATCCCTCCCGGACGCCTTGTGATCAGCTGGGCACGTGTCCTACATAGCTCCTAAGGCCTGTTCGCCATGCCGGCGGCTGTGCCTATTGGACTCGGAGCAAGGATTAGGGGCCTCCACCCAGTCTCCAACCTCTAGGCTCAGTGGATTTGACCCTGAGCTCCAGCCACCACAGCCAACCACCGCAAGACAGAGACTCTAGATCCTCGCCTGCGTAGCTCGGCTTCATGGTGAGCGACCCTATGGAGTTCCTGGGGAAGAAAAACTCTAATGTGATGTGTAAAAATTATAGTCATAAACACAGACATGAGATTAAAATTATGTTTTACATTCTGTTAATAGATTCTTTACTTTTCAGAAAACTATGCTTTTTGTTATTATCAGAAGGTAGTATGCAGGCATTTCCAGGAACGCCTCCCATCCCCTCCCACAGGTGTGTGTGTGTGTGTGTGTGTGTGTGTGTGTGTGTGTGTGTGTGTGTGATCCTTGCGTCTCTGTGGAAGTAACCAGCCCCAGGGAACAGGCCGGAACTAGCCACCCACATCCCAAAACTCAAAACCATGTGGGGGATGGAGCGATAGCACAGCGGGTGGGGCATTTGCCTTGCACGTGGTCAACTTCGGGTTCGATTCCTGGCATCCCATACGGACCCCCGAACACCACCAGGGGTAATTCTTGAGTGAAGAGCCAGGAATAACCCCTAAACATTGCTGGGTGTGACGCAAACAGCAAAAAAAAAAAAAAAAAAACGCGATCTACTGAGGTACCAGTGAGCATTTGTCCCTACACTCCTTACCACCCACCCAAATTCTGCAAATTGCCCAGACACCTATTAACTGTACCATCTAGCCACAGAGAATTCACATTTGCAACCTACAATAGTGATAATGGTAAAGGAATGCAAATTTCCATTAAGCTCAGTGAATGAAGTCACTAGTCCAGATGAGCCAAGCAATGAGTTGTATACCCTCTCTGATAAGGAATTTCAGAAAGAATTGTCAAGGATGCAAAAGGAACTCAAAGAAGCAATGGAATGCAAAATCAATAAAATATAAGAGGACATGAGAGAAGAAATGAGGAAAATGCAGACCAAAATACAAACATAAATGACAGATATTAAAAATGTGGTAAATGAAATGAAAAACACACTGGAATGCATACATAGCAGAGTAACAACTGCTGAAGAAAGAATTAGTGATCTCAAAGACGAGTTCCAAAGATTCTCTACACAACAGCAGAAGATGGAAAAAAGACTCACAATTAATGAACAACCAGATATAATCAGGATGAAGCCAAAAGGAACAACATATGGTTCATTGGGGTCAGAAGGGCAAGAAGAAAACGTTGATGAAGAAGAAACTGTCAAAGCCATCATTGCTGAGAAGTTCCCGGAACTAAAGAATGCTTGCCTCCAATTCAGTAGGCCCATACAGTACCAGCTAAAATAAATCCCAATAAGAATACTCCAAGACACATCTTAATTAGAATGACAAAAACGATAGAAAGAGACAGACTACTGAAAGCAGCAAGATCTAAGAAGGAAATCACATACAAAGAAGCATCCCTAAGATTTTTAGCACACTTCTCAGATGAAACACTCCGAGCTCAAAAACAATGGTGAATATTGTGAAAAGGCTCAATGAACTGCAGGCCTCACCAAGAATTCTTTACCCAGCCAGACTAACATTCAGATATGAAGGAAAAGATTCACAACTTCATGGATAAGCAACAACTCAGGAACTTCATGGACTCAAAACCAACTTTAAAAGAAGGACTGAAGGGTCTACTGTAAAATAAGACAAAACTCAAAAGCACAACAAGTTTAAACAGAAAGATGGCACAAAATCCAAATACAAAAATCACTATCAATGTCAACAGTCTAAATGCACCAATTAAGAGACAAAGAGTGGCAACATGGACTAAAAAAATTGAACTCAACATTCTTCTGTCTGCAAGAAACACATATGAATAATTAGAGCAAACACAGACTCAAAAGTCAAAGGCAGGAAGACCAATCTCCACTCAAACAACTCCGCCAAAAATGCCAGTGTGGTCATACTAGTATCGGATAATATAGACTTCAGACTGAAAAAGATTAGAAGGGACAATGAAGGCCATTTCTTATTAATTAAGGGGCATGTATACCATGAAGAAATTACACTACTAAACATGTATGTATGCACCCAATGAGGGGCCAGCAAAATACTTAAAACAACTGTTAATAGACCTCAAAGAAGACATTAATAGTAACATAATAATAGTTGAAGACTTCAATACTGCTCTATCAACTATGAATAGATTGAGAAAACTAAAACTCACTTGATCACTTGATCACCTGACATCTGTTATTCACTGATTTGCTCAAGCGGGCGCCAGTAACATTTCCATTTGACCCTATCACATGCCAGTGTAGCCCAGTGGCATCTGCTTGCTTCAGGAATACGAAGAGCCTCAAACCATTCAGTCAGGTTCTCACGAAAAAGTACTGGAAGTACTTGCCATAGCAGTCAGAGAAGAAAAGGATATCAAGGGCATCCAGATAAGCAAGGAAGAAGTCAAGCTATTAAAATGGATGTGGATCAAAAATCTATTGAAATGGTATATTGGACAAGGAATAAGAGAGATGCACAGAGCTTTTATGTTCTCTCTGGGCATGTCATCTTCCTGGTATCTCTGTGTGTTTACCAATTTGAAATCTCTCTGAACCCTGTAATAAGTAGAATTTATAGAATCTGTATCACATAGGCATGGTGCATTATTAATCAATGCTTAGTTCCTCTCCCCTTCTGGGATGGTAGGTTAAGGATAAATTGGAAAATAATCTAAGGACCTATCTTTGATGCATTCTTTTGTTCTAACATTTAAAATATGAACAAAATCAGTCTGGAGTGACAGTACAATGGGTAGGTATTTACCTTGCATGTTGCTGACCCAGGTTCAATCCCCGGCATTCCATATGGTTCCCTGAACACCGCTATAAGTAATTCCTAAGTGCAGAGTGGCAATGTTCAGGAGGAAGCCTGGAGATGCTCAGGAGGAAGCTCTGAGCATTGCCAGGAGTGACCTCAAAAGCAATACGTGTGTATAGATATAGTTATAGATATAGATATAGATATAGATATAGATATAGATATAGGTATAGGTATAGGTATAGGTATAGGTATAGGTATGCATAATAATTATATATATATAAGCAAAATCATAGATGTTGTAAAAGAAGTGAACATTCCAGTAGCCAAGTTTTAGAAGTTGTACATTAGGAACCTGGTACAGAGACCAAATGTATAATTGCTTATTATGTCATATCAACCAACACTTAATCATAACATTTCTAACTCAAAATATATCTAAAAACTATTTTGCTTAATTTACTTGTAGTTCACTTGACATCCCATTATTCATCGATTTGCTCGAGCTGGTGCCAGTAATATTTTCATTTGACCCTATCACGTGCCAGTGTAGCCCAATGACATCTGGTTGCTCCAGGAATACAAAGAGCCTCAAATCGTTCATTCAGGGTCTTGACGAAGAAGTCTGACCATCTTGCAGGTGGGCGGCCACGTGATCTTTTGACATTCCGTGGGATCCAGTTGGTAACGGCTCTAGTCCAGCGGTCATTTCCAAATAGCATTACATGTCCAGCCATCTGATTTCCGATGCTTTGGCAAACAAGACAGCATCCCTGACTCTGTACAGTAATGGAGGTTGGAGCTCTTGATTCCTTCTTTCACTTGAGTGAGGCATGATATTCCAAGCATAGCTCTTTCGATTCCTCTTTAGGAGACCTGAATAGCATTCTCATCCTGCTTTCGTAGGGCCCAGGTCTCTGAGGCGTATGTTAATGCAGGGAGAATGGCGGAGGTGAAAAGATGTGCCTGGAGCCAGAGGTTTTTTGTCTTTTTAGCTATTTCTTTGATAATTTTGAAGGTATTCCATGCTGCTCTCTTCCTCCTGCGCAGCTCAGGTTTTAGGTCGTTCATCATGTTGAGTTCTTGACCTAGGTACACATAGCTGCTGCATTCAGAGATGTTTGTTCCATTGAGAGTGAATGGGGCCTCGAAACTAGTTCATTTTTCATGAACACGGTTTTGCTGAGATACAACTATAAACTGATATTTCCACATTCTTGGTCGAAGTCAGCTAGCATTTGTGCCGCTTTGCTAATGTTTGGTGTTATTAGAATGATGTGGTCAGCGAAGCGGAGGTGGTTTAGTTGCCGACCGTCTATCTTCACTCCCACTCCTTCCCATTCTAATTGTTGCATGTTTGTTCTCGATGGTGGCACTGAAGAGTTTTGGTGAAATGGTATCACCCTGGAGAACCCCTATTTTGACATTGATGATCACTTCTTTGTAGAATGGTGAGATCCTGGTGGTGAATCGTAATACAGCTCACAAAGGATCTTGATGTATTGAGTTTGAACACCCTGTTTGGCTAGGGCTTCGATGACTGCTTTAGTCTCCACAGAATCAAAGGCTTTCTTTAAATCAATGAACGTGAGACAGAGCGTCATCTTGTACTTCCTACAAACCTCAATGAGCTTGGTTACTGTGTGGATATGGTCGATTGTGCTGAATCCTTTTCGGAAGCCAGCTTGCTCACATGGTTGCCCTTTATCTAATGTTCTGCCAATCCTGTTCAGGATGACTCGAGTGAACAGCTTGTAGATGACAGACAACAGGCAGATGGGGCGATAGTTGCCAATGTCATGGATGTCTCATTTCTTGAACAGTACAACTGTTTTACTGGTTTTCCAATAGGAGAGCACCTTGCATTCATACAGGTAGCGTGTGAAGAGCCGAGCCAGTGTACTGGTTAGTACTGAAGGCAGATTATTCAGGTGTTCGAGTCTGAATCATCTTTATAAGTTGATAAACTAAAGAAAATAGAAGCAAACTAGTAGTAAACACAGGTATGGAAGAAGGAAAGTTTCCTTAGAATCATGAAAGAATCCAGAGAAAATGATGTTCAACTGAGTATCACTTGTATCACTTCGTCTTCCTGTTCTTCATCGATTTGCTTGAGTGGGCGCCAGTAACATCTCCATTCCTTGGGAATGAGGTTCATTATTGTTACTGTTTTTGTCTTATCGAATACACCACAGGTAGCTTTCCAGGCTCTGCCGTGGCTCTGGGTTCATCCAAGGTGGCCAGTTTTTTTTCTGTGTCAGACCATCAACCATCCAGGCCCATGAGGGTGTAAACAAGTCTGTCTCCCTGTCTGCCACCTGCCGATGACACAGTTGGACACGACAGCCACACCTGCAACACCTCGAGGGCCTGAATCATATTCAAACCAGCTAAGTTACAGTTAGCAAGTACTGGCAGAATGAAATATCTTAGGACATTGAAGAAAAGTTCCTTTGTAAACAGCAATAACAATCAAATACATTTTAGAGATTGAGTTAAATTTTCTTGAATGAACTTAGTTTTTTGCATAGTACTGTCATATTCTTTTACTCAAAAATATTTTTTTTGCTTTTTTAGGTCACACCCGGCAATGCTCAGGGGTTTCTTCTGGCTCTGCACTCAGGAATTACTCCTGGTGGTGCTCGGGGGACCATATGGGATGCCAGGGATCAAAACCTGGCTGGCACTGGCTGGCAGCGTGCAAGGCAAACGCCCTACTCGCTGGACTATCGCTCCGGCCCCTTTTTACGCAGAATTTTTCAAGACTTTCTTGATGACTTATTTTTTTCTGGGTAATAGAATTTTTTTCCTTGGAGATACTAAATAGATATTTGTTGAAGTACATCATGCTGCTTTCTTCAGTGACCCTGAAGTAATATAGAATTTACACTTGAATGGTTGCAGTATCAAACTTGGCAGGTAGTATATTGTGTTTGCTGATTATAAAAAGGTATTTTGGAGGTCTTTTGATTAGGTTTGAGTGGATACTTTAATACACTAAAGCCAAGTACAGAGCTGGGCACTAGATTATCAGTATTTTTAAGTTATATTGAAAATGTTTTGGGGTTTATAAAATGTAAGAATATTTTTATATGCTCATGAAATAAATAAATAAATATATATATATATAATCTTATGAAACAATGGCAATGAAAAACTAAACATCTAGAATGTGGTAGAAAGTAATAACTTGATTTTGTTAAAATCAAGTGATAACTGATTTTGCTATGTGAAATACAGTTCATAATGATCTCTTGATTATAGCTGAATTAATTTGGCAATGATTAGGTATAATTTACAGAATTATTTCAATAATTATTCAGTTAATATTTCCCCTCTTAGAAAAAGAAGCAAAAAAAAGAATGGACTTTGGGAATATAATATTTGTTTTCTAGCCAGTCTTTGGATATGAATTCTGAGATGACATGGGAATCAATACAATCACTGTGTCACTGCATCACTGTCTTCCCGTTGTTCATCAAATTGCTCAAGTGGGCACCAGTAACACCTCCATACATCCTGTCACAAGCAAGTATAGCCAGAGGGCATCTGCTTGCTCAGGAACAGGAAGAGCCTCAAACCATTCTTCAGGTGAAGGAATTGAGGTCCATAATTGTTACTAGTTTTTGGCATAACAAATAAAACATTGTAGCTTGCCAGGCTTTGCCTAGTATACTACCTAGTATATACTACTACCTATATATACTACCTAGTAGTATACTATCAGTAGAAGGCTCTTATCTCAAGCATTTACTGATGAAACTAATAGGGGAAAGATCAGGTTTTCTCTTGGATAGAGCTCTGAGAAACTATGGAGTCTGATTGTTGAGAATGACTGACTGCATGATGTGTGGTTTGCTCTGGCTTCTTGCTAGGCTTATTGGGATGATGGGTATCAGTTAGAACCTGTCTAGAACTGTATACAGTGTATAAATGTGGAAGATCATGGGAAGGACCTTATCCTAAAATCAGTATTATCTAAGAATATACTAGATAAATAACATCAATCCACAATACTATTGAGTTACTAATAAAACAATAAAATACAAATGGTAAAAGCAAGCCTACACAATCATTTCTTAGAGTAATTAATAATCTGGTGTACTGATAAATGATAATTTTCCAGTGGTCAATTGGCTATTTTTTCTTTTTGCTTTTTTGGGTCACACCCGGTGATGCTCAGGGGTTACTCCTTGCTCTTCACTCAGGAATTACTCCTGGCAGTGCTTGGGGGGACCTATTGGGATGCCAGGGATCAAACGCAGGTAGGCTGAGTGCAAGGCCAATGCCCTACCTGCAGTGCTCTTGCTCTGGCCCCTCAATTGGCTACTGTTTTCTACTTTACATTGATGATTTTTTTAAGTTTTTACCATTTTGAGTATTTACATACACGTCAAATGATATGTTACTGGCACAAGTGATCCTGCTCCTAACTACTGGCAATCAATCATTTGTCCCGCATTTCTACAGTTTTGCCTTCTTTAAAATATCACATAATAGGATGAATGTGAAATATGTTTAATTTTATTTATAGTATTTCAAAACTGGAAACGGCCCAAAGTAAAAATAAAAGCTATATGGAGGCAATAAAGATTTGTAATTGGATTAGCTTTTATAGATCATAGATGGGGGACCCTTAGAAGAGTAAGTAACTAGGAGGTAACCCAAAGAACTGACATACTGGAGTCCCAGATGGAATCTCAGTATCGCATGTTTCCAGGTACTATGAAAAGCAACTCTTGAGCACCAAGCTGGGAATAGCCTTTTAGCACTGATGAGCATAGCCACGATGCAAAACAAAGTTTAGCAGAGTGAGATCTATAATATAAAAGGAGTTTTCCTATTTATGAAGAATATAGGTAAGAATTCTTAAATTAAAAATGAAAGTATATAGAAAAGATATTGATGAGATTGAGACCAGCTACTCAGAGCCTATTATGTAAGTAAATTATATTTTAGATTAAAACTAAGAGGCTAGAGCGATAGTCCAGCGGGTAGGATGTTTGCCTTGCACACGGCTAGCTTGTGCTGGCCCTGGTTCGATCCCCGGCATTCCATATGGTCCCCGGAGCACCACCAGGTGTAATTCCTGAGTGCACAGCCAGGAGAAACCCTGGAGCATTGCTGGGCGTGACCCAAAAAAGCAAAAAAAAAAATTCTGTAATTTTTTCAAGTTAATTGAATAAATAAGATTAATTTTACTTGGTTTTGCATAACTCTTATATTTCCAAAATTAAAAAAATGACTGCTCATGAGGCACCCGGGAGGCATGGTGGATTCTAGCCCTGGCCTGCCACCCCAGCAGAGCCTCACAACAAGCCAGACCACCCTCCTCTACTTCATGGGGCCCACCATTTTCCACATCTGGACTTTCCTCTTGTCACAACTCCACCCAGCAGACCAGACTATCACAGCCCGGATCATCGACACCCACCCAGCAGCAGTTTTTTTTTTTCAATTCGGCCAGGTATGATGAACCAGAGACTCTCAGACATGGGATATTGCTGCTACTTGCTCTCCCTGTGACCAGTTGCTCATGAAGCGCCCGGGAGGCATGGTGGGTTCTAGCCCTGACCTGCCACCCCAGCAGAGCCTCACAACAAGCCAGACTACCCTCCTCTACTCCATGGGGCCCGCCATTTTCCACATCTGGACTTTCCTCTCGTCACAACTCTACCCAGCAGACCAGACTATCACAGCCCAGCTCGCGCTGCCGCTTGCGGCCGTGCAGTTCATCAATAAATGCTTTATTTAGAGGTGACTACAACAGTATGCCACCCGCATGGCAACCTGGCAAGCTGCTCGTGTAGTATTTGATATGCCAAATACCAGTAACATTTATACTAGGTCATTCCCATGACCTAATATAATGGTTTGAGGCTCTTTATATTCCTGGAGCAAGCGGATGCCTTTGGGTTCTACTAGCATGAGACAGGACATATGGAGATATTACTGGTGCCCGCTCTAGCAAATAGATGATTAACGGGAAGATAGTGATAGTGTAATAGTGACTTAGGAATATTATGTCATCAATTAAATTTTTCCTTTGATTGGTGAATACAGGATAAACAAACTTTTAAAAAAATCTGTATCTTTGTTGGGGTCAGTCTATTATAATTTTCCTGTACAAAAGCAATGTTTTCAAGTTCTTGTGAAACAATATTATTCATGCAACCAACATATACTATACAGTAGTAGGTGCCATGTTATTATATGTGCAGGGATTGTAAACATAAATAAACAAAAGCCTTTATTTCATATCATTGTGATTATTAACAAGAAGATAGAAAAGTACAAAATGTGGTTATGAGAGGAGATACATGCTAAATAATATGCTAATTCTAGGCCTATAAATCTGTACAAAATGCAGAAGTGCAGAAATAGCTACCATGCACTCAAGTTTATTTCACTTTGAAAGCTTACTGTGAGCCTGTCCCTCACCCTGATAAAACTGCCACTGATTAAAGAAAAGAAGGAAGAAATTGCCACTGAGTACCACAAGAGCACAGATAGGACAAGATCACTGCAATGCAATGGCTATGCCAGACATCCTACTGCAGAGAAGAGTTATGCATCCTAGAGTTAAGGCACTAGAGCAACATCAGAATGATAGTCAAGGAGACAGAGGGGTATCTTGGTCAAAGGCAGAATTTAGGAGCAATCTTCTAATGATAAGAACTTGATGTTATTCTGGCCAAAGTGAAGGTAGGGATGTAGAATTCATGGTGAAAGAAAGTTGGATATTATAGAATGGAAAGCCCTGTATATTTTTAAGGAACTTGTCCTTGCTTAAACACGTATTTCTCAATTGGGGCATATGATATCTCTTTGAGTTCCCAGGATATTCAAAGGGGCCACAGGTAGAAATTGTAAAAAATAGCAGGCTAACTGTTACAGAGGAACACAGAAAGAAAACAAGTTCAGAGGGACCATGTATTAGAAAAGGGTGAGAAACGCTACCTTAGATTATTTTAGTTAAGATGTATATTTTCATATTTGCATAATTTATATCATAAATTCCTTTTATGAAATAATGCATTTTGTAACAAATGTAAAATAAAGGACCTAGTAAAAATATGTTTAATGGTATGAATATGTGAATTGGTTAACGGCACAATTGACCGTGTTGCATTTAATGAAGTTAAGCATATTTGAAGGCCCTCTGAATTGTAGACATGGCTGTGCATCTGGTCTCTTCGCCACGGTCCCAGGGGTTGGTTCACTTCTTTTACTGGCATGTTTGGCCCTTGGGATTGAAGGTTAGATATCTGCCAGTAGATCAAAGGGCAAAACTAACTAATAGAGAATAGTAAAATATCTTTTCTCCTGTGTTTTCCTGAATATTGTTTTCTTTGCTTGTGATCATATTGATAGTTCCTATGTTCCATGTCATAACTGTTTACTGGGGATCTGGAATTAGAAGTTTTGTGAGTTTACCTAAGAAAATGAAATGCACTTGAGGCTACCACCAATACTCCAGATTCTTCCAGTGCCACACCTCCCCCTTATCCTGTGGAATACCACCTTCTTTGAAAAAAAGCACTGATGTTTCCTTTCATATTGTGTGGTTGCCATTCTCATTGAGTAACCACTGTGTATCTTTACAAACACATGGCTCACTTATGCCTACATCAGGATCCCCATCTTGACCTGCATATGAAAATTAGAATAGCCCATTTATGTTTTCTCCTTCAATTGAAGGGAAAAACTGCAGAATTTGAGTTGTTATACAACAACTCAAGCTACCTATGTTTTATTTAATATGCCGAAAACTAGTAACAATTATGAATCTCAATTCCATGACCTAAGAATAAAGAAGGGTTTGAGGCTCTTCCTGTCCCTGGAGCAAGCAGATGCCCTTGGGCTATACTTGCTTGGGACAGGACATAAGGAGATGTTACTGGTGCCCGCTTGAGCAAATCAATGAACAACAGGAAGATAGTGATATAGTGATACTTATACAAAATTAAACTGCTAGTGTGCTCCCTAGGACAGGCTATTTCCGTTTCAGAATCTATTACTTTGGCAAAATAGTCAGTGTAGACTGTTACTCAGGAGTGTGACATGGACAATAGTTGAAGTTTCAGTCATTAATGTGGCTTCAGTTGAAAAAAAGACCAAAGGTAAAATTGGCAAGGATTACTGAAGGAGGATATATTTTATTCTTTTCATTATTTTATCATATATTATATCTTTCACACGGGGCAGAGCTGCTACTGTCTCTCCCTGTGCTCAGCTGATCGTGAAGCACCCAGGAGGGAAGGTGGTTTCTAGCCCTGGCCCGCCTTCCCAATAAAGCCTCAAAAGAAGCCAGAGGATGAGGACAGTCAATTTCAACATCTGGACTCCACAGCTTGTCAGAGCTCCTCCCAAGAGGAAAGCCGATCTCAAGCCTTGCTCGTCAGAGTCCCACCCTACAGCAAAGTCTTCAATTCTTATTTTTTATTATATCCAAAACATGGGAAATCAGTTCTTTTGCTTGGTTAACTTAGGGAAAACGCTGTCTTCCTAAGACATTAGGAGCAGGCTGACTTGAACTGCATATCACATCTAATTCTTCACTGCTGCCTTTCTTGCCTTTAGCTGGGATGACAGCAGTTCTGTGAGCAGTGGTCTCAGTGACACCCTCGATAACATCAGCACTGACGACTTGAACACCACGTCTTCAGTCAGCTCCTATTCCAACATCACCGTCCCTTCCAGGAAGAACACTCAGGTGAGGGCGAATTACCTCTTTTCATAGCAAGTATTTCTGCCTGTTATATCCCCAGAGATTTTGCAGTAGATTCAAATAAAGCCTAACCTTTTCGTTTACAATGTAATATAAGTAGAAATTTTGTGGATGTACTTTTCTATTTATTGAAGTCATATTTAGAAAGACTTATGTTGCAATCGCTATTTATGAAAGATCTATTCCTTGGTTTAAAATCAAAAATTGTTCCGAGAGCCCAATTTTGCATAGCTCTTGATTAATTTTATATTGAACTCAAAGAAATTTTCGGATGTCGTATGAATGGTTAATTATGAGGGTGCTTTATCTAATTAGTGTTAGATAATTAAGTCTTGTCTTACTTTTCCTTATCAGATGGCATATAAAAGTCCTTCTTCTCTGGAGTGTTTAATTAGGGCTCCTGCACGATTTATTCTGACATTCTCTAATATGCACAAGTAAGAAATATGTGACTAAAATTAATGTAACTTAAATGAAGACATAGCTAAAAATAGAAACCTTTAAGATTCTTTTGAAGTATAAATTATTGCTACTTTTGGGGGACCTCTATCTCTCTGAAAGTATCATCTAATACCTCATTCACACTTAATAATTTTAATATATTTTCTTCGTAGCTTAAGACAGATTCAGAAAAGCGTTCTACAGCTGATGAGATGTGGGACAGTACTGAGGAGATGAAAAAAGACCGACGAGGACTTGGACAGCCATGGAGACGGTGCTGGCAAGTGGAAAGGTGTTTCATCGGGAGCTCCTGAAGACCCTGAGAAGGCAGGCCAGAAAGCCCCACTGTCTGTTTCCCAGACAGGTTCCTGGAGAAGAGGCATGTCTGCCCAAGGAGGCGCTCCAGCTAGACAGAAAGCTGGGACAAGTGCGCTCAAGACCCCGGTAGGCTTGTTCTTTAGCAGTTGTTACTCAAGAGGGTTTTATGTTCTATTTTTTTTTTTACTCATTCTTCTTTATAGAAGAGCTTTTTAAAAAAGAAATTAAGACAAATTTCATTTCATATTTTGAGATAAGCTTTCTAAGTCGTGTGTTCTTTATGGGTTAAATAGATAGTACTGGAACACACTTTGCTTGCACTTAGGCAAATTGAAATTTACCTCCTACACCACCAATACTTCACAAATTCTGCCAGGAATGATACCTGAGCACAGAGTAAGGAGCTAATCCTAAGCACAGATTGGCATGGCCTCAAGATAGAAAATAAATGGTATGTCCTTTTATAGAGAAATTTATTTTTACATTTATTTTTTTTATTTTTGCTGTGCTTTGAAGCAGAGGTGGAGACACACACTCTGATATTCAGGGCCACTTCAAGCATGAGTGGTTTTTGATCATGTGCTGTGTGGGATTGGACCCAGGTTCCTATAGGAAAAACATGGCCTCCAGTACTTTGCTGTATCTCACTAGCCCAAAGTACTGTTTTTCAACTTTAGATTGCTTAGAGTTTCTACTTTGCAGAAATTCCTTACCAGCCTGTGAAAGACTTATGGTGGCTTCTCCATGGTCAACATATTTCATATACTCATTTTCTAAGGACTCTGATCATAGTTGGGTATACAGTGAATGTCTTTATTTTGCAGCACTCATTTCAGATCGTGTAGAAATAAGATGTCTGCTTCCTAAAAATTTGACTGCTTCCGTTCTAACTTTCTTAAGAAAGTTTGGGACCTTTAAAATACAGCTTAAAATGTCACTACCAATTATGAGAGGCAAGGCTTGTCATTCTAATACACGGGGTTGAAATGCAGGTGTATTTTTCTGAAGCATCATTTGTGCATTAAACTTTATGAAATAAAACAGTGAAAGAATGCTTCCCAAATACACCATCCTTATTTTTTAAGACTCTTCGTTTTTAAGTAGTGCTTATTTTAAGTAGTGCCACATGAAGTACTGATGTCACAGCACTCCAAATATAAACCTCTTGCAGAGGGACTAATGAACATTTTTCCTCTCACTTAGCTTGGTAGGATAAAGTGCTGTCCTTAAAGAGAGTTGCAGACTATAAATAAGAGTAACTAGCAAAAATACCTGGTTTGTTTTCCTCTTCTGTCTCTCAGTACTTTTTTTTAGCTTTGTGCTCAGTCATCTCAATATATTAGAGAATACACCTACCTGAATCATAAATAATAATTACTTGGGATGGGGAGTAATTTAAAGCTTCTTTAACATCCTACATAATGTTTTAAAAAATGTAACTATGAGGTCTAAATAGGCAGGCACAATATTCAGTATATTTCTTTTTTTAATATTTTATTAAACCTCCGTGAGATATACAGTTACAAAGATGTTCATAAGATGTTCATATTTGGGATTTTGGTCATACAATGTTCCAGCACCCATCCCTCCACCAGTGCCCATTTCCCACCTCCAATGTCCTCGATTCCCTCCCCCTCCCCCAGTCTGGCTCTGTGGCAGGTTCTTAAATTCTTTCTCTCTCTCTTTTTCTCTTTTCCTTCCCTTTCATTGTAGATTACAATACATACATTAAGAGGTTGTCATGTGTATCTTTTTGCCTGTATTTAGTGCTCAGTTCTAGGTTGGTATCAGCACTTTTTACAATTATTAGCACACTGTTCCGTTCTCTGTCTTAACCTAGCCTGACTCTCACACATTTGTGATAATTTGCACCTTTGACAAGACTACATGAAGCTAAAAAGCTTCCGTATATTTTTCATTAATTAGGAAAAACTGATGATGCCAAGGCTTCTGAGAAAGGGAAAACTCCCCTTAAAGGATCATCTCTGCAAAGGTCTCCTTCAGATGCAGGAAAAAGCAGTGGTGACGAAGGGAAAAAGCCTCCCTCAGGCATTGGGAGATCAACAGCCACTGGTTCTTTTGGATTTAAGAAGCCAAGCGGAGTAGGGTCATCAACTATGATTACCAGCAGCGGAGCAACTATAACCAGTGGCTCAGCAACGCTGGGTAAAATCCCCAAATCTGCTGCCATTGGCGGGAAGTCAAATGCTGGGAGAAAAACCAGTTTGGATGGGTCCCAGAATCAGGATGACGTGGTGCTGCACATTAGCTCCAAGACCTCCCTCCAATACCGCAGTTTACCTCGCCCGTCAAAGTCCAGCACCAGCGGCATCCCTGGCCGCGGAGGCCACCGGTCCAGTACCAGCAGTATCGACTCCAATGTCAGCAGCAAGTCAGCGGGTGCCACCACCTCAAAACTGAGAGAACCCACTAAGATCGGGTCAGGGCGCTCAAGCCCTGTCACTGTCAACCAGACAGACAAGGAAAAAGAAAAAGTAGCCGTCTCAGATTCCGAGAGTGTTTCTTTGTCAGGTTCCCCCAAATCCAGCCCCACCTCAGCCAGTGCCTGTGGGACACAAGGGCTCCGGCAACCAGGGTCTAAGTATCCTGACATTGCCTCACCTACATTTCGAAGGTAAGAAGGTGTCAAGTGATGCTGGGAGGAGAGCAGGTGCTATAGCTTGGCACACATGTGCCCTATAGCCTAGTCTATAAGTAATATATTTTAGGAGGCAATATATTCTAAGTAACATCTATTATGGATTATTTTTAATTCAATTTCTGAGTATTGTGAGGCCTAAGAAGCTGGTCATAGAAAACAGAGAAAAAAGAAAAACAAAACACAGTGCTCTTTTTTGTGAAACTTGGCAGTTTCACTGTCATTATAATATTAGCAACACAAACATTTCCTGAGAGGCTTTGAAGCAGATGGCAATACCTAGGGATAGTGATAAAACAAAGTAACAGCTTGTAAGATTCTTTGGGATTTCCATCCTTCCTTGACTCATTTGAAAAAGAAAGCAAAAAGACATTTATGACTCTTAGTATTCATTTTTAGTGTTTATTTTCTTCCTGGCTCTTAATGAGACAATGTTTGTGAATGTCAGAGAATCTGCTTCTTGTAACAGTACATTGAACAGGTTTGCACTGTGCCGAATATTGAGTTATTAATGAATCTCAAGGTATGGTATGATGGTCAGAATTGAAAACATTGAGATGTTTGGTACAAGATAATAAATCAGATAGTTTGTCTAGCTCTTTTTTAACTTTCTGGTAAAGAGGAAGACTTAATTTCTGTGATGGGCTTCCTTGGTCTGGAGACATGGATGCCCACATTGTTTATAAAACGAACATGTTTTGAGTGACAAGAAAATAAAAAGTGAGGGGCTGGAGCGGTAGTACAGCGAGTAGGGCACTTGCCTTTGCCTTGCATGTGGCTGACCTGGGTACGATTCACAGCATCCCTTAGCTTTGTCAGGAGGAATTCCTGATTGCAGAGCCAGAAGTATTCCCTGAGCATCGCTGGGTGCGACCCAAAAAGAAAAGGAAAAAAAAAACCCACAAAGTTAAAAAAGTTTAAGCAAATATAGGTCTTTTCCCTCAGTTATGAGATAATAAACTATGGTCTCTCTTCCATTATATGCAAAGGAATTTTAATGTTTGCTTCTATTATACTGACCAGAACACAAATACCTTGAGATTTGGGAGAGTGAGTAGAAATGTCTTCAAAAATGTAATTGTTACATTTCAAGTAATCTCAGATGTATAACATTTTGCAAAATGTATAGGTTATTGTCCTCAGAAGAAATATTAATCCTGCAGTGCTTGTTTTTTTGAAATATTAACTCTCATTGGAAAGAATACGCTGTGATTTATATAGCAAGATAAATATTTCTGTTCCTTAAGCAAAGACTAATAGTGCCCTCCAGTGGCCCATTACCTATGAAACAATTTCTCATATTCACAGTATATCTTTACAATAGGAAATATGGATTTCATTGCACCTTAATTAGTAATCATTACGCCATTACTTCATATCACTTTATGTCCATATTTACATGAATTTTATTATATCATCTGCCTCATTTACAAAACTAAAATGTTTTCTGAACAAAACTCCAAACATAGCTCCCACTATATTTCAGATCATAACATAAATATGTATTGGAAGAACACTGGCTACAAACTTAAAATCCCCTGACTTTCTTGGAAAAAAATACACAGAGAAACTGCCATGTTGCCACCAATGTCCAGTATTGTTTCTTGGCAACTGCTCTCTGACAGTGCCCTGGGGCTGTCAGACTACTAGCTTTGGCACAGAGTCTCTTAAACTTCCCGGAAGCATTCCCTTTAGATTTTGTATAACCTTGTAAAATCAGACAAAAGTTGAACTGTAATAGATCTAATGTGTAGAAGTTGTTTCATTATAATGGTTCTATAAATAGGTAATAGTAAATACAGTCAAATGATTTGATGGATGGGAAAGATCCTTTTGATCCCTTCAACTGTAAAAGCCAGGAATTTTCATGCTCAATGTAGTTCGGCTTTGCTATTCCTCTTCCCACGTTGGGCGGTAGCTCCATACGGAGAGATTTTTGGCAATCGATTGAAAAGGTCAAGTTTATTTGAGTTCATTAACATAAAGACAAGGAACTGCTTGGTAACTCAGGTCACCAAAGCATACTTGGCTCTATGTAGTGTAACCCTAAATATTAAATGTGGCTATAGTTTCTTGGAACAACTGAAGTTGTTATTTGTTTTTCTTTTAGGTTGTTTGGTGCCAAGGCAGGTGGCAAATCTGCCTCTGCACCTAATTCTGAGGGTGTGAAATCCTCCTCAGTAATGCCCAGCCCTAGTACCACATTAGCGCGGCAAGGCAGTCTGGAGTCACCATCGTCTGGCACGGGCAGCCTGGGCAGTGCTGGTGGGCTCAGTGGCAGCAGCAGCCCTCTCTTCAATAAACCCTCAGACTTGACTACAGACGTTATAAGCCTAAGTCACTCGTTGGCTTCCAGCCCAGCATCGGTTCACTCTTTCACCTCAGGTGGTCTGGTGTGGGCTGCCAATCTGAGCAGTTCCTCTGCCGGCAGCAAGGACACTCCAAGTTACCAGTCCATGACTAGCCTCCATACGAGCTCTGAGTCCATTGACCTCCCCCTCAGCCACCATGGCTCCCTGTCGGGACTGACCACAGGCACTCACGAGGTTCAGAGCCTGCTCATGAGAACGGGTAGTGTGAGATCTACTCTCTCAGAAAGGTGAGCTCTCCGGAGGTATCCATGAAGTCGGCAATCCTTCTCCTATCTCCTTTCCCTGTTAAATTCCCTGGATTTCAGTGGAATGCCTCTGTGCTGAAACATAAGATTGAAAGGATCTAAGATTCAGTTGTGCCTGGGCCTTTTCTTCATCCTTGTTATCAAGTTTACAGAAGAAAATATGTTAAAGATAGGATAACTAAATAAGTTTCTCAGTGTAAGTGCACTAGTGATGCCCAACAGGAAATATGAATAACATTCACAGCTTGTGCTTATATGTTAAATGATAGCATAGCATCTTAAGAGTTTTGAATGGCTTTAGCTCTAGGACAACATAGCTCCCAGTGATGATTGAAGTGTTTTTAAAAGACATTTTTTAAAAGCATTTTTAAGTGCATTTTATACTTTGAGCAGTGTGTTAAGTTTACTCTCACTTCCAAGGAAAACCAGCAAATGGATGGCCAGGGAGTCTTAGTTAAATTGGAGAAAAAATAACATATATAAATTCTTAGAGAAGATCATAAAATGCTGATGTAATTTTTAATGGGGCTCTCGAATGTAAATAGAATTACAAGGTGTTCCGCACTGTTTAGTTCGGGCTTTTCTTTGCAGCAAAGAACTTAAAGCATAGAACATTTTTTTACCTAATATATTTATCAGAATACATCACTGTGAACCTAGCTAGTGGCTCTCTCATCCAACTCCGAATCCTTTCTGAGATATTTTGATACTGACACTACCTGTCAAGAAATTGTCTTTAAATAGCCAGTTGCCCCTGATAAAATTAATGTTTCTTGTTTTATAAAGTACATGAAGCATTCAAAGAAAGTTTTAGCTGCATATTTTAATGTGTCATTTTTGGAAACGCTAATGGACACCAAAAATGTTTTCTGTCTTTATACAAGTAATCCTGGATTTATGATTTAAGTAAGTCATTAGTAAAATGTTGGTGATATAGAGAAAGGCATTAAATATAAATAAAATAAATTAGCGTACTGGTATATGTAGTTCATGACTGACCTATTTGTCTATGATTTCATTGCTAATCATATCCCCATTTAAATCAGTAGTGTTTGTATGAATTTTAAATTTTATCTAAATTACTCTATTAAAATACAAAAAAAAGATGAGCAATATAAAGTAAGTTTTAAACAATTTTCCCTCTTACTGCCCAAGATTATTCCTGGCTTTTTGGGCCATAACCAGTTCATGTTTGTTTTGTTTTGTTTGTTCTGTTTCTTGTGACCTAATGAAACTTGAAAAAATAATTTAAGGCAATAACTAACTCTGCAAGTATCTGATTTGTCTTGAGAACTCTGCATCCATGTTTGTACACAGCAGCTGTTGGCTCCCAGTGCAGTGCCTGTTTCCTTCAGACTGTTGGCAAAACCCCCCACTTCAGGATGAGCTAACCCTTGCAGGGTTAGTGGCTGTGATGTCTCTGGGTCTGCAGAAAATATCTACAGTATGAAAACTCTAAATACCCAGATTCAAGCGCATATTTATAATTTAAATTTGAACTAATAGATAAATTTAAATGTATTGTTTCCAATATTTAACTAAATTCACTGCATTATATAAATATAGTATATATAGAGATTACTTTGATAAAACAAAGTCTGTGTATCTGCATTGTTAAACTTTAGTTTGCACTTATGAAATATATTATCTTTCTTACATTCTCTCCCCCTTTTGTGGTGCCTAGATTGACCCATGACCTCACATATATAAAGTAAGCACCCTATTGCTGAGCAACATCCCTGGCCAAGAGATAATATTTAAGATGGCTTATAACCATACTAATGTCTTAGCACAATGTAGTTCATATTTAGAAGTTTACGATATTTATTCAAGATAATTGCTTTTTGTTTATTCAATCTTGCTACAAAAATGTCTATCGTCTAGATATATATTCAAATTAATCTCTATATGATAAGTAGCTTATGTGGCTATTCCCTCTAAATAAAATGAATGGTGTATAATGCTTTGGGATGCTTTCTGCTTAGTACCAAATAATGGAGTATACAAAGAAAACATTTTAGCTTTGATTCTGAGTATTAAATTTCAAGTCAGTGTGCCTGCATTCATGTCTTGTCATCTCCATTATGCATTCCTGTGTATTTAATCTTGATCATTTGGTGTCCTATGAAAATAGTTTTCATTCTGAAAACCAAAAATCCAAATTAATTTTGTTCTTTGATTATCACATAACAGAGACAGTAACAGAAATCCCCACATCATCCCACTCATTTGTTAATAACACTTATTCTCCTTTGGGTTTGGCTATTACTCACTTTTTCCAGGCATATCCTCTCATCTCTGCAGCCAAGTGATATTTCTTTAAAACAGAAACTAATAAAATTTAGGACCTTTTAAATAACTAGTTTATAATTTCCCAAGGATGACAAAATTTTATTAAAAATATTTAAATGATGCCAGAAAAATATTTTAAATAGTTTTTATTAAATATATATTTAAATATAATTTCTTCTCATATAGAATTGGGAGTAGACCTATCTGCCGTTATTTTTTGAAAACTTAGCATGAAAACCAAAAAATTATAAGGCATTTATTTCTCTCACCTTTTTAACTTTTCACTTTGAAGTAGTCAAGCAAACATATGTCATTTGACCCTTGATGACTCTCATCAAATGTGAAATCATAGCTGAAGTCTGTTACTTGCATCGAGGCGAGGACTACCATAAAATTAAGTAAATAAAACCTATAGGGGCCATATACTTAACTATGATTATGCTTTCTTCTAGTAATACTGTCGTTAATGGTGGAATTCTGTCAAATAATCATTGAATGTGTTACACCACTTGGCATCTGGTCTCTTTGATTGACCTTCCCAGTGAATTAAACTCTAAATATGTGCTACCAAAAGAAAAAAAGAAATGGGATCGTTAAAACAACGAAATATTTTTGTTGGATGTATAAATTGGAAGTTTTGTTTACTTTATGTCCTTAGGGATTTTCTTTGTTTTAACAGCATGCAGCTTGACAGAAATACACTACCCAAAAAGGGACTAAGGTACATATTTCTCCTCAGCAAAATTGCTGCCTTTCTCTGTTGTTATGTATATTTTGTGTGCTGTCTCTTCCTCTTTCCTTGTTTGTTTGCAATGAAGCTGACCTTGAGGCTGATACCACCTTTTAATCCTGATGTTCTCTCTGCTCTGAGGAATGAAGAGATAGCTCTCAGGTAGAGATGCTCAATTGAGGTCAGGACTGAAAACTTTCAATACAGTACTCATGCTGTTGGCAGTGAGAAGGGCAGCAACTTTTATTAGAATGCAAAACTCGCATTTGAAAATAAAAATAAAATTAACTTTGACATCTCAGAGCTAAATGCTTGCAGAATCACAGAACATCCAAAGATTAAGGATGAAACCATTTATTGTTAAAAGGGTGGAGGAAACTCTCATTTAAATAACATAAATATATTTCATCATTAGATGACCAATGCTATCATTAAGATATAAATTTTTAATGAAGCTTTTTGGTTCATTTGTTTCTCAAAGGAGTTTTGATTTCTATTTTTCAAAAATACTGATATTAATTCAACTGTTTAATATGCACTAGGATAGTACAATATAATACACAAACGATTATTCAATTTATCACAAAAAGCAAAACGAAACATTGTTCCATGGTCATCCTTTATAGTGCACCTTATCTGAAGGGACCGATAAACTACGAGTAGAGATGAGGCAGTAAGTTGATGCTGGGTGCTAGAAATGTGCTTATCTGGTGAAAGCAAGTACTGGCCCAAGAAGTTTCTCTCTGTTGTTCCTTCCCTTTCCAGTTCCTTATGAAAATGATTGGCTTGCAATTTTTACTTTTTCAGATTTCTTTTTCATAAATTTATTTTCCAGTCTCATAGGCTCATTTCCCCTTCCTTGAAAAATCAAATAGACTCTGGACATGATATCTTTTAACATTTTAACAAAATCACTCCCTTCCCCCCCACACCCACCGACAAAAAAAAGCAGGAAAACCAAAACTTCAAAAAAACCCCACCAAAAGAAATAGTCCAAGGCACAGGAAAAAAAAAAGAAAAAAAAAAAAAAAAAAAAAAAACAGGAAAGGAATGGAAAAAAGAATTATTATGTTTTTAAAAAACAAAAAAGGAAAAGGAGGTTGGTGGGGGAGGTGGAGTATTTTCAAAAACACCTAAATGATGAAACAAAAAAAAAAAACAAAAATATTTCCCTTAAAAAACATTTACAAAGAGCTGTCAATGTGTGTTCTATTCCCTATGCCTTTCTGTGACCATTGCTCTAATTCCCTTGGCTTCCGGCTCTTCACTGTCTATCAAATTTGCACCCGTCACCCTTCCATGTCCTTCCAAACCCTGTGCTTTTTGAGTCCTCAATTAACTTGGCTGTCTGCTTATTGCTTATGATTTTCAACTACATATCTCACAGAAGCATAATTTTCTCCTGAAAATCCTTTATTTTTTTTCCTGTGAGATGCAAACAGATGGTGGCAAATCATCTGGAAGAACTATGCAATTATAATTAGATTTTATCTTTTTTAGAGTGTTATTCAGTCTGAATAGCAAGCTTCTTTCGATTGTTTTCTTGTCCTGGTATTGCCTGGCCCCTGTAGATGTGCTGAAGTGTCTTAGCTGTGCTGTTTTGCAGATATACCCCGTCATCTCGGCAGGCCAACCAGGAAGAGGGCAAAGAGTGGCTGAGGTCCCATTCGACCGGAGGGCTGCAGGACACAGGCAGCCAGTCCCCCGCTGGTGTCTCCTTCTGCAATGTCATCTTCTGCAACAGGAAAATACCACTTTTCTAACTTAGGTAATATTTTCTCCCAAAAACAATTCCATATTTTGAAATTTTGGCTTACAAAGTTACTTATAGTTGAGTTTTAGACATATCATGTTCCTTCCAGCTCTGATCCCCCACCATTGTCAGCTTTCCTACACGAGTGTTTTCAGGTTCCTTCTCCTATCCCCAAACTTCCATACTGCCTTTTTGACAGGTATCATTTTAAGGTTTGTTGCTAAAATTCGGATCTCATGATTTCAATACTATTGACTCTGTGACTTGGATATTTAGCTTTATTGTTTCTCAACACCACTGATGTATCTGAATCCCATTGCCCTCACCCCACGCTGCTTCTCATCTGGCTCTTCTCCACACCACCCACACTCAGTTTCTTCCCTTCTCCCTATGCTCTGGGACCAATAATAATATAGCGCCCCACACTTTAAACTATCGCACTCCCTCATCCAGTTAAGGAATGATTAGATTGTTTTCCTTCCATCACCTACCTTTACAAGAGCTCTGAGATCTCCCTGTTTAAACTATTTTTTAAAGAAGAAATAAAATACACCTTAATAATTGGAACTATTATTTATATGATTATAGTTCAAAACCAATTTAAAAATATTGTTTCTGATTTGTTTACTGCTTGTGGCAACAATCTGATATGGATAAATCTATTATTATTTTTCAACGTAGAATTAAAAGACATAGGAAAGTAATTTGACCTTGAAAAAATTTGACCCTCATCTTTAGGTAAGAGTTGGCAGCAGTACTGAACCCAGGACATCTGACTCCAAATTTAGTGCTTTCAACAGAATCTCCTTGGAAAGCAACGAAATATTGTTTTTGCATCAACATCCGTAAAAATGTTTATAACCATAGTTAGGAAGATAACTCAGGGTAAAACATAGCTTTAGACTGCTATGTGTAATTTAGGAGGCCCTAAGTTTGATCACTGGAAGTCCAGCCTTCTACTTAGCTCTCCACCACACCACCCACCAAGCACAGTTGGCCACTGTCATTAGGGATAACATCAGACATGGTCTCAGACCCACAAGTACCTTGGAAAATGTGCTACTAAAATGTCCATATAAGAAAATCAAAAGCCTTTTGATATAAATATAAAATATGAAATATATGTTACTAGATCTTGAAAAATAACTTCTTATTACCATTCTAAACTTAAATCACCTCTTCAAATGCATACAAGAATTTCTGTAAAGATAATATTCTGTGAATAGTTTTGGGTAAGAGTGATGAAAAATAAATGACCGTATAGCTTAGCCATTGGATAACTTTGCTTTTAACGTAATTTGTATGAAAAAAAATCACTTCTATATGCTATAGGAAATACAGTAAGACTGACAAAATAATGAAAGAAGACTTAACTATGCCAATTGTAAGAGAACCAACAATTTAAAAAAAATATTTTGCTCTAAGTCAGCCAACTGCTGCCCAATAACCAAAACCAAACCAAAAAAATAGACTGCCTTAAAGTCCCAGAGTCATCTCATTTTTTGCTTAGCATGCAGTCAATGAGGATTTCATCATGACATCCAAGCTCAGAGGGAGTGATCGACAGAGCCAGGAGTGGCCCAAATACCACAAGACAACAAGAAAAAAATATTTTTTTACAATGATCTCCAAGACTGCTCAAATTTCTCAATAATTTGAACTTCTCCCCCTTCCACTCTGATGGAACAATGTTTCTCATCTACTGCAACTCCCTTGAAAGACTCACCTAAGCTGCTGACAGTGGAAAACAGTTATTTTGATAATAATTCTTAATAATCTAATGAAGTTATATTAAAAGTATTTGGGTTACTAATTTCTTACACATTGATAAGAATTTTTTACCTAATAATGGCAGAGGATAGTATAGCTTTTGCTTATTTTGTGTTACACTAAAGAACACAGTGAGAAGACAAAAAAATTAAGTTCAAAAATGAATTAAAGATTTTTTATAGTTATAGGATATGAAACAAAATTTTGCAAAATAAAGCAAATCCAACTCATTTAAAATTTGTTGCTTTTTCTATTATGTAATGCCACTTTTTTCATTATTTATATTAATTTGAGAAATTGACTTCATTCTTTACTAATCTCTCATTGCTTGTTAGCATTAAATCCTTCTGTTACAGGCTAGAGAAAGAGTACAGCAGGTAAAGCAACTCCCATACCCCTCCCCACACACACCAGAGAGTGCTCCGACAACAACCAGGAGTGATTTCTGAATACAGAGCCAGGGAATATCAGTGAGTTCCCTGGGTGTGCCTCCCTCCTAATACTTCAATTTCATTATTCTTTGAGGAGGAAGATAACATAACACCCTCAATGTTACTATATCTGATTTGGAAAAGTTAATGACCTCAATTGTTTCATCTGTTAAATGGACTTAAAACACTATGTTATGGGCCGGAGTGATAGTCCAGCGGGTAGGGCGTTTGCCTTGCACGCTGGCTGGCCCATGCCAGCCCAGGTTCGATCCCCGGTATCCCATATAGCCCCCTGAGCACTGCCAGGAGTAATTCCTGAGTGCAGAGCAGGAGTAACCCCTGAGCATCGCCGGGTGTGACCCAAAAAGCAAAAAAAAAAAAAAAATACTATGTTATATTGTGACAAAAACCCGAGTTAATGGGATCAGACTCAGGCAAGCACAGAATTGACAGGTTCTGCTGCATCATTATTTGTAGTAGAAAGCGTGGCTTCCACTATCAGAGAAAATTGCAATAGATTTCAGGCTGTCCTTACTACTACCTCTATTCACATATTGCTCAGCTTTTCCACCCTTTGCTACAAATGAAGGAGGTTGTCCATACATATCAGTATATTTTTATGTATCTCCCAAAGTTTATAAGTAGAGGAAGTGTCAAGTATTCTGAGATCTTTTTACCATGACATTTTAAAAAATAAAACCATGTGTACCCTTAAGAATATATATTATATACAAATATATATTACATATATTTTGTAATTATATACAATATATTTGATTATAGATAGATACATTTAGATTTGCATCTAATCTAAATAATGAAGCCAAGTTCATTATGGTTTGCATAGTTCTGACAAGATAACACATCCCATTGCATAATTTTTACTATGCTTTAAAAACATGAGTATGCCGTGCATCATAATGTTGCACCAAAGAGAGTTTAGTAAGAAATAGTGTGGGCTTTTATTTCAGTTTTTTTTTATTTAGATACCCTCCACCTTTAATACCTTTTTGTTATTCTTTTCTACTTGTTTATATTTCACAATTTTTTAAAACTTGAATTGCAATTTTTAAATTTAATTATAAAAACTTCATTGAGTTCTAATGCATTGGTACATTTGGTCAGATGCTGTGTGTGTGTGTGTGTGTGTGTGTGTGTGTAAAACAATGAATATCTTGGAGGTGTGGCTATAGCTCAAAGAGCTTGAATGTTTCTTGTATATAGGAAGCCCTGAGTTGATTTCTGGTATCATATAGCACCCTAGGCATCGAGAGGTATAGTTTGGAGGCTCCCTGAGCACTGCCAGTGTTGCCTGGAAGACACTAAGCTATTAGGCTGAAGCAATACAACATTGTCAGCCTGCACACCAAACCTTCAAAGCCACAGTGCTAGGCTATGTGTTGACCCTATGTTACCATGAGGACCCCCAGTCTCCCAAGAATTGCTGGGAAGAGATCCAGAGAATTAAAAATTAAAAAAAAATTCAAATACATTGTTGTTTAGCAATTGCATATTCTTTAAATGTCTTGGCATTATGACTTTTGTATATTTGACACAATATACAATGTTGTAATTGTATATCTCACAGTGGTATAATAACATTGATTAAAATTATTTTATTATGAATAATTTTATAATAATACTTAGATTTTTAGTTTATTACATTATGTTTTAAGAAAATTTTTGTTATTGCTGTTTTGGGGCCATGCCCAGCAGTGCTTAAGGAATTTTCCTGATTCTGTACTCCAAGAAATCTCCTCCCTTATTCCTGGCCCTATTTTTAGGGATCACTTGTGGCAGACATGGGGAACATATGGGATGCTGAAGGCCAAACTCTGGTTGGCTGCATATAAAGCAGGCACTCTACTCACCTACCTCTCGAGCCCCTATTTTTCTTTTTCTTTTCTTTTTTTTTATTGGTCCACACCAGTGGTGCTCAGAACTTACTCCTAGCAGGGCTAAGGGGACTATATGGGTGCAGAGATCAAACCTGTGTTAAACACATGTAAGGAAAGCACCTCACTCACTATCTGACCCCTCTAGCCCCTATTTAAAGAAGAAAAACCCCTATTTTCCTTTACCATAACCTACCATATAACATTGATACAGGCCATGCATCTGTATATGTTCAGAATTCAAGATGGCCGAAAGTCTTTACCTTCAACCTTGGGAAGGCTATTTCTAGGAAATTTAGATTCCTTATACTTTGATATTCTATTTTTGCTTTTCACCTTAAAGTCATGCATTCTCCTCATAAAAGACATTTATAGACTCTAGGAAGATAATTCTATTTTCATGATGGCCAAGGGAAAATTCCATGTTACTGTATTTCTGTCACAAATGGTAGTGATATCTTGGTAGTCATATTTGATTTGCTTTATAAACTGAATTTCTCATAAAAATCATAGAAAAATGATGGACTTCACTGGACTGTTTTCACACACTTCAGTTGTGCACCTCAAAGTAGGAGATGCTATAATGGACACTCACATTTCAAAGTAATCGGGATCATGTTCTCCCTTTTTATCTAACTAATCTTTTCATTCACCACGTCCTGAAATATAAATTATTTGTGCTTTGTATTTCAGTGAGCCCAACCAATCTGTCTCAGTTTAACCTTCCTGGGCCCAGCATGATGCGTTCAAACAGCATCCCAGCCCAAGACTCTTCGTTTGATCTGTACGACGACTCACAGCTTTGTGGGAGTGCCACGTCTCTGGAAGAAAGACCACGTGCTATCAGTCACTCGGGCTCATTCAGAGACAGCATGGAAGAAGGTAGGCATGGTCATAGTTGGGAGGGCAGGTGGGACCTCTCTATTTGACTCTTTATTTATTTGACTTCTTTATTTGACTCCTTTATTGACTTTATAAGACAGTGGCTATCATGTCATTACATTATAAGTATTCCTTGGAGTAAACAAGTGAGTAAATTGAACTCTCATTTGTGAAGTCCTGAAGCTTGAACAAGTTTGTTTTCTTTTTTTAAATCTGCATAACCTTCTGTTTCATTATGCATTTTGATATTATGCCAGAATTTTTTAGATTAGTAGTTTTTTTTTTTTTTTTTGCTTTTTTGGGTCACACCTGGCAATGCTCAGGGGTTTCTCCTGGCTCTGCACTCAGGAATCATTCCTGGTGGTGCTTGGGGTCCATATGGGATGCCGGGATCAAACCCTAGCCAGCATGGGCCAGCCACGTGCAAGGCAAATGCCCTACCCGCTGGGCTATCGCTCCGGCCCAAGATTAATAGTGTATTATACTCAGAATAAATCCAATGTTCTTACATGGAAATTTGCATAATTTTAGAGACTGTCTACCCTGATCTGCCAAATATCAAAGCAGATGTTTTGTTTGGCATCACAGAGAGACATAAAGCTACAAAAAGCAGGGGGAAAAAATCTCATGAAATTACCAGATGCTGCTGAATTTTGTTTTTAGACAGTCTATTAGACATTTATTTTTTCAATTATTTTTATTGAAATATTGTAGTTTTTTGTTTGTTTGTTTTTAGGGGACCACACCCAGTTGTACTCAGGACTTACTCCTGGCTCTGTGCTCAGGGATCCCTTCTGTAGGGCACAGGGGGTTATCTGTGGTGCTGAGGGTCAAACGCAGGTTGGCCGTGTGCAAGGCGAGTGCTCTACTCCTGGCCCCTCTATTAGGCTTTATAAAAACTTGTCTTTGATTTTGTTACTATATAATTTTAGAAATTCAATATGCCATGTACTGTTTGCTCTATCAGTTACATTTCTTCATCTCATGCAAAAATATTCTGACATGACCTAAGACAACTTTTCTATTTGTAAAGTTTCAAGGGATTACATTATAATAAAACTATTTGAAAAACTAAGTAGACCCTCTGATTTCTGAACTCTCCTGTCTATCATTTCAGATTTGACTAATATTTGAGAGATTTCTTTTTGATTTATCAAATTATTTTAAATATCCCTAAAACAAAATTGTCATGCAATATTATAAAACATATCATTTTGGAGAAACATTCATGTACAGACTGATAATAATACAACCAGGCATGAAGTCAGTCATACTGCCCTAGTTCTTAGTTATTACATATAAATGAGAGGATTCCATATCTTGAAATATTGGTGTTTAAGTTTCTGGTAGTAAATTTATTTGTGGTGTGAATTTAAACACATTTCCCAATTTTTCTAGTTTTAATTTCTGCACCAATAATTTCACCAATGTGTTAATGTGAATGAAATTAAAGTTCTATTTCTTCCTTTTCCTCTATCTCTTTCTATTTAAAGTATCTTCTTAATGAAAATCTAGGCAGCAGAAAAAAATTGGCCTATGGTTTTCAGATCAGTACTGTGCATTTAATATGTTGGCACCAGATTAGTTGACCATAGTCATCACTGCCTTTAGGGAAATTAGCCAAATCATTGAGTTCACCATGGCAGAGTGAATTGCATACCCTGTGAGTCTCTTGATTGCTGCAATGTAGATAGACAAAATAGAACTAATCTGAAATGTAAATTCACTGCTTTTCGGAGATGGCTGCATCACTCTCTTCACAGAGGGAATCTCATGATACTGTAAAAATAATTTGCTAAGCATTCTCCTGACTTACGAGAGTGCCTCATTTCCAAAGAGGATGCTGTTGTTAAGCTGGAAAATTTTGACCTTCTCTATGAGGATTAAATAAGGTGAACTGCTGAAAATCAGCCTGCTTGAGATACCTTTGTGGAACTCATGCTCTGAATACTGAACAATTCTAATTCTTAAATTGTGGTCTGGAATTTAAATAACATTGGCCTAGAGAGATAAAACAGACTTGGTACTCTGACATTTACAAGGCTGAAGGGCTGAGCTACAAACTTTTAGCCTTATACATGGGCAAGAGCAGATAAAGATGAAAATCTGGCATTTCTTGATTCATTGTTCACCTTTCTTATTGCATCATTCTAAGACTCTTCCATCTGAATGCTATTAGTGATTTAAAGAATGTGCTTGTTTGTTGATTTATTTTTGTTTGGGGGCCACACCTGGCAATACTCAGAATTTACTTCTGGCTCTGTGCTCAGAGATTACTCCTGTCAGGTTTAGGGGTCTCATGGGGTAAGGAGGATTGAACGCCGGATGGTTGTTGGCAAGGAAGGTCTACCTGCTGTACTACTATTCCAGCCCCCAAAATTGTGCTTTTAAAACGATGCTTGACATTTTGCGCATGTAAGTGGGTAGCAGTATTTGAGCAAGCTTGAAACTTAAAAGGTCACCCCTTTTCCTCTTTCCTCTTTTGACTCACATCTTTAATTTATTTTATTATTTAATCTTCTTTCCTTTGTTATTATGTTGTCTGGACATTACACCCGTGGTTGCACTGCACTGCTCCACATTTTTTTTTTAATTTTTTATTATACCACAGTGAAACATACAATTACAAAGGTGATCATAATTGGTTCTTGGTAATACAGTATACCAGCACCCATCCCTCCACCAGTGCCCCATTTCCACCACCAATGTACCCCACCCCTCCCGCCACCCCCATGCTGCCTTAATAGCAGGTACCCCAGTTTCCTCTCTTTCTCTCTCTGTCTCTCTCTGTCTCTGCATCTCTCTGCTCCACATTTTTATACTTAGTTTTAAAGAGGGTTTTCCTGGTGTCACTAAAATCCATATCTAGTTTCATCCATAGTGCCAAGAAGCTTTATTAGTCTTCTCCAGAGAAGGGGTAGTATTTTTTAGAACTCATTTATATATATTATAACGTATATATGTATATATAAATATATACATACATATAAGTTATATATGTGTGTCACATATATGAGTTATATATGTGCTTATAATGTTTATCTTTATATATACATTATATATGTATATGTAAATTATATTGCACGTATGTATATGTATACATATATACTTGTACATAAATACACATGTATATGTACAAATATATACATATATATGTTTATATATTTGTATATATCTCTCTCACATATGTATACACATGTGTATGTATATTCAGGTATTTGCACACTCATTTTTGAGTTCCTGTGCTTTTATCATTAAGTTTTTTAGATCTGGGAGATAGCAAGTTGCTGGCACCTTGTACATGTACTGTACATTGTACTGTTGTTTGTTTAAAGGATGAGTAAGCAGAAATTATTTCATACTATCACACAGTTAAGTTTGCAATAAGTAATTACTTAGTATAATTTATTCATATTTTAAATATGAATAAAGGATCACAGGGTTTTAGGGCATTTGCTTTTCATAATTTTCACTTAGGATATTGGTATAAGAAGAAAATACCATTTTCTTCTATAATAAAATCATTTATTGTTTTACAATCGCCCTAGATAAAAAACAGTATTTCTTGGCCTAATTTTAGTGAGTGGACATCTGGAGATAGATATTTTTCTACTACTAAAATTATTAAAAAGTAATATTTCTATATTCCAAAATGCATAATCCACTCCTCACAGATACTGTTGACACAACAAGTAATTTAAAATACTCATTCTATTAAAATCTGGGGAGAAAAACTGTAGAAACTGTGTCATATTAACAAGCAAAGGGGCCGGAGCGATAGTCCAGTGGGTGGAGCGTTTGCCTTGTGCGAGCCGTCCTGGATTTGATCCCGGGCATCCCATAAGGCTCCCTGAGTACTGCCAGGAGTAATTCCTGAGTGCAGAGCCAGGAGTAGCCCCTGAGCATTGCCGGGTGTGACCCCAAAAAAGCAACAACAACAACAACAAAAAAAAAAACAAGCAAGTACCATTTTTAAGTCAAAAAGTTCATGGCAACTTTGGTTTCCATGTCTTTACAGTCTCTTATTTGTGGACGCTTTCCAGAGCTTTCCGTGTGTCCCCGCACCCTTGAAGGACTTGTCCCTGTCCGCTCCTGTCACAGTGAAGGCTGTTCTCTGTGGGATGGGAGTGGCCTTCTTTGGCTCAACATTTGGATCTTCAGAAATAACAGCAAACTTATTCTCAGATTGTGATATCATGCTATTGTTTTCTTTCTGTAACCACCTAGTTCTACTTTTCAGTAAAGATTGGTGTTTCTTTGCAACCTTCATTATTTTATCTCATTCTTTTTGCTTTTTCCTAGTTCATGGCTCTTCATTATCTCTGGTCTCCAGCACTTCTTCTCTTTACTCCACAGTAAGTACAGCTTGATAAGAAACAGATTCTGCTTTGCCAAGCACATAAGCACTCAAAAGCTGAACTAGATTGGCACTGGAGGTGTGCTGTGTATAGAGAATGCATACTAATGCACCAGTAGGTTTCTACCAGTTTTTCTGTGGCCCATTTATGTGTGTTTCCCCTTAGCATTTCTGTACTCATTATAATCATGAGTTGATAGGAGACGGAGTATCATAAAATATGTTTTGGCATGACTCAGGATTCTTGAAACTATTTACTACATGCTACCATAACTTTACCACATTAACTTGCTTCTCTGAGCCATCACTAGTAATGGTTCTGTGCTGTTTTTTCCATTTTTATTTTTTTAAGTTTAGTTTTAAGGAACACTATATCAGAGACTTAAGGATTATATATATATATATATATATATATATATATATATATATACATATAATCTGAAACAAAATGTGATTTTGAAACCTGTATTCCTTAAGAGAGTCATAGAAATGTGTGAAATTATGTTGTGATTTTGCCAAGTGGATTTTTTTCCTTCTACACTGCATATTTTCATCTGACTTAAAAAAAGGAGTCTACAGGAAATTATATTTTCCAGGAGACTGCCTTCATGCCTAGATAAAAATGAGATATATTTTTTATTTTTTTATTTTTAAATTACAAAGATATACAATTAAAAAGTTCATATTTGGGTTTTGGTCAAACAGTGTTGCAGCACCCATCCCGCCACCAGTGCCCATCTCCCACCACCAACGTCCCCGGTTCCCTCCCCCTCCCCAGCCCTGCTCCATGGCAGGTTCTTGATTTCTTTCCATTTCTCTCAAAAATGAGATATATTTGACTTTAAAAAATCTCACTAAGAGTTGAATGTTATGGATAATCCTGAATTCTATATTGAGAGGCTCATGGAGAAATCTAGCATTAGCTGTCACTATGTAATGAATCATTAAAGGCAATACTCATTTCTTCACTCATTTCAATTACGTTTAGATAATGTCATGCACTGTAATGAGCCTTATTAAATACCTTCATCTTCCATGTTTATTGCCTTTACCAGTTGTTTGAAATCTAACAATTATTTGTAAGGAATTTTTCCTTTTCTTCAACAGTTAAAACTTCTAATATCTTCAGTAAATAAACACATCACTAGTAGTTTTTATGTAAATCTTCTGATTTAGAGAAGTGGGCAGTGTGAGAAATGGGAAGAGTGCTCTGGAAAATGCAGATAAAAGCTGTATATTAAGATAGTTGGGCCCAAGCTATAGTCCAGCAGGGAGGGCATTTGCCTTGCATGTGGCCAACCTGGGTTCAATCCCGGTATCCCATATTGTCCACAAGCACCATTAGAGAAATTCCTGAGTGCAGAGCTAGGAGTAACCCCTGAGCATTGCCTGGTGTGAACCAAAAAGAATAAAAAAATATAGTGTGCCGCCTCCTGCTCTGTGCCACTGCTTGTGACGGGTCTGACTTCACCCACGACAGGAAAGCCTTCATCTGACATCAGCCCATTGAAATGATGGTTCAGGGTGAGGCTGCAGCACAGAGAATAGTGCATTTTCCTTGCATGTGACCAGTAGGAACTTCATATGTTGCTTTAACCCTGCCAGGAGTGATCCCTGAACATAGAGTCAGGAGTACACCTTTAGCACAGCTGGTTGTGCTCTGCCCAACCCCTGTGTTAAAACAAAATAAAATTATGCTTCGGATATTTACAAAATAGCATTGAAACCAAAAAAACTGTTTTCATGAATTCTGGCAAAAAATCTGAAAGAAAAATAATTATGTTGAAGAACAAGGAGTTAATGAATATATACTAAAGTCAAATAGATGTTTCTGTGTTAATGAAAATATAACAGTCTCCACGTGCATCTACTGAGCGTTTAAAGTCTGTCGATGTGGCAAAGGGACTGAAATTTTCACTTCAAATAATTTCAACGTAGGAAATCAAACAAGGGGCCGGAGCGATAGCCCAGCGGGTAGGGCGTTTGTCTTGCATGCGGCCGGCCCATGCCGGCCTGAGTTCGATCCCCGGCATCCCATATGGTCCCCTGAGCACCGCCAGGAGAAATTCTTGAGCAAAAGCCAGGAATAACCCCTGAGCATCGCGGGTGTGACCCAAAAAGCAAAAAAAAAAAAAAAAAAAAAGAAATCAAACAAGTCTAGGGGATGTTAGAGGTGTATAAGGAACAAAGTCGATACATTGGAAATTTTGTAGATAGGTTAAAAAAAGAATAACTTGAAAGTTTAATTGAGAAGTGTTATATTAAAATACAATATAAAATGTATTCTTATGAAATAGGTTAAGAAAAGAGAGAGACTAGATTCACATACTTGTGGGTCAACATTTAGAGATGAAGTAGGCCCAGATGGTAAGTACAAAGAAAACCGGATTAGGCACTTAGCCTACATGAGAAGTTGGTAATAGTAGCACAATATAAAGTTAGAAATTTAAATAATTGTTTTGAAGGAATGTAAACAATATATGTGAGGAAAAAAAAGTCTGTGCTAATATTATATATACATAAATGGATATATATGCATATATGCACACATATATGCATATGTATTATATATATATATATGAATTTGAAGCAAAAATAAAGAGAAAAGGTAAATATGTGGAGACCTATTGCCATGAACTGAGATTTAATTGCCAATGAAATAATGTCAGAGTACTTTTCAAACCATGAAGTGAAAATAAGCCATTTATCATTATTTTTCATGCCTTCTGGCTTAGGATTTATTTGCAGTTGATTCGCATTCATACCTGACTTTATTTTCTTGTGTATTGTCAAGCAAGTGACAAATTTCTTTCCACTTTATTACAAAATAAATTGGCAAAAATCAGCCAGGTTTATCTCCTCTGCCAGTGGCTCTTGTGCAATTATTAGACTATTGTAAGGATGTTGTATATTGCCCCCAATTAAACGTTGTATCCAGGAAGCATCATTTTGAGCATACTCTGTGGGAATTGAACCTTTTAAGTTATATCCTGAAAAAGTCAAACAGCAGGGCACTTTCACAAAATAAAATATTTAGGGGAGAAAAAAAATGGTTCTTCTGGGATAACAGAAGTAGTCCCTACTTTCTCTTCTTTTTTTTTTTTTTTTTTTGTTTGGTCACACCCGGCAATGCTCAGGGGCTACTCCTGGCTCTGCACTCAGGAATTACTCCTGGCGGTGCTCGGGGACCATATGGGATGCCGGAATCGAACCCAGGCCGGCTAAGCCGCCGCGTGCAAGGCAAACGCCCTACCCGCTGGGCTATCGCTCCGGCCCCTCTCTTCTTAACCCAAATATTGCCTTTAATACCATGAGCATATACTATGTTTTTATCATATAATAAATTATATTCAGATTTAAATCATCAAAATAAAAAAGAAAACCAAAATGTCTTGTTGTACAGAACAATTACATTTGAAAGTCACAGTCTAACAAGTTCCATTGGAAGAAGTCTGTCTTCACGGTGTAGCTCTTTGTTATATCTGTCTCTGCAGGACAGCACATTTCCCAAACGTGTCTTGTTACAACACTGAGAACATCTCTCAGAAATACCAACATTTTAAACAGGAAGAGAAAGACAGGGTTGCAAATTCATGGACAGCTGCTGGCCCTATCTGATTTGCCAGGTCACTCCATTCAATATTCTTAGACTTCATCTGCGTTGTTTTGAAATCCAAGCCAACACTGAGATCTAGAGCTCTTACTCTTTTACCTAAACATAAATTTTTAAGCTCCCTTTTAAAGTTCCTAAAAGAAATTGCAGTTCCTAGTCACACTGAGATGACATTTTACAGTCATTCTTAGATATTGCCTTGTGATCTTGGGCAAGTTCCATTTTCTGCTTCTTGTATTCACACCTAAGTTGAGTTTGGATTGATATTTTTGTGCCAGATTAGTTCTCATAGGAGAGAGAATTATACTCATTATACCTATATTAAAGAAAGGTTGAAAAGACGGTGTAGGTAGGCTTTGTGGTTTTTTCTAAATACCTAGTACTTTTCTCTTTGCATGTTGAACCCTCTTCAGCATTTAAATTTTAATCATTGCAACAGATGATTTTAATTGACTGATATTAAAAAATTTAACTGAGCATGCTTTTACTTGGGATCTAATTAGTATCTGTCTCATCAAAAGAGGGTCATGCTCATTATAAAACCCTTTACATAATGCATTACTATACAATATTTTGGTTAAGAAGTTTAATGGATAAATGGACATCCAATTAATGATGTACAGATTATACAATCATCTGTTGTATTTATCCCTTCCCTCCCCTTCCCCCTTCCTTTCCCTCCTCCCTCCCCCCCTTCCCTCCCTCCCTCCCCCCCCCTCCCCTCCCCTCCCCTCCCTTCCCCTTCCCTCCCCCCCCACCCCTTCCCTCCCCCCCCCTTCCCCTCCCTCCCTCCCCTCCCTTCCCTCCCTTTTTGTTGTATTTTTTTTTCAATGACCAGGGGCTCCATACCCTTGGTTGCTGTGCTAGAACACTTAGTTATATTGGTTATGGTGTTCTAGACTTTACTTAAATTATTTAGGGATGTTCTTTGCATAGTGAGCGATCCTTTTGGACTTTGGTTTGCTGAAAAACCCATGTGTAAGTGGCAGTTAATCACACTCTATGTATTTTAAATCCTTGCCTTGTAGATGAGTGAAATATCATACTAATATTCTAACTCACTGCTTCAACCTTACCTACTAGTATTAATAACTATAGGACATGAAAGAAGGCAAATATGAAAGAAAAAGATAGTTCAGGAAAATCAGCAAGGAGAAGTCTTTCTATATAACATATATGCAATTAATATGCAATACTTACAATTTTAACTAATATATGTATGAGTTATTCAGGTCTTTTTCAATGAAAAGAAGTTAATGAATGCCATGACTTTTAATTGTAATATGTTTTAATAGCTGAAAGGTGACGTCAGAGAAGGGAGTGCAGGGTGTAAGGAACTTATACATCTCCCCCTGGTTCAGAACCTCATGCATGTAGTTCCCCGAGCACTGATAGGACTTAGCCCCACATGCATAGCCAGGAGTAGTTCCTAAACAACACTGGTAGTTTACTTCAACTCAAAGCAATAGTTACATATCTGTAAAAATTCCTCCTACTCAAATAAAAATATGTAAGTATTACCTATAGAACACAATTTTATATTATCTTAGAAATCCTAGCAGTTAGATTTAAGCAGAATGAATTGGCAACAAATATGCAAAGTAAAAGGAAGTTAAATGGAAGTCACAGTTAGTTGTGCTATGTGTCTTATGGTACTAGAAACTCAAGATTTCTTTAGAATTTTTTTGTAATTTCTATCTTAAAATTCTTCCCTACTTTGATTCAAAATTAAAGTTCATACTCAGCTTTAAAGTCATTAGAACTAACAAATATTCACATATAAAGCAAAAATTCATATATAAAGCTTGGAGACTTTGTTTTTGAACTTATTTTTGAAAGGTTTTGTAATAAAGACTATTAGGATTCTATTTGCCATGATTTATTTTGAAATGGAGAAAATACGGGAATAGACAAAGCACAGCTTTAAAATGTTTATATGCATAAAATATCTTAATATTAACTTTCCTGTTTTCTTTTGTGTTTCTGAAAGAAAATGAATTATAAATATTAGTTCAAGTATTTTCATATCATTTTATCCAAGATAATGACCCACAGAAAGAGGTGTGAGATGAAAGAATATCTTTCAGCTTAAAATCTGCTTAAGGCTATGAAGAAATTTGTACTCCTCAGTAATATTATGTATTTCCAGCTTTTTCTAGAATAAAGGCACTTTCAAATGTAATGGTTCACATAACTCATTTTATGGCATTTTGCAGCATAGCACAAGGATGAAACATAAAACAGAGCATTCAGATGAAAATACCAAGGAAGTTCCTATAACATTCACTTCCACATATTATGTAATCAAAAATGTTATAAGCCTCCTTTATTTTCACCTTAATCCTGGGCATTTTGTGTTTTCCTGACTCTTTGTTCAAAAAGCTTATATGATGTATATGAAAAAATAAAATAAAATAAAATGTTGACTACTTGATAATTTGGTAGGGTGATGGAACTAGTATGTGCTAGTGGGTGAAACATAATAGGAGGAATAAAAAAGGAAGGGAGGGAGGGAGGTAGGAGGGAGGGAGGGAGAGCACGGGAAAGAGAGAGAAAAAGAGGAAGGAAAGATGGAAAGCAGGAAGACAGAAAGGCATGTGTGCTGACCTCTATTAATTCATGCTGTTCTTCTCCTGCAAATTGTGTGAGATAAATACAGTTTAAAGATTTTGTCTTTTGTCATTTTTCAGAGAATAACTTTATAACTTTAGTTTTTAATGGTTTGGATTTTAGATTAACATTATTTTTTAGAATTTAAATTATCTTAATTATATTATTTTTTGAAAATACTCATAAATTAAATAACCTATATTTTTAAAGTATTATGTTATTTATGTATAAAGAAGCATTCCTTTCCAATAAAGTTTTCTGGTTCGGTTAAATAATAAATTTACTGTATCCTTATATTAAACCATAATTGTGTTCTAAATAAACAATAAAATTATGTTATGCGTTTTAAACTGTTTAATAACTTTACACCGATTATAATTAAGCTCTTTTTGTCTCCCTCCTCTTTTGCAGGCTGAAGAAAAGGCTCATTCAGAGGTATAACCCTTATAGCATTTTTTGTAGATTTACTTGAGGAAATGAGTATTTCTCCCACTAGAGGGCGCTGCGATACAACTGCATAGCTCTGTGATAGATCCATGAGGTATTGAGAATAGAACCAAGCACTGAATTTTACAACAGAGCTGATACGTAGAAAAGGAGAGAGTTCCTCTTCAAAGGGAGAAGGTTTTAGACTCATACTCTTCTTTCAAATTCTAGATAGGAGTCTTGGTTCAACAAATAAATCTTCTCTATTGTAGGCTGACATCAGGTATCCTCTTCCTGTTTGATGGTTCTGTGATTGTTTGTGAAACTGACACAGATATTAAGCATGTTTGTTCCTTTACCTACTTATAGGACGTGGTTCTGTTCATTTACAGCTATATTTGTAAATGACATATTTTAATATCTCATCATTTCCCATTCACTTTTGAATATTAGCTTACTTAAAAAATAAATACTATCATTTTATTTTTTAATTTAGAAAGTTGTTTTCACAGTATTGCTATTTTCCTCATACTGTAAGAATATGGTTAATTTGTAAAGTAATTCTGCTCTAATAGTAGCATCCTATGAAAGACATTATAATAAACATATGGTAATATTTCTACTAAGTGATAGTCATACTGAGTGATAGGTTTCTAACCAATATAATTATTTTCAAATATAGAATCATCAAATATTGAATTAGAGGGCCAGAGATGTTGACAAGAAAGCACCGTACCTGCTGTACCATCTCTCTAGACCACAACTATAAATATTTTAAGGGGCCAAAGTGATAGTACAGCAGGTAGGGTGTATATCTTACATGAGGACGGCCTGGGTTTGATCCCTGGCATCTCATTTGGTTCCTTGAGTGATACCTGAGCATATCTGGGTGTGGCTCAAAAAAAAAAAAACAAAAATTAAATTATAAAGTAACATAAAAGCTGATATAAAAATAAAGGGATATACTTATTGTTTAAAGAAGAACAATGATTAAAATATATGTGTGTATATATGGTTTATTTCATATTTAAGAGAGAAGGTGTTGTTACTTAATAAAACAAATATTGTATTGCCGTAAATTTCAAGTAGAAGAGTCAGGGGAAAGCAAGGCAAGGGAACGAGAATTTATGCTTTCCTTTGCAGAGAGGAGCCCCAACTTTGAACATAGGCACTTATCCCTTTGTGAGTGGTATTTGATTGTTGCTCTATAGCTTGTGTTCGCATTTCTTTCACTTTCTGAAATTGGTTCTGATACAGAGGTGGTATAATGACATAACGATAGTATTTACTTTCTTGGATTGAATTCTGGTTTTAAGTAAAAATCTCCCGTGCACTGAATTGATTTTTTTTAAAATTACTTTCAGCAAATCCATAAACTGCGGAGAGAGTTGGTTGCTTCTCAGGAAAAAGTAGCTACCCTCACATCTCAACTGTCAGCAAATGTATGTACTTTAATGCTTTTTACGTATAAAAACATATCTATTTTATTTCTTTTATACAGTAAGTTTGATTGTTTTTTTAACAGGCTTACACACAATTAATAAGTCCAGAAGGTTTCAGACATCAATCACTGACTAGTGGAATGAGTAGATATCCCCTCTACACTAGGTGATAAAGTGTAACACAAATTGATCAAGAGTCACTGTAAGAGTCGATATCCCCTTCCCTCCCTTCTTAGTCTCTTTCTTTGACTAGAAAAAGAGTCAAATTCAAATCAGATAGTTTAGTAGAAAGAAACAAATCAAATTTATATAAATATTGAAAAATCGATGTAGACATGAATTTTTGCATCTTGAGGGGGAATAATGGAGGTATATGTGCTGAACTAAGAAATGGGAAATAGACTTAAGGTCTCAGGAGAAGAGAGGAAACTCACATGATGACAGTGTGATTTCTACTATGGCAACTGGATTTTGTACAATGTTTGCCTGGAATGTTACGTGGTTATTTTGCCAGTAAAAATGGATTTCTTCAATCTAAAGAGGATTAAAACCCTGATAATAACCCTAGATTATGGCTTAACTCGCAATTTTAATTTTTCTGGGTTGTTTAGGGAGTTATAAAAGTTTCTTATATGCCTGCAGGCAGTTCACCTCAATTAGAAATAATTTACATGGCAGAATAACATTTAACAGGGACAGGTGAAACATCTTGAAGAGGTTAAAAAACGTTTTAAAGTGCTTTTGTCATTGGCTATTAAAAAGATGAAAACAGTACTAATGGCAAAAAAGATTATTTCCTTCCTATTTTTGTCATTCTTCATATGTGTTGATCAGAGAATAGTGATAATTAACTAAGTGATATTTTAAAATATAAAAAGCAAGTAAACAAGTGCCTTGATCATAAAATATTGCCTTTTAGACAATCATTAAACATACAATGCTAAATAAATAGCTTAGATCTAAGGTTTAATGCTCAGCTATACCATTTATGAGAAATAGTTTTCTCAAGACAATATGGTGATCTTTGAGCAATTTATGCAGCCTAGAATGGCAAAGATGATGAAGGCCATCATTATGTTAATGTTTAAAAGTATCTTTCTGTGTGCTGGGAGTGCTCTGACAAATGCTTAAAAAATGAGGAGAGCATATGGCATTGTGGCTCAGACTATGAGATAATAGTATTGAAAACAATAGGGAGGGTATAAGTATACCCGCTGTTTTGCCATATGTCCCACCACTATCATTTGATGTTAATATGCTCATTTCCACTGTTGAGTGGGTGAGTCTACCCCCACACACCAGTCTCCACTAAAGTTTTCTGTCTTCCAGAAGAAGTATGCCATGACAAGTGTGAGCAGGTGTAAGCCCTTTGGGTATAACTTGAATAACAGTATTTTAAGAATAATTCTTACGGTGCAATATAATTTATGTATTGCAAGTATATAAGCAAGTCATTTCACTCACAGTGTATTTGTTTTAGCATTGAATCTGAACTGGTTTTGTCTTTTCAACTTTGGAAAAGTCAAATTAACTTTGGATTGATTAGTGTTTGGGCCAAACCGGGCTGTGCCTGGGGCTTCTTCCTGACTCTGCATTCCGGGACCATATGGGGTGCTAGGGATCAAACCCTGGTTGACCTTGTGCAAAGTAAGTGACCTACCTGTTGTACTTCTGCTCCAGCCCATTGAATTAACTATTTTTAATAGTATGTTGTTACAGGATTCAAAGCGTAGCAGTAGTTTTCAAAGAATTATTTAGGCGATGCTGGAAGAGAATAGTGTTGCTTGACCTATATTTTTTGTCGAATTGTAAATCTTAAATAGTTTCGTGTCTACTGTAATTTTATACTTTAGGTAACTATTCAGTAATATAATACACTCCTATCTATATTTCTGAACTTTTGCCTAGACGATTAATTAGTATACCATGTCAATGCTAGAAACACACTGGGCTGTGCTTATCTGCACCAAAGATTGTTTAATAATAGACACTTTGACTTGAGCAGTCAAGATCACTACAGAATTTTTGAATAATTCTTATAATTGAATACTGAAATAAATATTTACTGCTACAAAAGAAAATTTGTATTTCTTTCTCTTTTTTTTGCATTTTTGGGTCACACCATTGACGCTCAGGGGTTATTCCTGGCTGTTTTGCTCAGGAATTTTCCTGGCAGTGCTTGGGCAACCACATGGGATGCTGGGGAATTGAACCCGGGTCAGCCACATGCAAGGCACACACCCTATCTACTGTGCTATTTATTGCTCCGGCCCAGAAACATTGTATTTTTTCAGTATTCTAAGCTATTCCCATTTTAAAAGTAATACAAAAACATTATATTAAGATAGATTGTGGGTTCAGGATAATGCCACTTGGATAGTAGTCATTATCTGGTAATATACGTTTGAAAAGCTGTGAAATGGTACTTCTAAATATAGGCAGCATTGTAAATGAACTTTAAACCAATAAAAAGGAAGAAAGTAAGGGACAGAATAAGAGGCTGAAGGATACTGTGGCGGGGTAAGGTGTTTGCCTTGCAGGCAGTTGACCCAGATTGGTCAACTGGGTATGTATGTGGTCACTGTATGTGGTCCCCCTAGAACATTCAGGACTGAGCCTTGAGCACAGAACCATAGTCAGCCCTACTAAGTGCCAAGTGAGGCCCCAAACACAAAGGCTAGGGAAGGAGAAGAGTGAGGGGAAGGAAAAGGAAACCTAAAGTTCTGAATAAACACTTAATAAAAATGTGGTTTTCCCATGACATTGCCACTCCTGCCCATGGCTGCCATCCACAATATTCTTTTCCGTATTGGGATCACATGCATTCAGTACACACTTAGAAAGACTTGGACACACATTCAAAGGAGAGAACGAGCAAAATTCTCACAAAGCACATTTCCTGGGGGACTACTGTGTGGCATTGTTTACAAACAGATCAAACACTGTAAGGACGGGAAGGGGGAGCTGGAGCTACAGCACAGCAGGTAGGGCATTTGCCTTGCATGCGGCCCACCTGCAGTCTATATGGTCCCCCTAGCATCATTGCCAGGAGTAATTCCTGAGTGCAGAGCCAGGAGTAACCCTGAGTATTGCCGGGTGTGACCCAAAAAGAAAAATCAAGCAACACTGAGCATGGCAAGGTTGACTTCCTACTATTTCTATCCCTATCATCTCTGCCACACACTGCCAAGGGCATGTTTTTGCAACTTTGAAGCATGTATTTTCAGCCTCACATTGATAATGACCATCAAAAGCCTAAAAGTTACTTATTGTTTAAATACAGGCAAAAAGATACACATGACAACCCTTTAATGTATGTTCTGTAATCCACAATCTGGATGGGAAGGAAAAAAGAGAGAAAGGGGAAGAAATAAAGAACCTACCATGGAGGCGGGCTGGGTGAGGGGGAAAGAATTAGGGACATTGGTGGTGGGAGATGGGCACTGGTGTAGGGATGAGTGGTGGAACTCTGTATGACCAAAACCCAAATATGAACATCTTTGTAATTGTATATCTCATGGTGCTATAATAAAATCCTTATAAAAAAGCCCATTCTTGTATATATAAAGCAGAGATATTCATATAATATATAAGTAGATATCCAGCATACCTTTGTAATTCATATATCATTGAGAAAGGGGTGATCTTGGAAAATATTTTTATAATATCTTCCTAGGAACAATAATAAAAAAATGAATGAACAAATTAGGGACTGGAGACATAGTATAGGTGTTAAGGTGCTTGCCTTACATATGACTGACCCTGCTTTTATCTCTGGTACCCAAGCACTGCCATGAGTGATCCCTGAGCACTGCTGTATATGCCTTCCTCCCCAAATATTTTTAAAGTAATAAACAAATTTCAGCAGTTAAATAGTTAATTTTATTCATAAATAGTTAATTTTATTTATAAAGTGCTAGTTCTGGAGAAAATATCCTAGTTTCCACTTGTTATGGCTATGTTAGAGTTACGTAGAACTTTTCTACATAAGCAAGACAATTCCCCTTGCTTCCAAGGGGAAGCAAGCATATATTTTAATTTTAATCTTTTCTTTATTTCACAAGAAAAATAATGGATTGAGAATTATATACACACCCTAGAATACTTTACAGCTACAAGAAAAAAAATCAAATGTTTTTACTGAGACCACAACAAAAAGGAGAGTATCATGTTAATGAAATATGTTGAAGGTAGTAAAAATGCTGAATCAAATGTGGTATATACATATATATATATATATATATATATATATATATATAGAGAGAGAGAGAGAGAGAGAGAGAGAGAAAAAACAAGGGAATAGTATTGAATAATGATAAATCCTTGCTGTTAAATTACAAAACTCAGATTACCAAGCATTGTTTCAATTAGTAGTTGGAAATAAAGAAGTGGACTAGAAGCATGAACTTTGGTGGAGGGCATTGGTATTGGTGGTGAGGTGTGATAACTTTGTACATCAGCACCATGAATATAAGCACTATTGTAATCCTGCTATATAAACTTTAATAAAACATTTCTTCAAAACGAAGGGGGGCATACCAAAGTGTGATGATACTAAATCTGATAAAATGATACCTCTTGTCGTTGAAAGTTTCTTAAACTATAAGATTCTATCCCTTTTCTTTAGTTATTTTAGGGTCGGGACGCACCAATTGGTGTCCAGGGCTTACTCCATCATGACGATGCTCAGAGATCAGATAGGGTGTTCAGGATCTTCCCAGGTTGGCGATGTGCAAGGCAAGCACCCTACTGACTGTCACTATAACCCCTTTATTCTTTTTATTCTTTTTTAAGTGTATCAATTAAATCTGTTGCCAAATTTTAGGGTATCTTGGTTTAAGCTTATGTTTACGTGTGTATGTGAGAATAGAGGAAGAGAGACAGGAGCATAAAAATAATAAGCTATACAGAAGAACTGAGTTTTGCAGCAATTATTTTTCCTTATATTCAAGTGTCAAGAAGGAAATGGAGGACAGGATACATTCAGAACTAGGAACAAAGACACCTTTTTGTATCATGATGTTAATGGAAAGTACTTGTACCTTCTAGCTGTTACCAATAATAGAATAAACCTTAGCTGCCCTAATTCTTAAGACTCCTGCAATCCATTTGATATGTTCCTTGGCCTTTCAGTATTACTAGAGTTTCAAGGAGATGTATTTTAATTAAATCTTCTCACTTATCTCAATTTCTTTAAATTCTTTTCAGAGAATGCCAGTTTTTCTCCCACACATAGTTTATTATTAATTTAAATAATGTAGTAATCCTTCTCTTTATCTTTTGAAAAAGCACAACAAAATATCTGTTGAAGAACCTATTGTTGTACATCAAGCCATGGTAAAGATTGGGGTGTTGATTCGTGCATAAGATTCTATGGTTCCAGCTGTGGAACGGTGTGTCACTAGGATCTGCCTCTTAATGTTTAGAGATGTAAAGTTAGATAGCAAAGCTAGAAACACAAGCAAAGAAATCATTACTAGAAATGCTATAGGAACAGTAGGAAGAGGGACCAGTGACAGGATTGGCAGATTGTCACATACATCATAATTACAATACTTATAACTGCCATGAAATATGTGTATTTCCTTGATACTTAAAAACACAAAACCACAAAAATTACTGTAAAATGTACCTGAATAATATAAAAAGAAAGAAAATCATATTATTTATAGTTGGCCTAGCAGTAGTCCCTTAGGTGACTTCCCAAAGGACTAAAGTAGAAATAGAAGACCTTTTATTATAGAGTTTGGAAAATAAAGACAACTCTTTTTCATTTGACTCTTTGTAAAGTAGAAAAAGAGAAAGATAATGTTATAGCTGTCAGCACACTCCTAACACTTGAAAGAGAGGATAATTACAATAGAGACCTAACAATATCTTCAAAGGTCATCACGTAGGTATAAAAATGAAGAACATTTGTCCATTGACTATTGCTGCATCCTCCTCTTGAGCTTTACGTCTAAGACTTGACAACTCAGAACTTTATTCAGTGTTTTGAGTGTCAAGTACCTCCACAACGTGCAAGTCAGAAGGTGTTATTATTTGCAAAATACCATAGCCTTTCAGAAGCTGAACTCTCATTAAATGTCAAGAGACTCAAAGCCCTGATTTTAGGCTGAAGTTTAGAACTGAAAAAGAAGACTTGGGTTAAAGGAGCGTCACCATTAAGAACAAACCCTAATGGCCTGGTATTTAAAGAGTTAGGATACCTGAAATTAAGCATTTTGTAAAATGAAAGGTTTTATCTATCCGCGTAAGGTTTTGACATTTAAAATGTGTTCCTTCTGTCTCATTCACAGGCTCATCTCGTAGCAGCTTTTGAAAAGAGCTTAGGGAATATGACGGGCCGGCTGCAGAGTCTAACCATGACAGCAGAACAGAAGGTATGTTCAGGAATTGCCACTGGGACTTGCGATAAGCTAGCAAGTTGCACCGGTATTAGAACATTAGCTGAGACGTGGCTTCTTAAAGAAATAATACTATAGAGGATCCATTTTATACTAAATCAAAAAATGAGATACTATTACCTCTTATGTTCATATGTTAAAGGCTTGTGATTTCAACTGATCTGATCAAAAAAACACACATATGAACTAAGTTCCTTCAAGACAGTCTAGTATTTTACTCTTTAAAAAATTCATTTTACTAGAACTATTAAAATAATGCCAAATGTTTGAAAAGAGGAACAGTTGTTAGAAGAGCTAGAATATTCTAGGAATCATTTGTTATATAATTAATATAAGCTACACTCTGGTGATTTTCACAAATGCATGCTATCAGCCTAGTTACAGATCTTGGCTGAAGACTAAGCTGTCGGTGAGGAAGGTCCAACACAGAAGCTCTGCTTTACAAATTCAGGGCCTTTGGACTATAGCATCTATGGGACAAGGGACATTGTTGCATAATGTTTATGTAACATGCTGCTTGGCATCTGGAGCACAGTCTTTGAAGCAAAGTTAATTTTGATCAAGCACTTTCAAACTGAAGGAGCTTTTGAAATGAAATAAGGCAGAGTAGAATAAAAGTAACAGAGAATCTGGTCCACAAAGGCAGATGCCAAACAGAGAATGCATTTTCCTTGTGATTTCTTTTTAATTCTTATTATTTCCTTACTTATCTCTCTTATTACTTTGGTGAGCCAAACATGAATCTTTGGTTGCGTTTTGAAAATAAATGAAGTGTTTTACTGGGTAAAAGTGTTTCTAAAAATTATTGATATGCAAAATATGCAGAATGTATATGCATGATATAACATGCATATATTACATATGGATAACACACTTAAAATGTCCACTGCTGTCTTCTAGTCATCAAAGACATCCATCACCTGCTAAGACTGAGGTATTTTCAGAATAACTTTCCTATTCAGAGACATCCATCAAACTTGTCTTTAGTTCTACAGAGTATGGCATTAACTTTAAAGTAGAAATAAATTTCAAAGTTTGATTCATCTTTTTTGAGGATATTTTTGAGTCTCTCAGGCTCATGACTTGGTGCTTGAGCCATTCTTGGTGGTTATCTGGTAACCATGACACTAAGCCTAAGACTTTTGCATGTAATGCATGCACCCCAATGCTTTGAGCTATCTGTCTCACTCTATTTTACTATTTGAGGATGGCAGTAGCAATTCTCAGTCAACTAGGCTGGTGATTCAATATGAGGGTTCAAGGATGTGAGGATTTTCAGACTTCTGGGATACCCAAGTCAATATAGTCCCATAAATAGAGTCCTGTGCCCAATGTTATTTAGGGGACCATGTGGTACTAGGAATTGAACCCAGGTCCAGTGTGTGCTTGGCATGTACCCTAACCACATATGGTGTCCTGGTCCCCATTTTACAGTTTTTACAGATAAAAACAATGAGCAGCTAAGTAAAAATGAGAAAATCAAATATTTATGTAATTTTCCAATGTAATTAGTATCTGTATCCTATTTATGCTTATCTTATTTTCTCCTATTTCACACATTTCCCTACTCATGGAGAGAACACTATCTTTTCCTGGCAAGCCTGTGATGAATGCTGAAAGGGAAGATAATTAACTCCTATTGGACACATGAATTTTAGTTTAATCTTCTGGGGATGTATAATTTACCAATTTATTGTGTAACATAAGACCTCAGCAAGTAAGATAACAAAGCTTTTAAAAATGACCTAGAGGGAAAGGGTATAAACATAGGGTCCCCCTAAGCTTGGGAGAAAATCTCAGCAGTGTCTCTTTAGGAGAAGTGGTATGTTCTATTTCTGAACCTCAAGATTATCACTTTGAAGATGTGAATTATAGATACTGTTTAGAATCATTTGTTATGAATAGCAAGTGAAATGCTAAAATAATGGCTCATGCAGTAATAGTTAATAAATGCTACAGTTTTATTTGCTCTGTAGCACATTAAAAATGTAAGCTAAATGAAATTCATCACCAGCCATAACTTGAAATATTACATAATATCATGTTAGAATTTTCATTGCAATAGTTGTATCACTAAAAATAGCTAATGATTGTATTTTTCTGTATGTCCTTTAATTCTTTTATACTTGCAGTTAGAGAATAGCTTTTGCCCATTTATAATGTCAATGATTTCCTAAATTTAATGCATTTCAATAATAAAGAAATTATATAAGTATTTCCCCATTAGCCTTAACATCATTGAAGATATTAAATTTTCTTAGAAAATATTATAATGTTTGAAATTACCCAGGCCATTTTTAACTGAAAATAAAATGATTACTCTTCTAATTACATGGCATACAGTGTACTAATTAGGACAACCATGTTCATAGCTATGTTTATTTTGTTAACCTGATTTATACCTTGTGAATTTCCAAAGTGGTCCCATAAATAAATTTTATAAAATTAGTTGAATATAATACAGCATAGTTCAGTGTAAGGATGTTGTGAAAGCCAGCAGAGGCTTGCACATAACAAGATGCCTGAGCCCATGTAATTACTACCATAGAGCACTAAAGAGAATCGAATGTCAAGGAAGCTAAAGCACAAAGGGAGATCGCTCGGTGTGTTTAGCTCTCAATTTCTGATCAGAAGAGCATAATTTAGATGGAAGAGACAAACTTTTTTCCTCTGGATTCAAGGACAATTTTATTGCAAAGTTCCTTAAATTGAGGTCATGGAATAACAAAAGATGAAATCGCTATTCAAATAGACTTTTCTGTAAAAGCCGAGGGCATAACATTTAATCATATTTCAGTAAAGTCATTTCTCCAGGGAGCTGAGATAAAAGGGTGTATTGCTCTCTAGTGAACCAACAATCTTGAGGGAGAAAAGCTTAGAGAATATAGAGCAGAGGTTTTTACACTCTTCCTGGAGTTCCAATGCTCACTTGTCCATTTAGTCATTCAGTAAAGTTACAGAGACTTTCTGGCATATATCAAAGACTGTTCTAGTTAGTGGGAATTCCGCAGTGAATGAAAGAAACAATATCTATCACATAACACTGTGGAATAGCTCTCAATGTATATTTATGTCCTACTGTATAGCAAGCTGCAATATAAAGGAGTGTAGATTTTAGTGTTCATCTATAATAAAAATATAATTAAGGCATATAGAATTTGAGGGAAGATAGGCACCAGTGAAAAGAATGAAGCTGAAAATGAGGCAGTAGGGAAATAGGATGGAGTATTAAAAGGTGAAGAATATTACAAAGAGTTATTGCAAAGAACATTATAAAATATTTCAAATAGTTACTTGTTCCTAGATATATAATTAAGAAATAGATAAAACTAGGATTGAAACCTATCTTCCTTTTTTATGCATTTATTGTATGCTTTTCAATTCTCACATGGCATTCATAGTTTGACAATACTTCAAAAATTTAGTTTTCTTTATGAACCAAAATCACCACCTTGGGTAGTTCCAAAATAAAATTTCCTTCTCTCCATTGACAAATCAGACTGATTCTCTTACAGTATGTATATGCCCAGAAGACTGACTGCATAGCCCAAAAAAAAAAACAAAAGATGTTTGCATAACATAGGAAAAGGAGAATGTTTTACATACCTACAAATATAACAGTGCAGTATCCTAGCATTATTGTCGAGGATATTCTGTCTTCATCTTGGTTTCAGGGTGGAGGTGGCACCAAGGAGTTTCCAAAGGATCTGGGATGAAGGGAAAGAAATGCTGGAGACTCTTTCATAGAGGAACACCATGATCATGAGTAATAAAAAAGAGAAACTATGGGAGATGTTAAGGGAGGAAGGTGGGAATGCAGCGTTGGTAGAATTTGGAATGAAGGTTGAAACAAAGTCTAAGGCATCTGATCACTGAAAGCAAAGAGTCATTTAAAATTGCCTGATCCTAAACTAAAATGAAATCTGCTTACTAAAAATGAATTGAACCATATTTCTTAAGTTATATGACATTCCCATTAAACTTTAAAAAGGCAAGGTGCCATATAGTATTTAGATAAGAAAACTTAAGACAGTTCTCAGCAGTGAAAATATCTAGTTCTCGGAAATATCCCTTCAAGGGACTATGTGGTGTCAGGGACTGAACTTAGGACTCCAGCATCAAAATAAACACCCAACCTTTTAGCTCTGGTAGTGAAGTACTTCAACCAGAAATAGACCTTGCTTTCAGTTTACCAAAACATCTCCACTTATCTACTTTTGCACTATGAGAGTATTGAGACTTAAATGGCGAAAGTATCTATTGAATGTGATGAATAACTTGTTTTCTCTTTATATAAAATGGTATTAGCTATGTGCCATCCTAGTCAGAATTGAGGGGCAAATGCGCTCAGATTATTATTTAGATTTATTTTTTTTCATAGAACGCCAAGGCTGCAATGCAAGTCACCCAAATGGCAATAATTAAACATACCCATATTGAACAGAGCGAATGAATTAACAAAATTTGTATAGAACTACTGATAAATCATTTCACATATATTAGAGCTCTACTCACTACTAGACTTTAAAATCAGGTCTCTATAACTGCCATGCCAGAAGTAATCTTAGCATTCAGGCATACTAGGCTGCCTTTTCAGAAGGGCAGAGAGCTGTAGAGGAATATATTTTCGTATGGCACTCATACAAAATATATATTGATTTTGATCCTCATGCAAATTATTATGCCTAGAGTCTGCTTATTCTTAATTGCTTAAAACTGAAATTTGGGGTTACTAGATGCATGGTAACTTAAACCTTTGAAATGAGTTTAGGCCAATGGAAAAGACTTGAGGGCCTGGATTCCATATTTTGCATATGTGAACTCTAAGTTCCTCACCTGATACCATTTCATCCCCTGAACACTATAGAGAGTGACTCCAAACAAACACTGAAAGCAAAAAATGAGACTACTCAGTCAATTATTCAGAAATCAGTATTACAATGTGAAAATTTTCATTTAATTGGCCTTTATACTGACTCCTTATGGTTTAGATTAAGATATTTTATCAAGTTTCTTTTAAAAGTTATTAGTTGAGTCAGAAAATATGTTCATCAGTCTTTTAAGACATTGGATACTTAATGAAGCCATAATTTTCAAGTTGATTAAGTTACTATAATTTAATTTAGTTCATTTAGTCAGAACCAAGCTGACCAGTTTCTTAGAGTTAAAAAAAAAAAAAAACACAATACAAACAAAGGGATAGAGAGATAGTATAGCAGGTAGGGCATTTGCCTTGTGTTCTGCCGAACCAGGTTCAATCTCCAGCACTCCATATGGTTCCTCAAGGACTGCCAGGATTAATTGATTCCTGAGCAGAGACAGCAATAACCCCTTAGCTCCCCTGGGTGTTCCCTAAACCCCCCACTCCTAAAAATACCCACTATATTTCAGACTAAGATAACTCCAAAGGGCTGGAGAACATGGTTTGGTGTAAAGCCCCAAATTCGATCCTCTTTGAAGACATCCAAGTATGGCCAAAAACAAGAGAAAGATACAAATTTATTAGATTTCAAAGCACATATGAAAATGTTGAGGTTATGGAAGGTATGCAGAGAAACTACAGCTAGATGGTGTGAGATGAATGATTAACATTGAGGATCTTAAAGACAGGTAAGTAGTTTTGTAGACCATTGCTTACAAGGTAAAGTTAGTTACTAAGAACGGTTGCCAAATTTATGAGATTCTTAAGGCTAATTCATGTCCAGGAGATATATGGCAGTAAACCAGATAGGAAATTAGGTCACAAAGAACACCAAACAAGGTTAGTATGTGCTATGATGTTTGACAATTTATTCTGAAATATTTCAAGTCTAATCTCATAAATAGTTTAGCCTCGGAGAAACTACAAAAATAATTTAAAGCAATACTAACTGCATATCCAACTTCTTTTGTTTAAGAACTCATGGGAAACCAGAATCTAATAAGGTCAGACATTTGGAGTATCGTTATCTTAAAAGATTTATTTAGATAATTAAAAATTTAGGGTGTTTTCAGGTATTAAAACACAACTGTTAGGAGTCTGGAAAAAGATGCAGCAACTGAAAATGCACTTGGGGCCATGCCTTATGTGAATGGACCAAAGTTATTTAGATGGCCCACAGTCTGGGATCCCCAGAGAGGGAAAAATATAATAAAGTATGTGACTACTAATTAAGTTGAAAGTGTTAAATGTCCTCAAAGCAGAATAGCCATTTTTTTTTTTATTTTCTGAGAGGAAAAATAGGAAATCCCACTTGTATGGAAACATTCTACTCTCTTATCTAAAGGTGAAATGGAAACTAAGCAAAAATGCAAAAAGCAAAAATGGGAACTAAAAAAAAGTTTAGAAAAGAAATTTTCCTGGCATGAACATGAAAGTGGATCTCATTCACTAAAATCAATGGAAGGAAAGGATTTTTACATTCATGGAGTAGTAATTTGTTTGGGTTGGATTTTCATATAAAATTATATCAAATCATTTTTATTTTTATTTTTGGGTCACACCAAGCAATACTCAGGGGTTACTCTTGGCTCTATACTCAGGATTTACTCCTGGCGGCACTCAGGGGACCATATGGGATGCCGGGATCGAACCCAGGTCAGCCGCTGCAAGGCAAACGCCCTACCCGCTGGGCTATCGCCTCCTTCATATCTGGAATGTGAGTCTGGCCGGGTAAAGAATTCTTGGTGAGGCCTGCAGTTCATTGAGCCTTTTCACAATATCCCACCATTGTTTTCGGGCTCGGAGTGTTTCATCAGAGAAGTCTGCTGTAAATCTTAGAGATGTCCCTTTGTATGTGATTTCCTTCTTTGATCTTGCTGCTTTCAGTATTCTATCTCTATCTATAGTTTTTGTCATTTTAATTAAGATGTGTCTTGGAGTATTCTAGTTGGGGTTTCTTTTAGCTGGTATCCTACGGGCCTCCTGGATCTTGAGGCAAGTGTTCTTTAGTTCCGGAAAGTTCTCAGCAATGATGGCTTTGACAGTTTCTTCTTCATCAGGGTTTTCTACTTGCCTTTCTGGGACCCCAATGATCCGTATGTTGTTTCTTCTGGCTTCATCCCGATTTTCTCTTGTTGTCTGTTCGGTAATTGTGATTTCTTTTCTATCTTCTGATGTTGTGTGGAGAATCTTTGAACTCATCTTCGAGATCACTAATTCTTTCTTCAGTAGCTATTATTCTGCTGTGATGGCTTTCCTCTGTTTTTCATTTCATTTACCTCATTTTTAATATTTGTCATTTCCATTTGCATTTTCCTCACTTCTTCTATCATGTCCTCTTGCATTTTATTGATTTTGAATTCCATTGCTTCTTTGAATTCCTTATGAATCCTTAACATTTCTTTCCAAAATTCCTTATCAGAGAGGTTATACAACTCATTGGTATGGCTTGGCTCATCTGGACTAGTGACTTCACTCACAGAGCTTGATGGAATTTTGCGTTGCTTTACCATTATGACTATTGTAGGTTGCAAATGTGGGGTCTTGGGTGACTAGATAGTATAGTTACTAGGTGTCTGGTCTGTTTTCAGAGTGTGGGTGGGTAGCAAGGATGTAGGAACCAAGGTTCACTGGTACCTCATGCAAGATAGGTAGTGAGAGGTGTTGCGCGGACGCTAGTGCGTCAGCGCAGTTTTGAGTTTTGGGATGTTCTCGGAAATGCAGGGCCCAAGGGGTTCGCGGGTGAAACCCAAGGCAGTTTGCCTTGGTTCCTGTTGATGGAGTTTCCGCTCTTCCCTAGGGCAACATGGGTCCGCTGGAGACACAGGGGGGACACACACACCTGTGGGGGAGATTGCAGCTGGTCCCAGATGCGCGGGCCCAAGGGGTCTGCAGTGAAAGGGGTCCACGGTGAAACCAAGGCAGTTTGCCTTGGTTCCCGTTGATGGAGTTTCCGCTCTTCCCTGGGGCAACTTGGGTCCACGGAGACACAGGGGTCACACACACACCTGTGGGGGAGATTGCCTCTAGTCAGTATTTTAGCTCTTGCAATTCTGTGAGTGTGTGTGTGTGTGTGTGCCTGTGTCAGGTGTGCACCCACACATGTGTATGTGTGTGATGTGTTGCCAGAATCAAACGCAGAATCTCATACAGGTGAGTCACGCACTAAGCTCATTCCATGACCCAAGATTTCTTCTAAATAGAAAATGTATTAAATTTTCGTAAAATTTTATATGTTAGGACAAGAGACAGGAAATAGATAGAACCTAGTCTGAAAAATTATAACAAATTGTGTCACCAATTTTTGTCATGACATTGAAAAACTTTATAAAAACACATTTTTTCCTTTAGTATAACAAATGTAAAAACTCAAGAGTTTGAAGGCCCATTTATTAATTCAGGAGATAGCTATTGAGTTTTTGTGATGATATGCTTTGGTTTTCTATAAGCTTTTAAATTTCTAGAATATTTTAATTCCTATTATTAAAGTGTCAGGTATCCCTTGATAATAGTTATAGAGGTATCAAGAATTTATTCAATTAGCTTCATCTTTTATGATATAAAGTTGGAATGGTTTATGAACGTTTCTGTGTACGCAGATTGTTTCCAACAAACATGGCTCTCAGTGAGCTATCTTCCATATATTAGAAGGATTGAATAATGTTAAACTATTTCCTTGGAATGGGAAAACTAAATTAATTCTTTGGCTTACTGCCAAAGATGCCAGAGACAATGAGGAATGACATTGCAGAGGAAATAAACTATTGAGGAAGTATCTATTGAAAAGACTGATCAGGACCCTAATTTTTATGTTTGCCATAACTGCCAAGAAGTATATGCTTTGGTTTTTGGGCCCCTAATAGAACTGTTGACCTTATGAGTCACAGATTTCTTTCTTTCTATTAGGTTTTGGGTACTATGCCTTCCTCACAGTCATAATTTAAGTTTATGTAATTGCTGTAATGGAGATCTATTTTTAAATGATCCTATATTCAATAAACATTATATGAAAAAAATTTGTTAGCTACCTAATTTTGTACATCATCAATTTTTACAACCCATTTACACATGCACACACACATACATCTTATACATTTCTGTATTATTTCTTTGATTTGTTGATATTGGATCTCTATTCTAGAAATTTTTAAAAAAATTCAAAATTCAAAGACTAATTATTTTGCCAGCAGTATTTTAATAAAACGATACTTAGTATAAAAAGACTTAAGAAGTGCCAGATGCTATGGTTGATATAAAGAATCAACTCCTCAAGTATAAAATATAAATAAAATTTGAAACCGCTCATTTGGCAGGAATTCTAGGAAATATGATATGAATTACCTATGCTATTTATAGATAAATTTGTACATATATTTATCTATGTAATATTATTTTCTATATTTAAAATTAGCTTTGTGATATCTTTTATTTGTACCAATCATCTCTGGGTGCCACTGTATGAAAGGAATATGCTATTCTGATCACATTTATTAGAAAATGAATAAGAAAATTTATGTGCAAGGATCTTTTTCACTTAGCTGAGCAAGAAGTCGTCTGATCCAACTTGACAAGGTCAGCCACCCAGCCAAATCACCCAGGATGTTATTCCTACAAGATGGTTCCTCACTTGAAAATGATTTTTGAACAAGGACATTTTCTTTATCTCTGTAGATATTAAAGCTGTAGATATTATGTTTGTTCCACAGGAGTCTGAGCTTATAGAGCTAAGAGAAACCATTGAAATGCTGAAGGCCCAGAACTCTGCTGCTCAGGCTGCCATACAAGGAGCACTAAATGGTCCAGACCACCCTCCCAAAGGTATATTCTTTTCATTAATTATCTCGAGCTTCTTTTCCTTACTGACATTGCCTACTTTAATTATGACTAAATTGGGATTAATACAGTCATAATATCAGGATTTAAGGATGGTTATATTCATTGTCAGATCATTTTTAATTGACTTTAAGGAATATACTTCTTTAGTTTCAAATACATGTAATAGGCAACATAGTTTAGGTAACATTACTATGTTACCTAAACTACTGTTTAGGTTACATAGTTATGATATAATGTTTATTGTTTTTATGTACAGTGGTACTGCACTCCCCCCCATCACCAGGGTGGCAAAGAATCTACTATTGTCTTTATGTCACTTCTAATATTCTTTCCCTTACTATCCCCTATACAAAAAAGCTTGGTAATCTTTTATGTTTTTTGTGACCAAAGATGAAGAGATTATCATTATTTAATACTGTTTTTTCCTTTCTTTTGGTTGCCCTACATAACACTGTTAAGTGGGATTATCTAGTGTTTGTCTTTCTCCCTCATTTTGCTTAACATGATGTCCACTAGTTCCAAACATGTTGCAGCAAATTGCAGGATTTCATCTTGCACACACATTTTGCTCCATTTAATTTGGTTAATGTGTAAATAAGTAGATTGATAAATAATTACATATTTAACTTCATCCAAAACAAACATAAGGATGAAATTCTAGATTTCTATAGAAAATGGAACAATACAGTGAAATACTAAGATGAATGGAGGTCTATTCCTGAGTAGATGTAATGAAAAGTACTCTTTCTATGAAGACTTTCAAAACCTGACAGAGTAGGCTAATAGTTTGACTTTCTAATTAAGTTGATTTTAAGATGCTTTACCAATTCTTTTTTTTTTTGCTTTTTGTTTTGGGTCACACCTGGGGATGCTCAGGGGTTTCTCCTGGCTCGGCACTCAGGAATTACTCCTGGCGGTGCTCGGGGGACCATATGGGATGCCAAGGATCGAACCTGGGCGGCATGGGCCAGCCACATACAAGGCAAACACCCTACCCCTGGACCATCGTTCCGGCCCCACCAATTCTTAATAGTGGTGAAATAATCTTTGTTACCACCAACCTGCTATTGGATTACCACTACAAAAATGCTCTATATTAAAGGAGCATTTGTTCTTTGTTGTTGTTTTTTTTTCATTGAAGTTCAATTATTTATGTTCTAACTCTTTGAAGTAAAAATAACTGACACAATTTCTAGCCAGTTTAATAAAAAATTCTTTCCTAGATCCAAAATGCCCTATCTTCTCTTTTTCCATTTCCAGATAATGCTGAGCAAGTTTTTTCAAGTCTTTTAGTGTCTTCAGCATCCAATCACACCTCCACTGAACTAGAATGTAGCTTCTATTTCCATCCCTTCACCAAAACTATTCTTTCTAGGATAGCAATCACCCATGTGACATTAGATCCACTCTAACATTTTGAGTTGGTGTATTTGACATGAAAACAACATTGGCTTCTGAAGTCCATTTCATTTCACTCAAAACACTCATTCTGATATTCCTATTATACATCTTTAGTTTCGTTTCTGCTCCTTTCACCTTCCCAGATTTTTTAAGGATTTATTTTTTTCTCAGGATCCTGTCCAAAATTTCCTTATATTATGGTCATATAAAATATTCTTGATCCTAACTAAAATGCTGTATAAACTAATCTTTACTATAATAATGGTTATCTCATATGTTGTAACTGTCTAATCTATTACTACTCATTTCTTGAGTTACAGTTTTGTATATCCAACTATTCAAGAAAGAATTTTCCGTGGATATAATTGGATTCTAGTCTGTTACCTTAAACTCATATCTACAAATTTATCCTGGTCATCTGCGACCTGTTATGTCTCTTTAGCAATTCTTGCCTCAGAGAGTGATACCAATGTGCCTCCAAATAACCAGAAGTTTGTGGCACAAATAAATCAGTTCACTCAGTATAGCACCAAGTACTCTTGCTTCCATGCTTAAAGGATCTTATACCTTTTCTCTTCTACCATCACCACACTTAAACATCTCTCAGGGACTGTCACTCCTAAAAGGCTCCCTTCCTCTTCATCTTACTCCACTTTCCAATTTTTCTTATGTAAGCGAGAGGAATATCTAAACAGCAGTTGTGTGTATCTGTTAAATGTACCTCAAAATACAAACTCAGTAAAGTTACAATACAGTCCCTTTCCTAGACTTATTCTGTAAAGAAAAAAAAAAAAACAAATAAATGAAAAGACAAATTTGATTGGTTCTATTTTACATGCAGAGCGTTGTCCTCAACATCATGTCCTCCTCTTCTGTGTTCCACCTTTCCTGAACCATATCTAACACTTTAAATGGCCTATACTTTAAATGGCCTATGTATTGAGCTTCAACAGTTTACTTGTTTAGCATCAAATCTTTTGTAGCGCTTTTAAGAGCTTTTAAATATGTCTCCTTGACCCTTAAACTTGACGATGTCCCATTGTGATATATTTCTGGGAATAACTAGAAATATATCCTAGCAAAATCTGTGTTATAGTTGGTGACATAATTTATTTTAGGTCTGCTTTTGCTTTGTTTTTTTAATCATAGTGGCCATGATTATTCATTATACATCAAAGGGGCTTGTTTGAATTTTGTAGACAAGAATAACACATTTTTCAAATACTTAAATTTAAAAGTTAGGGGAAAATTACATAAAGTGAGATGTGCTTAAATTGAAGGACAAGCTATTTCTCTAGGGGCTGCTTCTGTTAAGAATTTAGCAACTTTCCATGAGGGGGAGTTGATTTATATGCTGCATGGAAAATTACTGCATATTTAAGGCTTATCTTAGAGCTATAATAAAGCAGCTTATGTTCTAAATCTTCATGTTGTAAATAGATCCAGAAAGGATTTTAAAAGTCTTAATTCTTATTTAACACAGTATGTAACTGAAGTAAAACTTTCTGGGAGGATTTCTTTTATCTTAGGCAACAGGTAGCTTAATATACCTAATGATATTAGAGAATAGGAATTCATTTGCTCAGAAATGATGCGGGAGTGCCTAATGAACAAAACTATAACAGTTAATTTCAAATAGGTCAAAAATTAAAAAGTCATTTTTCAAGATGGAAAGTAGTCAAACAAATGTAAGGCATGAATATATGGAGAATATATAAAGCATATTTTATAATGTTAAAACTTAATAAACTCAAAGAATTTTTTGTTAACATGGTATGGAAAAATCAATTGCCCAAATTATCTGCCTTTTTTTGTACTCAATGGCTCATAACAGCTCAAATATCACTTTAATAAAAGGTGTTTATTTAGCATGTGTACTTAGTTATTACCTATTTAACTATTGTAGGTATTTATACCTATTTAACTATTATAGGTATCATGATATTTAAGGGTAATGGTAAAGGAATTTTTTTATTCTTGAAATCTGCTACTAATTTTAAGTACCTAGTTATGTGCATATTATAGTTTTTGTCTATATGTACGTAGTACAAGTATATAAGCATGGATTAAATCGCTGTTTATAATAAATAATTCTTAGTAATGCTAGGCAACATAGCTATTAGAGTTACAGGTAAATTTACTCAGCACATGTTTATTAACTGATGCTATACTATGTACAGGGTCCTGGGTGGGCATAGTCTTTTTCTCCATCAAATAATTCATCAGGTAGGAGAAAGAGTGGAAAGTAAATGGTTGTTGTGATCATTGCTATATCCAAATACACCTATCACAATTATCACATTTGGAAGTTAATGCCTTCCAAAGTGGGCATGGATGGATGCTTTTGAGAGTAGTAAAGGTGGCATGGAAACAAACAAACAAAAGTAACATTTAAGAGGTCTAAAGAAATATTACCAACTTATACTGTAAATACTGTGTGGACAAATCTGGAAAGTACTTGAGAAAAAAAGGTCTGTTAATACCTCTGTGGAACTGATGAAAAAAATAATGGCTAAGATAAGTTAAGTCAAACAGGGTTGGAGAAAAAAAATGCTGAAGATTTTTGGAGAGATTTTATACCTTAATTTAAGAGTTGAATTTTTTTCTACTTTTTAAGATGAAAATCTGTTGAAATGTATTGGTAGAAAAGTGAAAATGTAGTGTCTCTTTTTCTTTATTTCGCTCTCTTTTATCTTTCTATCTGTATTGTTTTTCCTTCCTTCCTTCCTTCCTTTCTCTCTCTTTCTCTTTCTCTTTATCTCTCTTTCTCTCTTTCTCTTTTTCTCTCTCTTTCTTTCTTTCTATCTATCTCTCTTTATTTCTTTCTTTCTCTCTCTCTTTCTTTCTTTCTTTCTCTCTCTCTCTTTCTTTCTTTCTTTCTTCTTTTCTTTTCATAATGGAGTTCAGGGGCTACTCAAGGCTTGAGCTCAGGAAAAACTCCTAGTTCAGCACTTTGAATTATATCTATGTCCCTGGAGATTTCTTTTTAGATTTCTCTATGTACTGTTTGTAGAATGCTTTGAAGGTTAGAGATTAGGCAGCTGTTCCGCCTGCCCAGCAGGTAAGTGATGGCAATAGTTTGAACCGGGATAGTGGTGGTACAAAGGGTAGGGATTGGGGAATAATTAGGAACAAATACATAAATGAAATACACACTTAAATTAAGCCTCTCCATTCATTTACATTCCTGGCATATGTTTGTTCAACCAGTGTTTACTGAGCCCTTTGATTTCCCTTGTACCTAATCAAATACTTATAGGCACTAGAAAGGAATTGTGCATTCCCTCCATGGAGTCATATTATTTAAATGAAGCCTTACAACTTTATTAGTAAATATAGTCATAATTGTAGAAAATTAATGCCTCCAAGGACTCTTTTTCACATATAATTATAAAAAATCTTAAAATTTGCATACTAGCCAAATATAATGTTAATTTTGGATATAATGAAAACTCTTAAGAACTTTAGCATTTAAACTGCTACTCAATTCAGTAAAGCAAACCATTAGGGAAACTAAGTACAGCATCTTGTTCAGGAAGTTTATAGCCAATTGAAGTTTAAAACACAAATACAGCTCAAGAGGTAATCCAGAGCTTAAGACACAGAGGCTTGCCTGTTCCTGCTTTGATCCTTGGTACCACATGATCCCTTGACTATCACTTGCTACGGCCAGGATTTTACTGAACACCAACAGGTGTGGCTATGGAGATAACCCAACCACTCTAAGGTGACCTGGGTAATTTTTGGCAAACTCCCCATATTAGGATTCTTCGGCTATCACATTTGGTCGCTGACCTGGTTGGCAATTCTGAGAGTAGATCCTGAGCAAGAACAACTTGAAAGCCCCAACTCCCCACAAAGCTCACAGATAAATGATTTCTTATGCTATCTATTCATATAACATGCACATGAGTTGATTAATGTTGCTTCTGCTCCTTTAATTGTTAAATCAAAGTAGAAAATATTAGTACTATCCCACTGTATACAAAATAGGCACATCAGCTCTGTCAATGTATTGATTGGCATTTGGCCACTGACATTTCTAGGCTTCAAAACCAGAAAATATTCTTATCATTAATTTAGAGAGTTTGTAAAGGCTGAATTTTAAAGAACAATATTTCTATATTTCACACCTATAAAGTAGTTTAGTATTGCTGGTTTCCTACTGCAAAATTTACTTGATTACTTGATCACTTGACTTCCCATAGATCATAGATTACTCGAGCGGGCACCAGTAACATTTCAATATGTCTTGTCACATGCAAGATAGCCCAAGGGCATCTGCCCACTCCAGGAACATAAAGAGCCTCAAACCATTCCATCAAGTCATGGGAATGAGGTCTATAATTGTTACTGGCATTTGGCATGTCAAATATGACACAGGTAGCTTGCCAGGCTTTGCCGTGCGGGTGGGATAATCTTCTAGTCACCTCAAGACTCGAGCATTTATTGATGAACCGCAAGGCCCAGCCGGGCTGCAAACACTCTTCTGCTGGGTGGAGTTCTGATGTGAGGGGAGTCCGGATGTGGAAAATGGCGGTCCTCATGGTGTGGGGGTTCCTCTGGCTTCTTGCTAGTCTCTGCTGGGGTGGTGGGGTAGGGCTAGAACCCGGCAACCCTCCCAGACATCTCGTGATCAGCTGGGCACAGGGAGAGCAAATAGCAGCTCTGCCCCATGTGTGTGAGTTTCTCATAATTCCTCATTCTCCATAAACTCTCCAGTTTGATGCAAATAGAATAATTATTGCTATATATGTAATAAATGTAAACATAAATATATGCTATATTTTAATAATTACTATATATGTAATAAATTCATAAGAATTAAGATATGTATACATATTTACATATATTCATTTGTATGTTTTGAGAGAAATCAGTTACAATTTCATTGTCATGGATCATTTTTGGTAAATAAATTATTTAACTAGAAAACATTGATTCTATACTCTTGTTTCTATGAAAACTTTTTAAAAACTGTCTAATTGCACTTCTGACATAAGTTTCATTAAGCATTTTTACTTGACTACCTTGAATTGATACCAATCAAATATACAAATAAAAGTGATCTAAAATAGGTATGATGTTACAGATAATTGTATTAATTTTTATGTCTCCACTAATAATATCAGAATACTTGTGTAAAATATAATTTGAATTTTAGTAAGTAAATCAATCTTAAACTGATTTTTTTAAGTCGTGATGAAATCTTGAAAAGTCATTAAATATCAAATGGTTTTATCTTCAGCATATTTTGTGTAACTTGAAAAGCACAGCATGCTTTATAGGAGTAGAGAGAGGCCTATTTCTTAGCAATTAGCATAGTCAGGTTAACTTCATCGGCTATCTGATTCTGAGAAAATTGCACTTAATAGTTAAACTTATTTCAGCACCTTTTTTAAGTATAAGATTAGATAAACTTGGAATAGAGTAAGTACCCACTTGTTATTACCTACTGTTATCATTGTTACTGTTATTACTATTCCAAATTATAGACAGGAGGCAGGTGCATAATGAAAGAACAGCATTGCCTTGAAAATCTTTGTGCCTAATTCATAAGCCCTCTCTGCCCAGATTTTTGAGAACCCGCTCATGGTTATTCGACTTTGGCCACTTTGCTAAACTTTGCATTTGAATTTCCTCATCTGTGAGATGAAGTATTCAGATGACTTCCAAGGTTTATTTTGGCTCTAATAAGTTATGACTCTCAGAAATAGAAAGTTAATGTATTTGGTTTTGGAAACATTATTCCAAGCACAAATATTAAAAAAGACACAATTAATTTTCATGCTATTCTGAGTTTTCATTTACTTCATTTTGGAAACACTATTTGATCCAGGTATTCAATAAAAATATTTAACATAACATTTCATTTTTGGGCAATACTCAATTCATTAAACCACCCATGTTAGACAGATAATAGATATCACTTTAAATCCTTATGCAGATAACTGAATTAATTAAAGAAAATAGGTTGGTACTTTATTAAGTTTATAAAGCCAAGACTGCATTAACGCTGATTTGCACAAAGCCATGTTGACTTGTGTTAGAAAACTTTGTCTTTGAAAGTCTAAAGATTTTGTTTGTTCACATCAAATGTCTTATGAGCAAAGGTGATATTGTCGGTCTGTTGATAGATCTCCGCATCAGAAGACAGCATTCCTCCGAAAGTGTTTCTAGTATCAACAGTGCCACAAGCCATTCCAGTATTGGCAGTGGTAATGATGCTGATTCCAAGAAAAAGAAAAAGAAAAACTGGGTAAGCCACCATCATTGATCCAGTTCAGAAGGTGATGATGGCACCAATGAGTCGGGCTCTTTTCCTCTGGGATTAGAGATCTGTGGTGGTTTAGAGCCAGTCACATTCTACTGACTGGCATCCCGGATGCTGTTCTTACTGCCAAGATTTGCAGGGGCATAGTGCTGAAGTGTAAACATTTGGCAGACATAAGAAAATTTGAATCTGAATAGCAGCTCTAGATCTTGTACAGATTATTTGACCTTTGGAGAGACTTAACTTTTCTGATCCATAAATAATTTGCTAATTTTATAGAATTGTTGTAATGAAAAAGTAAATAGCATTTATAATTCTGTAGCTTAGAGTAAATGGTTATTGGGAGATGAAGAAAAATAGAAGCAATGATGGGTGGTTGTGGGGAAGAAGGGTGAAATTACGTTGGGAAAAGGAAAACTAGAAACCTTGAAACCTCCCCACTGTTCATCAGCAGAGCTTGTAGGGGCTGGGGAGATAGTATAAGGTTGGGTTCAAGAGCGCATGTGGCCAACCCGTTTCAATTCCTAGCACCACGTGGCTTTCAGAGCTGTGCCTCTGGACACCTGAGCATTGCTAGGATGACCCTGGTGGTCCTCAGTATCTCAGCGCCTGTATCACTGTATCTCAGAACCTACACTGGTTCATCACTACCCAAATTTCTCTGGAAATGGCCTTCAGGCCTCCTGAGCACTATTTGGGAGCTCTCCTCTTAAAAATAACAATAGCAAAGGCAGAACTCAAACAATGTGATTAGAGTTTCACCTTATACATTTTGCGTTAATGTCTGCTATTTTTCCTTCCAAGAGAGATAGCAGAAAGCAATAGTAGAATGAAACCTTTGGTTTTGCTAAAGATAAGATTAATGATAACATTAAGTCTTTGTCAAAAAAAAAAATCCCTAAGGGGAAAATACTATCAGTTCAAATGTTTAAAACCATGAAGTTAAATATTTCTTTTAATGTATTGAAACAAAGGAAGGTTCTTTAAAATAAATACAACTCTTGGTAGAATCAAAACATAACTTTTAGATTTATTGGAGTACCTTCTAGAAATAATGAAAAAAATACATTTTTGTTTTTAAAATGTTTATACAGGTAATATTTTAAAATACTGATCAGCTTTGATTCCCTTGATTTGTAATTCCACACTCTTTCATGTTTCTGCAAGGTGAACTCTAGAGGAAGTGAGGTGAATATAACCCGTGGACAATTTGGCATGCATCTATAAAAATACCCTACCTTGGCATGAATGCTATTCATTTGGCAGTAGGCTTTTATACCTTTTAAAAACAGATTACTTTGTATGTCTTTTCTTTGTGTCTTTTCATTTTAATCTCAGACTTTTAAGAGAAGTAAAACCACCTTTTTGAATAGAACTGTAGGGATGCCAATTCTGCTTTTGAATAGTCTGGGAATTGAAAATTTGAATAGAAAAAATCACAATTAATGAAATGTTAGGTGAATTTGATTTCATTTTGCTTTTTAAGTTTATACTGTCAGCAGGAAATGACTTGATTGTAGCGCTAAAGTGGCCATTTAAAACAAATTGCCTTGAAGAGTGAAGTCTTGGGAATGGAGATTCCCTTCAAGGTACTTAGTTTTAAATGAGTTCTCTGACAGCCATGCCCTTGACCCTGTGCTATTTCAAATCCTCCCATGTCTGTGCTGTGCTGGATTAATACAAGAATAAAAACAAAAACACAACATACGATATTATGTTTTTAGATATACTGCGTGCTGCAGCTGTTAATATTCTCTTGCTTATACATACTGACCCCAGGCAGTGGCTAGGACGCACCTGCAAACTAACTCCCCCAAAGCCAATCTCCCCAAGAGCAAATCGACTAGAGAGGTAATTTCTGTTCTTCTTTCAGCTGAGAAGCTCATTCAAGCAAGCTTTTGGAAAGAAAAAAGTCCACCAAGCCTCCTTCCTCCCATTCAGACATAGAGGAGCTAACTGATTCATCCCTTCCTGCCTCTCCCAAGTTGCCCCATAATAGTGGTGACTGTGGGTCCACATCCATGAAGCCTTCACAGTCAGCCTCAGCGTAAGTCACTTCCTCGATATATACAGAAGTCATTTCCAAAATCAGCTTCAGGTCACATCCGTGACTTCTGGACACACTTTTGTTCTCAGTGTAATCAGGTTGTTAGGACCACTACAGCGCCACCTCTGTATCCACTTTTTAAATCTTTTTTGCAAGGGCAGCATTTGTTTCTCTTTCATTTTTCAGTAGTATTAGAACGGGATGCTTTAGGATGTTGCTCTCCTCTTTTTCACACCCATGTTTTCTCACTTCTTTCCACTTGCTTTTGTCCATGTATATGTCTAATTGTGCATTAAATGCAGGTCACCCCTTCTCTGGCCACCAAAGAAACGACAAAATGGCCCTGTGATCTACAAGCATAGATCCCGTAAAAGAGTGTGATGCATGAGAACTGCAAATATCCAGTTTCTAACCTAAGCAGCGTTTACTTTGGCTTTTTTTAAATCACTTGCATGCTTTGTAATAAAAAGAAAAATTTCCCTCTGTCTTTCTGGTTTTTAAGTCAAGCTGGGTTTCCTATAATCTATGCTATGATCTCTTTTCTCTAACATTAATGTTATGTAGATTTTTTAAAGTAGCCCACTATTTGGTTTTTATAAAAAAGAATCAGACATTTGGAATCTAGTAATGTGTGCTGCTGATTCTTCAGTATTATAAACTGCTTAAGCTAGATTTCTCCATATGCTAGAACAATGCCTGGTATCAACCTCTCCTATATGACCAAGCTACTCACAGACTTGCTCAAGAAATTTGAGTATTTTATATAATTTAATCACATCTCAGGAAGAACCTCAGATAAATACTGTCATTTTGTGACAGTGCTCACAAATGAAGTGAAGGATTAATTAGTTAATAAAAAGACAAATTCTTTTGACATTCACGAAACAAGACAAAAACAAAACCAGCCATACAGATATGTCTGTGACCTTCAGACAGCACCTGATTAGCCTGTTTGTGGAGACCGAAACCTGTGGTTTAGTTTCATTAGCTATGATCCCCTAAATCAGCTGAGCCTCCTGAGAGGATTAGAGAACTCTCATCCATTATTTAAATGTACAAAATTAATCGTTCTGATTTATTTTCTAAAATATTTATGTTGGATTTTTATAATTTGAAGGACGGTGTGGTGGTAAATAAGCTTATTCTTCAGAGGAAATCAGTGTTTTAAGGACATAATAACTTAGCTTTAAAAAGACTATCTCATGTGTTGCAAATAGAGATTTAAGTGCCTTGCAAGTAGGAAAATGAGATATGACTCTTCATTGCCATAAATATTAGCAACAAGGGAATTTCGAAGCAGTCATTTTATATTCAGTCATAATAGTCTTTTAGAACTTCATAATATAGGAAGAAAAGAGTAAGATACACAACCACAGTAATCAGTTTTGAAACTGTGAATGTATTATGATTTGTAAAACTCTTTCTCCTTTTCTCCAAGTTTTGCCATTAGCAAATAAGTCCTCTACCTACTGGATAATACGCAGTTCAGCCTTCAGAACAAGCATTGCTTCTAATCCTCTGGCTTCCCCCAAAACCTCTGATTTCGTATGCTTCCTTCTTCAGGATCTGTGAATGCACAGAGGCTGAGGCAGAAATAATTCTGCAGCTGAAGAGTGAGCTCAGAGAAAAGGAATTAAAATTAACAGATATTCGTCTGGAGGCTCTCAGCTCTGCTCATCATCTTGACCAGATCCGGGAAGCAATGAACCGGATGCAGGTCAGTACCTTCAAAGAACAAACAAAAGTGATTGAAAATGCTGCTTATTTTCTTCTCTTGGCTACTGAAAAATACAAGTCTCAACTTCAAACCCATAGTCGAAATGTTCCCTCCTTATTCAATCTTTGCAACTCATTTCTTAATACCAATGGAGATTTGCCAAATCCAGGGTGCAAATGGGACTACACACTGTCCAAGTGTACTCAAGGGCCTTTGAAGACACTTTGACTCCTACTGAATTTACTGCAGAGTGAAGTTTTCTAATAAAAGTACAGCTCTCACTTTTCACTTTTCCATAATTGAGCTTTATGTTTATTTCTTTTTCTTCTGACTTTTTCACTTTTTTCATAATTGATGTTTATGTTGTTTCCCCCTGTTCCCTGAAACTTCGTCTTTCAAATGCTTTTATATTTCCTTCATTTAAAAAGAAAGGCAATGAGTAAACTATAGAAATTTCAACAACCTTCTAAATATTAAAGTAAATGTGATGTAGAATGCTATCTGCAGAGGGCAGCTTTCATATTTTGTTGTGGGGTAAATCAAACATATGAAAGCTAAATTCAGAAGCTTCTGCTCAGACTAAATTTTCACAATTTTATTGTAAACCAGTTATCACTTAATGCAACAAATAACTGAAATTAGAAAATCTTACTCCTCAGCAGATTCATCTGTCACTGTATATAGCCATTAAGACTTTTTTGTTTTCCTATGCTTAGTGCTCCATTTTGAAATAAGAAAACTTTTTTTAAAAGTCTATATGATTCTGAACAAATTTTGAATTACAGTATTTATATTTTTTAATTTTGTTCTGTTTCTCTAAATTCTGAGCATTACAAATAGCATTACTGGATATAAAATTTAATACTACCTTTAACATGAAAAGAGATGGATTCTTTAATTATATTATTCTTTATTCAAATGAGACCAAAATCTAGAAAGCCGAAATCTATCAGATATCCTATAAATAATTACACAAAAAAAAAATCAAATAGCGGTCTGTGAATATCTGTATGTAAAGAGAGAAATGTATTTTCTTCTGGGGGAAGAAATCTTATTATCAATTTTTTTTAGCATATCATCCTGTGCTTTATTTAACAAAGTAATGTGCTTGAATAAAGGAGTTGATTTGTTTCCTCAACCTGGCTGTCTCAATATTTTCATTTTTTACATCTTCCCAACAGAATGAAATTGAAATACTGAAGGCTGAAAATGATCGGCTGAAGGCAGAAACCGGCAACACAGCTAAGCCTACTCGCCCTCCATCTGAATCCTCAAGTAGCACATCTTCTTCATCCTCACGCCAGTCTTTAGGACTATCTCTAAACAACTTGAACATCACAGAGTCTGTTACTTCAGGTGATTTTGTCTGAACTGTCTGTTTTAATTGATGCATGCCTAAGACATACATAAAGCAGGGGGAAGACAGAAACACCTAAAATTTGGAGACCTGCACCCAGTTTAATGCATGAGTTTAATAACGTAAATATATTTTTAGCACTAAATTGCAGAAATAGTGTTATTTTCTTATAAATTCATTCTATTTGTAAATTTAAAAGACTCTCCTTACAAGGGCAAAAAACATTTTATTTGTTTTTTTCTATTGGGCGGGTTCTATTTATTTATTTATATTATTTGTTTATTATACCACCGTGTGATGTGCAGTTACAAAGATGTTCATGTTTGGATTTCATTCATGCAGTGTTCCAGCACCCAACCCTCCTCCAGTGCTTATTTCCACCACCAGTGTGCCCTGATTCCCCACCCTCTTTCCCAACCTGCCTTTATGGCAGGCACTTTGCCTCTTCTCTCTCTCTCTCAATCTCTCTTTCTCTCTCCCCTCTCCCCCTCCCTCTCTCTCTCTCTATCTTTCTCTCTGCCCCCTTTCTCTTATACATTGTGGTTTGCAATACACACATTTAGAAACTATCATGTATATCCCTTTGCCTACATTCAATCCTCAGTTCAAGGCTGGTATTATCATTTCCAGCAGTTATTAGCACATTGTTCCTTTCTCTGTCTTACCTAAACTCTGACTCTACACTCTTGCAGTAGATTCCACATATTGAGAAGACCTCCTGACCCATGTTTTGCCTGGCCTTGAATATTGATATCATGCTATTGGCAAAAACATTTTAATTACTTGTGCTTGAGAAGCATTTTCATCATTCTTACATAAAAATGGAAAAGTTATATTCTCATTGATGATTTGTGCTATCACTATACTAACAACCTTATGCTATTTTATAGTGATTTAAGTGCTCAAGGCCTAGTTTAAGTACGTCAGTACTTATTCATGTATTCGTTTAGATGAGCCGATATTACAGTGCCCAGAAAAAATAATACTACCACATTACCAATCTGCAGCTAAATTTCTAACTACAGGATTCTGTTAGTGTGTTAGTTGTGCTCATGAGGAGACAAGGGTACAGATTTAGTTGCACTGCAAACAGAATAATGTGATACTATGCTGTCTATCTGATGAACTCTTCAATTATAAAGTATAATTACTCCCATGGCATTGAATCAGTTTGTGTATAGAGATTTAATGTAGGACAGGATTACATGAAAGCCTGTGGTAATTACAAAGCCCAGCCACCAGATGACGCTTGAACCCCTCATATCTGTGTTTCTGGGTAACTTCATTTTGCAGTCTAAAACTGAAAGCCTTCACTGATTACCTTAAATTACAGTAAAATATAGAAGATTAAGGGGAAAAAATGTAGAGGCTTACAAAGCAAGCTCATGTTGATGAAATCTTCAGTTCATCTTATATCTTCTAAGAGTCATATTTTTCTATTTATCTGCCTTTCATAATGTAAATTTAAATAGCCCAAATGTATTCTTGCTTTCTTAAGAAAAAAAGAAGGCAAGAAGGAATTTTTCTGAAATTGAGAAAAATACATATGTAGAATTTTTTCAGAGATTAAATAAATAAATTCTTAGAATAAGCATCAAGTAAATTGTTACCAATAGCGAAGGGGAAAAAAAAGAGTTGTATGAATAAGGCTGGAAATTGGATAGTTACCTGAAATTGTAAACTCTTTGTATGGGTGTCATCCTCATGTTTCAAAAAGAAGCCAACCCAGAAGGAAAAAACACTTGAACTGTTTAAAAACTGTGAGGGCCGAAAGCAGCATGTTTTATGTGCTGGATTGCCATTGATGACCATAGAGAAGTGAATTAGAATCTGTACTTAGGGGTAGATTGCCAGCCTGTGGCCTGCGGACTTGACGACTAAGGACAGTTTATTGAAAGGATATCACTGTTGTGTGATTATGTTTTATCTTGTGCAAATATGATAAGGCATAATGGAGGCAAGATCAGTTCTGAAGAGACATTAGACTGAAATATATATTTAGGTAAATTATTTGCCTTGATAAAACAAAATGTTATAAAGCAAATTTAAAATAAAAAATCAAATGTATAATTTCCTATATCCAGCAGCCTAGATTAATAATTAACCAAGAACTGGGAGAACTTATGGAGTGTGGAATTTTTTGAATTTTAAGATTTTTTAACACAATTACCCATTTTTACAACTTAATATCTATATTTAATCATAGATTCTTAATTTTTTCCTAATAGAGACACTTAAATATGAACTAAGAAAAAATAACTATTTGGTCAGGATGCAACTTTTATTGTTTCCTGTTTAGTGTGTACAAAATTGGAAATCAGTTAGATAAAGCAATGTTAAACTCCTGAGATGTAATACCAATTAGTAATTAAGAGAAGGGAAGGGAAAGTTAAATCCAAATTACAAAGACAATTCTATGGTGAAGGACAGAAATGAGTATTTAGTAGTAAACTTAGTATGTCAGTTTTAACAATATGCAACTTAACCTTATGTAATGTTACAATGTGATGTTATTATCATTATTTTAAAAAGGGGCCTTAAAATACTTTTATATTGTGTCTTGTTGAATAGAAAAAAAAATAAGACTTAATGACCAACCTTTTAAATTGAGTTAGTATGTTTGGTTTGTGACTCATAGGCAGTAGTTTTCAGGGCAATTCTTGGAGTAGCTTAGGTTACCGTACAGTACTAGGGGTCAAACCCAGCCCTCAACACGGTTGGAGCCCTGCTTCCTCTCTGCAGAGCAGGCACTCGGGCCCACTGCACTCTCTGACCCAAACAACTGTACCCAACTTCTGAAATACATTCAAATATCCAAGAAGAGCATAAGCTTAAAAATTGTCAGAATTTTATTTCACTGTATACAGTTGTAGGCAGGTTCTAGCTGTGGCCTGTCATTCCCGTGAGCCTAGCAAAAGCCAGAGGAACCCCCCACACCACGAGGTCAGTCATTATCAACATCCAGACTCCACAGCTCCTCAGAGCTCCACCAAAAGAGAAAAGCCGACCTCTCCCCGTTTGCAGTTCATCAGTAAAGCTCGAGGTGAGAGCCTACTACTGAGAGTATACCACCTACATGGCAGAGCCTGGCAAGCTACCTGTGTTGTATTTGATATGACAAAAACCGTTAACAATTATAGACCTCATCCCCATGACCTAAACAAATGGTTTGAGGCTTTTCATGTTCCTAGAGCAAGCAAATGCCCTTGGGCTATCATGCGACATTTGGAGACTTTACAGGTACCTGCTTGAGCAAATCGATGAACAACGGGAAGACAAGTGATACAAGTGAAGTTAAAAAAATGCAGAACCTTATTTTCTTTCAAAATATTGACTGAGGATCTGGTAATGAAGAATTATCTTTGATTATTTAAAAAAATTATAGCAAAATATCCATAGATGGCTTTGTCTTTTTTTACTTCTGCCTGCAAAAAAAAATTGCACTTTTTAAAAATTGAATAGCCACGCAATAGACCGCTACCAAGCTGTTCATGGTTGGGTTTCAGTCATACAGTTTTCCAACTCCCATACCTCCACGCACATTTCCCAACACCAGTGTGCCCTGTTTTCCTCCCACCCCCTGCCAACCTTCCTCTATGGCAGGCTGTCTCTCTCTCTCTCTCTCTCTCTCTCTCTCTCTCTCTCTCTCTCTCTCTCTTTTTTTTTAATACATTCTGGTTTAAATTGCAACACTTGTATCACTTGTCTTCCCATTGATCATCAGTTTGCTCGAGCAGGCCCCAGTAACATCTCCATACATCCTGTCACATGCTTATGTAGCCTAAGGGCATCTGCTCACTCCAGGAACATAAAGAGCCTCAAACCATTCCATCAGGTCATGTGAATGAGGTCTATAATTGTTACTGGTATTTGGTATTTCAGTTATGACATGGGTAGCTTGCCAGGCTCTCCCGTGTGCGTGGGATACTCTTGTAGTCACCTCTAATCTCGAGCATTTATTGATGAACTGTGCAGCCAAAGGCAGCCGTACAAGCCGGGCAAGCCGGGCTTGTGATCAGCTCTTCTGCTGGGTGGAGCAGAATTGCATATTCTTAATTATTTAAAAGATGGAAACCATTCTAACTGCATTAGCCATTTCATTAAAACATTTTAATGATGATGTGCATGGAAATTCCCTGAGAGCTGTTGGGTTTGTCACCAGATATATGACTATTTCGTACATAGGAGTTTCCTTTTTCCAAAAACACTATCTTCATGGTAAACATGGTCTATAATAGCATAATTGAAAGAAAGTACGTTTGGGATAGTTTGCCTTAATAATTCTCCAAATTGAGCATTAATGTCTTATATTAGATTTTGAAAATTAATTTTTATTCACATTTAAGCTTGATGCTTTTAAAGTTTAACTAGCTTTATTATGCCTTGGTAAAGCTTAACTAGGTAGTAGAAATACTATTTTGATTTTAAAATTATAAGTGTAATGAGTACTGGAGAACAATAATTAATATGTTTCTCTAGGGATCTACAATGACATGGTTGAAATTCAATAGTACTGCCTAATAATTTTTATAAGTATGTGTGTATGTGTGTGATGAGAATTATTATAATTGAATATGTGCCAAATGCTTGAAAATAACTTCATATGACAGTTAATCTCAGCACCTTTGCATTCATAAATTACATGGGTATTGAGCTTGAATATTTTAGATTAGATAGAAAAATTAGATTGCTTTCCAGTTTGTCACGGTTATAATGATAACTGAATATTACTCAGATATTACTCAGACTTGTGTGTAATAGAAAAAGAAATACTTATTTCCTCATATAAAGAAAATTACCCTACACTTGGGTGAAGATCTTTGGAATTTATTTAAAAATAAATTCTTAGATTGAAACTTTAACCCAACCACAGTAATTCATTTTCTTGAAAGCTAAGAGTTTTCAAACCAGATAGGCTAGACTGGGAAACAGAAAGGCTGCATGTTTATATTGAAGATACAAAACCATGAGGAAGAAAATCCTTATAAGAATCTAACCTTAGCTAATCGGATTCTGTTGTGTATATGTTTATATTTGTGTATCTTTGAACATTTCACAGATATTCTACTAGATGATGCTGGTGATGCAACTGGACATAAAGATGGCCGCAGTGTGAAAATTATAGTCTCTATAAGCAAGGGCTATGGCCAAGCAAAGGTATTTCATCTTGAGTTTCCTGCTAGTTGAGAATGAGAATGACTCTGGACCAAATGTATGTTTATTTTATTGTTCTGTTCAGTATACTACCAGCTGCATTTGACTTGACTTTCGTTAATGTTCTTAAAACCACAAAGTAGGGATTTGAAGAGATGACATCAACACATAGGTATCCATCAGAAGTGACTTTGTGTATCACTGGATTTACTGAAAAGGTAATATTGGTTGTCAGGAACCCTCACTTTAAAAATAAATTAAAAATAGAGAAAATAGAGAACATTGCTTTCTTTGATAGAATACCATCTTATGTGGAAGATGTTTTTCAAATGGATAGTGTAGAAGGTAAGGCTTTTGCTTATATGCAGTGCACCTGGGTCCAATCCCTGGCTACACATTGGATCCCCTGTGTACTTCTAGGAGTGACTCCTAAACACAGAGCCAGGAATAAGCTAGGCGTGCCCAAAATCCAAACCGAGGAATAAATAACATTTAGAAACATTATTATCTCAGTTTTACCTATAAAATATAGTTATTATGTGATGAAGCATTTTCTAGAATTACCAATATGGTCTTCCTATAGACAATATGCTGTGTGAATTTTTCAACATTAAGAAGATACAGTTTTATGCTCAGCTCTATACTAAACAGTATTATGAAGTACACTGATACTATCTGTATTAGTATCTTAAAAGGTAACTCAAGTATTTTAACTTTTCTGGAATTAGTCTTCCAATTGAAAATGACAATCTGATTCTAATGCTTTGCTTAAGCTTAAAATATTATTAGATTTAACATGTAGTTGAGTCACCAAGAATATAAATCTTAAAGCGTCAAAAATGTGTCCATCAACCAGAAACATATAAAGTTGCCTAGAATTTTAATATAATTTGACCATGTAAGTTTGACACTTGTGATTTTTTTTACCCTGAGCAGCTATTCCAAGAATTCCTATGCCATAAACTTTCTGCTTGAGCTGCAGATTTGTGCCTGTTTTCCCAAGTGTATCCTTATGTGAGACTTTAATAGTCTCAGTGAGGCTTAAACTATCTCTAATTTGAAAACATCTGTTTAGGAACTCTGCAAAGCAAGTTTTCTTTTTTGGAATAATTTAAAAAATGCATTGAAAGGCTTCAAAGATTTCCATAACAAAATAGCATAGATAGATGAAGTAACAGAAATTTATATCTCACAACTTAAAAATCTGATAGCAAGGTGCTGACTGATCTCCTCAGGTGGTAAATGGCCATTTTCTTTTTTATGCCTCTCCATGACCTTTCTTCAGTGTTTGGACTTGGAGAAAGAGAGTCCACCCCCCCACTTTTTACTACATATAGTGCCACCCACCATGACCATGCTACCCCAATAGCTTTATCTATCTCACTTGATCACTTGATCACTTGAATCCCGTTATTCATCGATTTGCTTGAGCGGGCGCCAGTAACATTTCCATTGGACCCTATCACGTGCCAATGTAGCCCAATGGCATCTGGTTGATTCAGGAATATGAAGAGCCTCAAACCGTTCCTTCAGGGTCTTGACAAGGAAGTCTGATCATCTTGTAGGTGGGCGGCCATGTGATATTTTGACATCCCGTGGGATCCAGTTGGTAATGGCTCTAGTCCAGCAGTTGTCTCCATTTCGCATTACATGTCCAGCCCATCTGATTTTCGATGACTTGGCAAGCGAGTCAGCGTCCCTGATTCTGGAATAGCGATGGAGGTCAGAACTCCGGATTCTTTCTCTCACTTGAGTGAGGAGTGATATTCCAAGCATAGCTCTTTCGATTCCTCTCTGGGGAGACCCGAATAGCATTCTCATCCTGCTTTCGTAGGGCCCAGGTTTCTGAGGCGTATGTTAATGCAGGGAGAACTGTGGAGTCAAAGCGATGTGCCCGGAGCCGGAGGTTCTTTGTCCTTTTAGCTATTTCTTCGATGCCTGGAATGCCGCTCTCTTCCTCCTGCGCAGCTCAGGTTTTAGGTCGTTCATCATGTTGATTTCTCGACCTAGGTACCCATAACTGCTGCATTCAGAAATGTTTGTTCCATTGTTCCATATCTATCTCACATTACTTCCAAACTGCCCCTTTTTCAAATACTGTCACATTGGAATAACAGTGTTAACATATAAATTTGGAAGGTATATAAACCTCCCATCTAATACAAGTTTTTTATTTAAATATCACCATTATTCTGTTGTGATTTTTTCTGAAAAAAAATCCCTTTACTTCTAATGCAGATACTATCTAATAATAACAACAATTGCTAAATCTTAAAGAAATAATGTTACAGGTGAATAAATTAGTCACTACCCAATGTCATGTTTCTTCATTAGAAGACAAATTTGTATATTGTGGAATTCGTGTCTTCTAATATAGGATTTGGTTATTTTTCTAGCAAGGCTAGAGCCCCTGCAAGACTTTATGGCAAGAACCAGAATTATGATATATCAACTCTCTCATTACCTCTACTGGTTTCATGATCACTATTTCATATACCTGTTTCTGATTGTCATTTTTAAAGGCTACAATTACACTATAAATCTTGAAAATTTTACCTTTCCAGTATATGTAGAAATTCCTAAATAGCACATCGTATGGTGGGGGATTAAGGGGCGATGGGTGGAGGTGGAATAAAATTTAGGCCTTGTTTCATATTGCAATGTGCTGAATAAAATGAGTTCTAGAGATATTTTCTCTAGAAGAAAAAAATAAAGTTATTTTATTTGTGTTTGGAAGATGTAAGATTTATTAAGTTCCTTTGTCATTAACAACGAACACATAGAAGCTAGATTTTATTTCAGTACTCAATGATAAATAATAATAGAATCTCCATAGTAGCTATATTGATTTTCTGTAGCTACTTTTAAAAGTTTAGTGGTTTCAAACAACACTAATTTATTACTTCACAGTTCTGTTGACCAAATATCTACAAAGGCTTGGCTTGCAATTTCTTTTAGACAGTAATTTTTTAAATAAAGTCAAAATGAAACCAATATTGTAAATGTGAAAATTGCATATGATAACAGAAAACTTTTTTTTTTTGCTTTTTTTTTTTTGGGTGGGGGGGTCACACCCGGTGATGCTCAGGGGTTACTCCTGGCTCTGCACTCAGGAATTACTCCTGGCGGTACTCGGGGGGACCATATGGGATGCTGGGGATCGAATCCAGGCTGGCATGGGCGGCCACATGCAAGGCAAACACCCTACCTGCTGGGCTATCGCTCCAGCCCCAAAAACTTATTTTAAAGCTGTACTGAATTGGGTTTATTTTTGTTGAGTCACTCAGATATACTGTTAATAAAACTTTTCATGTTTACATTATTGTAACATCACACCCATCACCAGAGCACCCGCTTTACTCAACCAGTATCCAAAGGGCTCCTCTCAGCCCCCTCCATGGAGGTACAGTTCTATAGACAAAAATCTCAGTTCCAATGGCTGGCCATTGTTCTCTTCCTACATTTGTATATATCCCACAATCAAAGAGACGTTTCTTTTTGTTTTGTTTTGTATGCTGGAGGTTTTGACTCTTACACACATACAGATGAATAAAGCTAAATTGAATGCCACAGCACTTTAGAGACAATCTAACAAATGGGAAAACTAAGTAGTAAAATGAAATTGTAGAACTTAAACCCCTGCCATCTCTATCACTTAATTCTAGGACTCAGCACTGTGCCATTTCATCAGCATTTTTCCCCCGTCCTACTTCTCTTCAGGATACACTCCATGCATTGATACAGAAGACTTCCCTCCTAGTCTTACCCTTCAAGTGAAAAGGAACTGGCCCAGTTTTTCTTACATACTAGCCCATCCTTTATTTTTGCTATTACTTTGTTTTGTCTTTTTGGTCTGTTGGGCTATATTACATAATCCACAGTGTATCTATTACAATAAAATTCATAGAGCTAATAAATATTACAGTCTTAATCACCATTACATTGGTACATTTTAGTAGAAAATGTACTAATATAACTAAAAGTGACAGGTTTCTCTATCTTGTTATTTGTATATGTACCATATTATTATGTTATTATGTTAATAAGCTATATTAATTTTTAATTTAGGATCAGAAGTCTCAAGCATATTTAATAGGATCCATTGGTGTAAGTGGAAAAACCAAATGGGATGTCTTAGATGGTGTAATCAGACGTCTCTTTAAGGTATTGTTCACTGTAACCTAATGTTCTAAATATATTTAATTTCCTATTTTTTCTTAGTTATAATGGGCAGGCATATTTGATTTTCCTCTCCTTCATTTCAAATATTAAAGGGAATGCTCTTTTTTGTGCTATCTGATATCTATGGTTCTGATAGTTCCATGTCTAAAATTCTTGACATCTAGATTCATATCGCTATGCGTTTGTATTTGTTGTTATTGAGTTGATTCTGTTTTGACTGTTTCATGTACACCATTTTAGGAATATGTGTTCGAATTGATACTTCTACTAGCCTTGGTCTCAGCTCTGACTGCATTGCTAGCTACAGTATAGGAGACTTAATTAGATCCCATAGCCTAGAAGTGCCAGAATTGCTGCCTTGTGGATACCTTGTGGGAGATAATAACATCATCACTGTGCATTTAAAAGGTAAAAATAAAAATATAAAGAAAATTACAATTGTGTTTTATAATCATATCATCTTGGGGCACTTTCTCTTCAAAATTTTGTGTATAAATTCTGCTACTTAGTATTTTGGATATCAAATGAACCATACTTATTTTTAAGACAACAAAAATTCTACTAAAAACACTAAAATATCAATATATGGCTTTTTGTTGTTTCTGGGATCTGAAACATAATTTTGAATAGTCTGTGAGTTTCACAGAAGAGAATATCAGTGGGAAAATATCAGATTTATAGGTTTTCGCTATTATTGTCTTTTATTTAGGGATAATTCAGAAATTTATTGCATTTACTAAAGATTTATATACATATTTTATTTGAAAATATGTATATTATTCCCACTGGGAATAAACTGTGAATGTTTAGAATCAAGAATGAGGACTTTTGTTTTACTTGTTTTGGAGAATATGATTGGTAATAGGCTAATAGTATATCTAAAGTATACTTGTCTCCATAAATCTTTGTTTGAATTTTGCTTTGCAAAAGCAGAATATCTTTATATAAAGTACATACTAATAGTGAATGTATCTATATTGACTTTATAATTAAAACAATTTAATTATATAAATAGTATTCTTGGTAAAAGAATACTATTTCTTTCCGTAATTCCTGTTCAAATATTGCAATCTGTATCCTCAAAAACTGTGAATGTATATTAATGAAAGAAAGGAGCAGAATAGAAGAAAAGAAAAGGGAAGTATACAAATGGATATTTTATATTTCAATCTTCACATTTATCCTTAAAGAACTACTGCCTTCAAAGAGAAGGAAGATTTTATGATAGAGTTTATATTAATACTTCCATTCCTTTCTGAAAACAATAGAAAATATGAAAGAGACAGTGAAGGGAAGCCTGAACTAAAAAATATGCCTTGCTTTTGTTGGTATATTCACTCTGCCTTATTACATATCTTTTCTATATTAAACTGGCACCTCGTGTTGTGGGCTAGAAATAGCAAGGAAAGCATTTTTGTAACGACTACATTTCTATTGTTAGCAAAACCTCTTGTCAACTGACACCATACTTTAAATTTTAGCTTATGTAACACAACAAGCCATGCTATTCCCATTGTTTCTCCCTTCAGGGGTAGAAGAAAACAGTTTGGACAGTTTTGTTTTCGATACGCTGATTCCTAAACCAATTACCCAAAGGTACTTTAACTTGTTGATGGAGCATCACAGAATTATACTCTCAGGACCAAGTGGTACTGGAAAGACCTATTTAGCAAACAAACTTGCTGAATACGTAATAACTAAATCTGGGAGGAAAAAAAACAGAGGATGCAATAGCCACTTTTAATGTGGACCACAAGTCGAGTAAGGTAAGTCACAACTTCCTAAGAGAATGGCTGCTATTTATCCATAAGCATCAAGCAATTAAGCTCAAGATGGTGTGAAGCTTCCTTATTGCACATGACAGCGTATCCATCTCTGATTACATGTAGAATGTGGTGAAAGACGAAACTTTATTTTTTAATTTAAAAAAGACAATTCAAGTGCATTCAGTAACAAGGCACTCCATAGCATTGAAAATGTAGAGGACAATGACAGATTCAATTGTTAGATTTCTCTTAGACATTTATTAGGACAGTGTTAGTGTAAAAAGAGTCCTATGCAAAATGTTATAGAAGAGGGAACAATAACTCCCTGGAGAAACCAGAGCTTTATTTTTTTAAAAGAAAGCAATTTTTAGTCTGGGTCTTAAGAATTAAATGGGGGTGTTACAGCCACATGAGGTTTGGGTATTTGAAATATTAAAGCAGAAATTCTGTGAACAGCAATTTGCTTACATTATTTATATTCTGCATGATTTCTTCTTAGAAAACTTGGAAACTGAACAGCATTCCAACTCACCATTGGCTAAAGTCTAATACACCAAAACCAAGGTTCCTGAGCTCTTCTTAAATAGGCAAGAAAGACTATAAAACCTAACCAGTACATTTAGAAATTCAGAGTAAAATAAAAACTTTCGTAAAGGCTAAGGAGAGAGTACTAGAGAATAAGGCATGTGTCTTGAATGTAGCCAACACTGGGTTGATCCTGAATACCACATACTCCCTTGAACATCACTAATAGCAACCACTAAATCATCTATTTTATTTATTTTCTATGTTACTTTAATTTGGAATAAAATAGTGCCAGGGAAGTAACTGAAAGGCTTGTACATGTCTTGCATATTTTATTTGATCCCCAGAACCTATTCCCTTCCATATCTCTGTCAAACATAACTCTGTAACCCCTAAGCACTAAGCCCTGCCACATGTATCCCTAGGTGAGTTCCAGTAGTGCTGGAATCCATACCAGATGTGCAATCCCACACTTCTGAGCTATTACCACAAATGGCCCCTAAAGTCCCAGTGTGCGTGACCAGTTTCCGTAAACCCCCGGAGTTTGGTGCTGAGAAATCATCTAATCAGTAAGATTGTATGAATGGCATTTAAAAATCATTTGAGGAGGCAAGGAGAAGCTCAGAGGGCCAGTGCACATGTTCACATGTTTGAAATGAAGGTCGAGTGATTAGAGCTGGGCATGGCTTGGTCCTTTACACATTGTTGTGGCCTGATCACTGAGCACATAGCCAGGGGAGAGCCCTGAGTACCCCCAGATATGAATACAAATCAAAGGAAACAATGGCAATTCATTTTATCTAATATTACCAGCTGGGTTCTTTTCCCCATATTGACCCACTATACTTTTTAACTAAACAACAACAACAACAACAACAACAACAACAACAACGGTAAAAGAAAATCCCTTTCTGTGTTGTTGCTACAATGATGACTAGAGAATTACAAACACATGGTTGTCTCACAACTACATTCTGCTTTGGTCAGGGGTCTCTATGGTGCTTACATCTGCTCCTCAGCAGTTGTGCTTCCTGCACACAGTGCCCCCACTTATTTCCAGTTGTAGCTCTTACATACTCCTGGCCACTGTGTAGTTGGCTTGTGCCGGGGATGATGGAGGCAGAGCTGCCAGGGGGCACACTACAGAGCCCCCAGTACCTGCTTCTGCCTACTAATGCCCTCTCAGCCCATGTCTGCCTCTACAAGAAGCTCTGCGCAGGCTCTTTCACTAGGCTGCGAGCTTGCCCCCTCACACATGCACGACAGGCACTGTCAGTCCCTGAGCTGTCCCCTTGGTCCAACACTTATTCTCTACTCCTCTCTAAATAAAGCCGCTTGAATCAGTTATTTATTTATTGTAACATAATGAATAAGGAAGAAAGCTTTGCCAAGAATGTCTGAGCAGAACTGATAATACTAGAAAATGCTGAAAAGAAATCCCAGGCAAGTAAGGCAAGTGTCTGAGTAAGCATTCAGTACAAACTGACTGCAAATGTTTCTTGCTGTCGATAAGATTTCGACAGGCTGCCAGTAGGACTAGAATAAGAGGGGTTGCCTGAAAATGTGGCCATGTTTGTGCCAATTGTCCAAGATTTCACTGTGTTTTCCGGAACAGACGTAAGGTAAGTGGCGAGAGTGGTAGAAAGGAATAGGGGTGACAAATTGAGATGGGCCGTGGAGATGTTGCAAACTGGATAGCGTTGCTACTGTCCAATGTGGGCGAGAAAAGAAGCCTACTTCCTTCCTCTGAAAAATGGAGCTGTATAATTGCTGATGGGCTTTTTTGTAATGCCAGAGACAGTACTGAAGAGACAAAGCCAAAAAGCGCTCTCTGGCTTAAAGAAAAAGAAAGAAAAGAAATTGAACAATGAATCATCAAATAGAAAACTATCTTTTCAAATAGAAAAATACCTTTTCCTGTTTTTGATACCTCTGCATTTTATATTCTATCCCTCTTTCCACTCTTCAAGCCCTCCTTCAAGCTGCCAGCTGGAATTTTTGATTGAGAGCAATACATATGAACAATTACACTTTGTGACATTTGATATAGCAGGCCCAGAAGGATAGAGATAGATTTAGTAAAGAATATGTGGCCAGCTGAAGCCACTTGGAATGTTAGGAGGAAAATATCAGAAAACTGGACTTGGCAGATTCATTTCTTATGTGTCTGGAGGCAAAAGTAGAAAAAGCAGTCATCAACAGTTTCTCTTTTTATATATAACTGCTGTGTTCTCTGTATATTTTCAAAGTACGGCATTTTCTCATTATCAGTGTCCATCTGGTAGACATATCTGTTTTCTTCTGCTTAATTAGGACTTGAACATGAAACTTTCATTTGAATGCATCAACAATCAATCTAGGGTTTTACCCTCAATAAGCTAGTGAGCTAGAGTGACGATCATAGAGTAATTTCAGAGGCCTCTGTGAAAACTCTCCAACTATATGGCAAAATTGTCTGTGCATGCCTATTTGTCCTTGTGGCTAGTCCGTTGGTTTTACAAGACTCCCCCCCTCCTCTCCTTCTCCTCTCCTCTCCCATTTTTAAAATTTCAAATAAAATATTTAGTCACTGTGAAATTACCTAGTTATTCATGACTGGGTTTCATGCTCACAATGTTTCAAGAGCTATCCCTTCACCAGTGTCCATTTCCCTCGGCCAATACCTCACCCAGACCCTGTTTGCCTCCCACCCACCAGTCTGTCTCTATGCGAGACACTTTTTTTAAGTTTTTCCCTCTCCGTGGTTGACAGTGCTGTTATGGATAGGGGTTATGCATAACCCTTTCAGCACCCCATCCCCTCACCATTGAACACCCTCCACCATACTTGTAGCCCCCCAGCTCTGTACTCTTTCTATCCACCCTCCCCAACCACCGCCCCCACAAAGACCATGCTTCCTACTCCAGACTAGTTTTCCCTAGGTTCGTAAGGGAATCTACTGAATCATAATATAATCTACTGGCTCTGCTTTGCCACAAAGTAAACAATGTATTCTTAATTACAAATTCAATGTACTTTGCTTCTTTTCTTAGTCTCTTTCTTTCACTTTTTGATTGCACAAAAAAAGAAAATGCTAGAGTTGAAATCCCTTTAACGAAATACTTCTGATTTTAATGGGTACTATTCTTGTAAGGGTGGCCACCCAATGGGGTGACTGATGGGAGCCTCGGGCGCCGCACCTACCAAGGAAAACTCTGAGAGACCGAGGTCCTATCAAAAGCAAGGGTTTTATTAATAAGCGAGTATCTCGGGCCCTAGCATGCCCCAAGTGGTCAGTGGCTAGAGCCGACCCTTCCAGGGGATCTTTTAAGAGATAGTCCCGCTACAGAAAAGCGCGCATAACCATTCTAGATTTAAAATATACAGGTCTGCGCAGGCATACTTTGCACCAAGTAACCATCTCCACCAACAGATCATTTTAATACATCTTTCTATATTTGGTGCGGCTAGATACACGTGGGGGATCATGAGTCAGAATGGCTATGCTAAGTGAGGAAGCAATCCAGGCATTCACAGATGTAGATTCTGGGCGGGGTTAATAACTTAACAGGATTGCGGGCCTGTAGATAACAAAAGGTTACTTCAAGATGAAAAGGACACTCAGGCCCTAAATTGGTAACTTTCCATGGTAGGCCTGCCTGGTCGGAAAGTGGGGGGGTTTTGCTTCTTCATTCCCCCTCTTTTAGGAGGGTCTCTAATCCTAGAGACCATTAGGGACCTTTATCCGTGGCCTGTATTGTTGCCTGAGTACTAACAACTTGCTCACCCACCCGGTCTTATTAAGAAGGAAGGCCCAATTAAAATCAATAAGAATATGATGAGGGGTCCGGCTAGGACTGAAAGCAAGGTAGTTGCCAGGGGGCTGCGCAACCAAGCTTAAATCACCCTTTCGCATTGTCTTTTCTACGCGCAGGGTTTTATTACCCCAGGTGGTTGCGTGGCAGCCTTCTAGATAGGTTGCTCACGACGGGCCCTTTCCGTATCTACTCATACTCTAAGAGATCCGTATACTTTTAAGGGGAAAATGGGTGAAGGTCCATCTTCTGGGCTGCTTCATGCTGACAAGGGACTGTAGGCCCTGCCTGGGGGTGAAATCTCAAATGGGTCCCTAAAATGGATCAGATTTTCTGAAGTTATTATTTCCTGCAGTTTCGTGATTACCTCCTTCGGTAGAACTCCTCACTCCTACGTTTTGCTGCAGTAGCTGATGTAGGTGGGCCTCACTGGTGGCTTTGTGAGGCAGGAAGGGGGGAAATGTAATTCCTGGGGTGCATGATGTCAATAACCAAACATACACAGGTCCAATTACAATAGGACAGAGATTACTCCACAGTTCCACTCTTTTGGACGTTTAGGGGTGTGCGGGGGTCGGGGGGGGGTGGGGGGTTTTTGGCTCTCGGGGGTTACCTACTTGTTTCTTTCTTCTCTAAGTAATCTCATCTCTTTCTCTTTTGCTGACTTGTCTTTTACCACCTACCAGCAAATGAAAATATTTCCTGATACTCTGTTTCTTCCACTTCTGTTTTCATCTGGGTAACTACTGCTTTCAACATATGTTGATTTCAATTGAATGCCTTTAGCTGTGCGTACTTTCCAGATAGAATTATTTTATTTGTTTTTCAGATATCTATTTTTCAGATACAATCTATGAGATATCTATTGTTTAGCATGGTAAATATGAATATGTAGCCATGACAGTATCAACTCTGAAAACAAGCAGCAGAAATTCATCTTCCATCAGCAGTGCCACCAGCTCCCCAACAAAATTAACACTGTCATTTAGATGGCTGCAAAATTTTTTTGCTTTTTTTTTGGGGGTCACACCCAGCAATGCTCAGGGGCTACTCCCTTGCTCTGCGCTCAGGAACCACTCCTGGCGGTGCTCGGGGACCATATGGGATGCAGGGATCGAACCCAGTATAATGGCCGGCACAGGCCGGCCGCGCGCAAGCAAACGCTCTTCCCCGGACCATCGCTCTGGCCCTAGGTGGCTGCAAATTTTTATCTGACTGCTTGGTGCACACCTTTTTTGTTTAATAAGCGTTTTCCGCATACTGTCTTTACTCTGTCTTCTCATGGAAAAGAAGTTTCTTTTCTGAATTAAAATCTGACCATACATTAAAATCACATTGCTTCTCTGAATTTGATAAAATATCTTCCCACACTTCTGCTATCTTGTATTATTATCTCCTACTGTCAACATTTTCTGTATTCTTCTGGCTGATTTTCTTCCTCCTTTCTAATATATCTACCACTCTGAAATAATGATTTTGAATATATTTCTGAGATCCCAGAACTTTGCATGTTTCTTCACTGCCAAAGTTCATTGTTTGAACTTTCCAAAGTTCAAGACTCAAACTGTTTTTCTAATTTATTTACTACTAATATTTTTACAATATATATTCTACTAGTTTTTACCTACTCAATATTTATTTCTGCCTTTGTCATTTCTTCTCTTTATAAGACCCTTCTCCCAATTTAGCATCACACTGTGTCCTAATCTTAAAAACAAAAGATTGATAGCAATTAATACAGCCACCAGAAATGCCTTCCCAGCAACTACAAATAATCTTTATGCTTTGAACAAAATCTTTGGTATGGGACTAGGAAACACATTAGGGAAAGTGTTTGCCCTGCATGTGACTAACCCAAATTTGTTTCCTGTCACCATATGTAGTCGCCTGATTACAACCAGGAGTGACCCTCAAGCACATGGAGATGTATCCATTCCCCCAAGAAAAATCTTTGTATTTTCTATTTTCAGTAAAACACTTGATTCATAATAAATGTTAATATTATGTAATGCCTTACTATTTTCATACACAACATGATTTATTCTGGGGCTTTACACACAGTAGCTATATTGTGAGTTTATTATTAATAAGTGACTTAATGCAGTCACATTAGAAAAATAAATTTCATTTTTACTTTTCAGACAAATGAAAATTTCCAGTCCACTTATTAACCATGGTTTCTTATTTATTTGATCAATTTAATACATAAAAGATAAATAGTGCATTTGTTCTTTAATAAATACTATGTTTGAACTTAAGCTACTTAATGCTTCAAAACTTGCTCTTTGTTGCTTGAACAATAATACGGTAGGGCAATGCTCTTGTCTTTCATGTAGCCAAACCTGATTCGATCCCCTTATGGGAGCAGCCAGGAGTATGTCCTGAGCATTACCAGGAGTGGCCCCAAATAAACAAACACTTTAGCCTTTCTCATGTCATTTCTTTCCATTTTACTCCCAAAAGTGGTATATATATATATATATAAAGGGAAGCTGCACCTGGGGATAATGGTTCACATATTTACCTGACTGCCAGGATCATGGGACTGCTTTTATGTTCCCCAAACCTAGTAAGATTCTCAAATTGAAAATGTCATTGTAAATATGCAAATATTATGGAAATGTTCTTACTGATTAGGATAATTCTAAGAAACCTAATTACGTTCTTGGCCTATCCATCTGTGAGAGCAGTCAATCAGTGAATTGGTTATCATATTTAGATTAAAAGCTATTAGACAGGAATAATACCTGTAAAAGAACCAAGAAGCTCAAAAATGCTAAATGCTAATGTCAAGTGACCCAATAAAACACAATAAATTTTGTCTTTGCTTAACACTTAGAGCAGCTGTGTGCAGATTATAGATAAATAACTAAATAGCCACATTTTTATCCAGGTCCCAGAGCTGTGCTTTCAAATGCATTCCCTTGAAATGAACTGGAATAAACATTTTAAAAGAATTAGTGGAAACTTAAGAGTACCTTTTGGATTTACTTCATACTTAAAATTATAATACCTGTTAAAATGCACTTTTATCATTGAAATACCAGTAGAAGAATGGAGTCTCTGCGGTTAAGATTTATCATAAACCCCAGATCCAGAACTTTTTTTTTTATTTTTTGCTTTCTTCTAAGGTAGAAAATAACTGAGAAATATGCTTTCTGTTGTCAGCTTTATATTTACCATAGGTATTCTGTATTGATGCTTCTCTTTCTTTAAAAAATGTACATTTTCAGCATTACAAAAGCATTTTAAAAATGTACATTTTTAGCATTTTACAAAAGCAAAAGCATTTGTTTTGCTTTTGAAATTAAGGTTTTTATATAAATGGAAATATCAGTGAGTTTTAGTCAAAGCTGGTGAATGGTAAACAAAGCAACGTATTTCTTCCGAGCACCCTATCCGGAGTGCTCACCATTAATATGAATGTACCATTGACTATTTGTTTCTCTGATTTTTAAAGGAATTACAACAGTATCTAGCAAACCTGGCAGAGCAGTGCAGTGCTGATAACAATAGTGTGGAGCTCCCAGTTGTAATAATTCTGGATAACCTTCATCATGTGGGCTCTCTGAGTGATATCTTCAATGGATTTCTCAACTGTAAATACAACAAATGGTAAATTATGAAATATTTTTAATGATCAGATTTATTTTGTTTTCATACCTGTGAAGACCTCTAGCACAGCTATTCAGTTTAGAGACCATTATTAATATTATATTGTATTTTTAAGACACCCCATATATTCCATAGAAAATATAAGTTATTCAGTAACTAAATTGCAGTCATTTTTATGGAAATATCATTAACTTGGTAAAATTAGCTTCTGCAGGTATGTTGACTGGGAAAACACTGTAAGTGATAAAAATTTTGATTTAAGAAAATACAAACTAGAATAATACTTGAGAACACAGTTTTCATTCTTTGTCCATCTTAAGATTCAAAACCAATCTTCTTGCAGACATAAACAGAGAGATAGATAGATCTCCCTCTGTCATTGAGTTTAACTTTTAATTATTCGCAGTAAACCTTTAGATATTTGCAATTTTTTAAAGTTTGATATCGGTATAAAATTCTGAAAACTTGTACTTAAGAGCTATGTCAGGTGTTAGGGCACTTGCTTTTGCATGTGGTTTTCACTGACTGGATCTCTGAAACCCCATACGGTCCTATGGGCACTGTTAGGCGTGATCCCTGAGACAGAGCCAGGAGTAAGCCCTTAAGCACCCCCAGGTGTGGCCCAAACCACCCCTTCTGGCCAAATATTAGAAAACTACTCAAAATTAATTATACTATGTCTTCTAAAAATGAACATTTAAGAACAGCAATAGAAATAAATACTAGCTTATTTTAGAATAAAGTTATTGAATTAAAGAGCTGTGCCCTGTCCTAGTGCCTAGCACACAGCTACTGGCTCATGCAAATAAATATACTAATCTCTGCTAAAATGAAACATTATTAAAAATGCATGAGAATAATAAATAGCCATCAAAATATGAGTTATCTCATATCATGGCAAATCCTTAAAATAGCTGTAAATCATAAAACAGGAAAAAATTAGTGAATTTGTTTATTATAATATGTTAGCATGGAATAAAAATCATTGTGATTATTCTAACCTTTTCACTTTATAGATGTGTAAAATCAGACAAAGGAAAGTTTATTTGCCTAGAATACTTGAGCTGAAATTAGAAACGTAAATCTGAATTTCCAGTTTATTTATGTTTGTTGTTTGCCAACATAACATTTAAAAATTACTTTTTTAAAAAATCTGACATTAAAATGAAGTAATCCATGGGACTGGAGGGATGCCAGGGGTTAGTTTAAGACACTTACCTTCGTTCAAAATCCCTGTGCCACCTATGGATCCAGAGTACTACCAGAATATACTATAGTGTGTGACTGAAATACTAAAAAAAAAAAGAAGAAGAAAAGAAACAAAATAAAGTGGAACAATTCATATTATTCTGCCTTGTTTTCTAAAATAATTTTAACATATGCTGCTCTTTTACTTCAATATGAAAACCTATTTTTTTCTTTTTATTTCTCTAGTCCATATATCATTGGAACGATGAATCAGGGAGTTTCTTCATCACCAAATCTAGAACTGCATCATAACTTCAGGTAAAGATAAATTGAGTGTTTCATTTTTCTTTTGTATCGTCTGTTTCTATTTGCTTTTGGTGTTTTTTTTCCCCCCATTTGTACATTGACAGACCTTTCCAGTGGTGACCTGTGGTGTGAAAATAATTCTCACTTCTTCTCACACTCTTTCTCAAGCAGACATTTTGTGATCCTCAGCCTGTAATCAGAAGTGTTTCTTTGGGAAAAAAAAGGGAAGAAAAGTCAATGTTTTTCCTGCTTACTGTGCCACTGGCTAATATAGAGCCCTTATCTTTCGAGTGTGAGAGATGTGAATAGAGTGCCTATTTCCAGATCTGTGATTCCTCTACAGAAGAGCGCTCAGCCTGCATACTCCCACACCCTTCTGACGCACACAAGCTTCTCTTTTGCTCAAAAATAAAGGTTCTTTAGGGTAGAGCTCTAATGCTAATCAGCCTCCTAAACTGATCATCATTCAAAATGCACCTAGCAGTGAAAATATTATTACCTTATGCTTGGAAGGGACTGACTCTGGATTTAATATTTTCTTTATGGCAAAATATTGTTTGTTGTTTTTGTCTATTTGTAGGTGGGTCCTATGTGCAAATCACACAGAACCCGTGAAAGGCTTTTTAGGCAGATATCTTCGAAGGAAACTAATAGAAATAGAAATTGAAAGAAACACACGTAATAATGACCTAGTGAAAATTATAGATTGGATTCCTAAAACATGGCATCATCTCAATAGTTTTTTGGAAACACACAGTTCTTCTGATGTTACCATCGGTAAGTTCTAAATTTGCAATATGCCATTTTCCAGGAACTAGGAGTTCGTGATGAAGACGGCCAGATTGTATGGTAGAAAATAACAAGTGAAGCTGATATTTTTCAAGCTTCTAAACTTTTTTTTTTGGTTCTGAAACTTTGCTTTCCTCTGAACTTCTTATCCTATTAGATTCATTTTACCTGTCAATTTGGTGTACTGAGATGTTCTATGAATAAGTTAAAAATGGACAATTAGGGGCTGGAGCAATAGCACAGTGTGTAGGGCATGTGACTTGCACACGGCCGACCTGGGTTCGATCCCCGGCATCCCATATGGTCCCCTGAGCACCACCAGGAGTAATTCCTGAGTGCAGAGCCAAGAGTAAACTCTGAGCGTTGCCGGGCATGACCCAAAAAAGAAAAACCAAACAAAAAAGGACAATTTTATCTAAAGATTAGAAATCCACTAAAATGATATCTATATATTGTGAAAAGTATGTTTCAGTTAATGCTCATTTTGCATTAGAGATTTTTGAGCTATTTCAGTTTTTTATCCTGAGTTGAAATGAAAATGCTGAATTTTCTACTTCTTTTAAACTTGTTCCTACAAAAGTGCCTCTATCATCGTTATGGATTCTGAAAACCTACTCACTAAAGACACAATATGAATTAGAAATAAGTCTACCTTTGGAATCAGAAAATCAGTCCCACTTAGAAATAGTGACTTACCTTGTATTTGGCTGTTCTTTTTAGCAGTTTTATCATTGTGAAATGGGTCATTGACCAAATTATGAGCATTATTTAGGGTTTTTATTAACTCTAATTTGCTTCAGATACATCTATCTATCTATCTATCTATCTATCTATCTATCTATCTATCTATCTATCTATCTATCTATCTATCTATCTATCTATCTATCTATCTATCTATCTATCTATCTATCTATCTATCTATCTATCTATCTATCTATCTATCTATCTATCTATCTATCTATCTATCTATCTATCTAACTTTGTTGTTTGTGTTTTGGTCACATGTGCTCAGGGCTTAATCATGGCTCAGAGAGTCATATGTCATAATAGGGATAATGCCCTAGTCAGCTGTTTGCAAAAGAAAACCCCTTACTACTTTACTATTGCTCTGGCCTCTCAGATAATTCTTTTTCTTTTTGGGTCACATTCAGTGATGCTCGGAGGTTATTCCTAGTTCTGTACTCAGGAATTAACCTGGCTGTACTCAAGGGACCATATGGAATGCTGGGGATTGAAGCTGAGTCAACTGCTTGCCAGGAAAACTTCCCACCTGCTGTACTATCGCTCCAGCCCCCACAGATAAAAGTTTTCATATGAAGTAAAAAAGAATCCTTGGAATATGCCTTCAGTAAAACATACTTTAATAATCCTCAAACTAGCCAAGAAAAGATTTTTCAGATGATTATTAGAAGCATTAATCATGCCCCAGTGTATCAGAATGTATTTAGGTTGTGAAATAAAATGCATCTCAAAAATGTCTCTTTTGTTTCTTCTTAGGTCCCCGACTTTTCCTTCCTTGCCCTATGGATGTAGAAGGTTCTCGAGTGTGGTTCATGGATCTTTGGAATTATTCTTTGGTACCTTATATTCTGGAGGCAGTGAGAGAAGGACTTCAGGTAATACACACAACTTTTTTACGATTAAAGAAATGTGAAATGCCTTCCTTTTAAAGTACAAGCATGCATCTCAATGCAGATATATTAAGGCTTAAATTTTATAAAATTAAACAGTAAAATGTTGATAGTTTTACTTTGATATTACTTGAAAGAAGATCCTCATTCTCTTTTGTAGTGCTTTTATTTCAGAGGGCGTTCCCTGTGTGTGTGTGTGTGTGTGTGTGTGTGTGTGTGTTTGTTTAAATCTATGACAGCAGCATCTTTGCTGATCCTCCCATTTATTTTACATCATAGGGTATTGAAATCTTTCTTTCTCTTAATTCCAAACTAAAATGTCAAAATACATCCTAATAAGTAAATCTTATTTCCTCAACGAAATAACATCTTGCTTTACTATAAGTTTTGCTGTTTCCTTAAATTCTAGCTGAAATTTTATGAAATTGTTGAATTATAAAACTGAAAGTTGCATCTTTATGACTTCTGTTGCATATCATCCAATTTGCTGTAGAAAAATATTGTCATCTTTTCAATAACTGAGCCAAAGTTGGAAAAGTTTTGCTTAGTCATTTCTATTTCTGGTAATCACAACTGCTACTAGAATTAAGACAGAGCACAGCAGATTTTTCACATTTTATCATCTGCAAACTATGTTGTCTCTCTGATCTGTTTTCTGTCCTTTCAGTTCCTTTTGTCATGCACCTTTCACCTATGGGAAAGGTGTGGCATTGTTTAGAACTAACATAAGTGTTCTGATGAATATGGTGAATATTGTAAAGATGTTCTAAACATGCAGAGATAATGATTCTAGAAAATGCTATCAATTGACTCTACTTCATTCAGATTTAAATAACCTGATTTCATATTTTTTAAGGGGAAGAGTCGATCTAACCCTTGGAATTGGCACCAACAAACTGAAACATTATACCACATTTTATTTCTTTTTCAAGAATAAAAACACAGATTATGATTCCACTAAAACTTTTACTGCCTAAATTATAAATTTGGTATCATAATTTTTATTGTTTAAACAAAAATAGAATTTATGAAAATAAATTTATTTATTTATAATATTAAATAATCAAATTTAATACCACAATATTAATTTAATATCTATATTAAATTAATTTAATATCAATATTTATCTACTATTAATTTAATATTTAGTATTTTAATATTAATTTGATATTAATATCAAATTATTAAGTATTTATAATATTCTGGAAGTCACTTTGTTTAAATTAGTGTGTAATTTTTTTTTAATTTAATTTTATTATTTCCCCAAATATTATTACACCATTTTAGACATACAATTGAAAGATGCTCATGTAGAGTTTTGGATCTAAGTGTTCAACACCATTCACCAAACCCTCTACCACACAATGTCCACCTCCTCCCCTCCGCACCTCAACTATTGCGATTCGTTGTCATTTCTTTCGCTTTATATCTCCTTCCGATAACTTTCCTGTCTTCGTGGAATACAGTCATTAAAAGACATTACTGTTTCACTATTTTAGTGGACGTGGGATCGGGCCGAACTGGTCCATGATCGGTGGGTAGTTTTTAGCGCGAAGATGGTGGCTAGTGTGTGGGCGAGTTCAGTGCCGGGCCCCAAGCGTGGGCCAACACAAACCATCTCCCGGGGACCTCGTCAGCGGGCCGGCCGGGCCCAGTTCCCCGCGGTCGCTACTGGTCCGGGGCCGGGCGGGTCCCAGGCCTGGAGGGGGGTGGCTTAACCCTGACCCCCGGCATAGTGATTCCCGTCGGGAGCGCCTACCGTGCTGGTTTTGCCCTCGGGGGTAGTTTCGTCCGGCGAAGAGGTGGGTACGGTCGGCGCGGGACCCCAGAGCGTGGGCCACCCCAAACCCATCCCTCCGGGGATCCCGCTGGGCCGGGGCCAGTCCCCCAGCCGCAGCTATACGGTCGGGCGGCTCGGCGGGTGTCGGGGGGGGGGTAACCCTACCCCGGCGATTCCCAGTCGCTCGGGAGCCGCTCTGGCTCGAACGGTTTCTTGACTGGTGGGGTCAGTTTCCGGAGGTGTGTTGGGGTTTAAGGGTGGGCCCCCCAAACCAGCCTCGGCGGGGGGGGGGAGCCCCGGGGGTCAAATAGTGGTTTTTGATGTAGTTTATGTATCTGTATGAGAGTTCAGAAAGGAACTATCAAGTGTTTATACATGAAATTCGTATTTTGTATTTCTTTACTAACATTAAAATAAAAGGTTTTTAAAATTCAAAAGCATAATTATATTAACAGCTTAGCTTCCTTAGATCTGTTTTTTAATTACAAAAGAATTTAATTTAATAATATCATTAAGTATATTCTCCAAAGTAATACCAGTTTTTCAAACCATAATGGAAAGATACTTGGAAATTTATTCTGAAGATAGATAAAACTACTCTAACTCTTGATGAAGTTCTAAATTGTGGTCATAGGTGAGAATGAAAGCAGAATCATCCCAGAAGTCAGAAGTGGGGAGAGGCGGGTGGGCTATCTACCTCATAGCCAGAGGGAGAAAACTAAAAGGCATTTGGTAGGTAGAATTTCTCATTTTCAAGGTGGGCTTGGTGAGAAATTGATGGATCACCTGACTTCCTGTTATTCGTTGATTTGCTCCAGCGGGCACCAGTAATGTTTCCATTTGACCCTATCATGTGCCAGTGTAGCCCAATGGCATCTGGTTGCTTCAGGAATATGAAGACCCTCAAACCATTTGTTCAGGGTCTTGATGAAGAAGTCTTACCATCTTGTAGGTGGGCGGCCCTGTGATCTTTTGACGTCCTGTCAGATCCAGTCAGTAATGGCTCTAGCCCAGAGGCTATCTCCAAATCACATTACATGTCCAGCCCATCTGATTTTCGATGCCTTGGCAAATGAGACAGCGTCCCTGACTCTGGATCATAGACGGAGGTCGGAACTCTCATGATATTCTTATGTTGGTTCCTACATACTTCCTGGATCAACAGAAATGAAACAATTTGCCCCATGTCAGTCCCCTAGATCTATTGGTTTCTAAAAACCTGGACTTGAATAAAGAGGCAGAGAACAACCATTGCAAAGGTAGAAATTTGTGTTGAGGTTGAAAATACAGCTTAGCACTAGAACATTTGCTGTGTAGGAGTCTGGCTCAATCCCTTTCAGTGAAAAAGCAATAAAAACAATCTTTATTGAAAGTAATAAAACAACCCTATTCTCAAATTCAAGATATTTTTTGATGGGAAAACACATGGAGAATACTTTTTTTGGTCAGACGTATTAGTTGGAATAAAAACCAGTGATGCAATGGATTCTGAACTCATTCTGATAATTTCTTGCAATATTAACAGTTTCTCTCTTTCTGATTATTTAAATTGCCCTTTCAGATGTTTATCTGTAGTACTATTTTACTCCCAAAGGCTACCATTTCTTCATATTCATAAGCAGTTTGTGATTTGCTTTACAAGAACTACAAATTTTCTTCCAAATAACTCTGCTTTACGTCTTCTATAGTTTTTTTTTAACTGAGATAAAACTTCTCCAACACAAGAGATTGAAGATCAAGTGAATAATACTTCTGCCATCATCTCACAGAGGGTTCATTGAGAGGCTAATCAAACTTTGTAGAAAAGTCTATCATCTCATAAGCAAATATACAGATATCAGACCTCAACCTATTTTTCCTTATCTATCTTTTAAATTTTTATTTTATTAAAGTACCGGGATTTAAAAAAAATATTCACAGGTAAGTTTTATCCATACAATGCTTTATCCTTGATCCTGCCACCAGGGTCAATTTAGCTCCCAGGTTCCCTCTGTATCCCACACCCCAAGCTGGCAATCTCAACATACACCTTTTTAAGTTTCCCTATTGAAATTTGCAATCTCAAGCCCTCCTTGTAAGAGTCTCGCCCTGCAGCAAAGACTATTTCAAACCCAGGTATGCCTGATTCAGAGACTCAGACACATGGGCAGGCTTCTACCGACTCTCCCTATGCTCAGCTGATCATGAGGCACCTGGAGGGAAGGTGAGTTCTAGCCCTAACCCGCCATCCCAATAGAGCCTTGCAAGAAGCCAGAGGAACCCCCCACACCATCAGGGCCACCATTTTCAGTATCCGGACTACACAGCTCCTCAGAGCTCCACCCAAGAGAAAAGCTGATCTCTTCCCATTGCAGTTCATCAGTAAATGCATGAGATGAGAGCCTACTACTGAGAATATACCACCCACACAGCAGAGCCTGGCAAGCTACCCATGTCTTATTTGATATGCCAAAAATCAGTAACAATTATAGACCTCATTCCCATGACCTGAAGGATTGGTCTGAGGCTCTTTATATTCCTGGAGCGAGCAGATGCCCTTGGGCTACACTATCCTTCGGACAAGAGGTATGGAGATGTTACTGGTGCCAGCTCCAACAAATTGATGAACAATGGGAAGACAAGTGACAAGTGATTTAAATTTGGGTCTCAGAATTTCAGTATTGTTGGCTCTGTTTGGATATTTAGCTCTATCATTCCTTAATACTGCCGATGTTCCTGGAATCTCTTGACCCTTGATCCCTCTTTCATCTGTCTTCCCTTCCTCATTCCCCCCCCCAATTTTGTTCCTAACCTCCCTATACTCTCAGGCAAATAGTGATCTACACATTCCCCTTTAAACCATTGCATGTTCTCATCTGCTTTTTATAAATATTATATATAAGTGATATCATTATGTGCTTATTCTTTATTTAAGTCACACTTGCCACTTCATCTTCTCTGGGAGAAACCCAAAGGATGATTCCAAGCACCCTGTTGACTCTTCATGGTACCAGTGTCCACAATTTTGCTCTTGTTTCACTAACCCGCAATCAGTTACATAGAGAAGCTTATGTTATGTCATCCAGGACAAAATATGTACCCAGTAACGTGTATTTCCATAAATAGAGCAAGTAAAGATGGCAGGAAAATTATTAAATGCTAATGGTGTTAAATTGTGATTTAGGTGTGTGATCACATGCATTGCATGTTTGAAGCTCTGGAGTCAATCCTGCACTGACTTGACCCCCCAAAAGCTCTGAAATCCAGCTTTGGTTACCTGAGCGCCACTCTGCTTGGTAAAAGCACTGAGCCAATGGGTCTTCATCACTGGTAGGGGCCTACCCTCACAACCAGCATTAAGGGTGTGCCTCTATTTACGAATTTTAAGCTTTGGTATGCCCATGTTCCAATTCTCGTATTTTATATTTTTATATTCCCATGAGTTCTTAGGCTTTTCTACAAAGTTTGATTAGCTTCTCCTCAATGCACCCTCTCTGATTTGGTTTTTAGCTTTGCTTCCACTTAAAACTGTTTCAACCTATCTTGAATTTATCTCCTCCTCACATCTCTGTCTCTGTTTTATTTTTACCCTCTGTGTTAAGTCTTGACAACATTGTTGCTTCCATTTCTTTTTCTTTATTTCAGCTTCTTTGCTAGTTCTTTTATAATTAGATACCTAAAATGAGTATGAGTTATTTATTATTATCATAGGGAGTTATAAGATTATTAGTAAGTGCTTATCAGTGATTGTGTTCATATTTCCAAAGAAAGCCTACAGTAGAGAGAACTGAACAAAGAAACAGTCTTTTCTTATATATAATCTTTTCAAAGTTTGCTTTCATAGAGATATTTACTTAGTGTCTAAGTTCATTATTTTCCTTTCTACATAACTAGAACTTTTCTTTCTTAATTTTGCATTTACTTGGTTTGTATTAATAAAAATAGACATGTAATTTTTTTAAAAAAAACCTCCATTACATTGTTTTGCCTTCAAATTTTAAATAAATTGTATTGAAAAAATATATATTTAAAATCTTGAAATATGTATCCAGGTGCTTTATTTTCTTGCAAGTTTTGTAAGAATGTAAAGAGCAAATTCAGCACTCAGTTGGCAGCCATCTGTTTTACTAACTAAAAAGGTATTTAAGACATGTTACATTTGTGGTCCCTTTTAGATGTATGGGAAGCGTGCGCCTTGGGAAGATCCCTCAAAGTGGGTGCTTGATACATACCCATGGAGCTCAGCATCTCTGCCTCAGGAGGGCCCAGCATTACTTCAGTTGAGACCTGAAGACGTTGGCTATGAAGGCTGCATATCAAGCAAGGAAGCCACAACCTCAAAGCACATTCCACAGACTGACACAGAAGGGGATCCCCTGGTAAGAAGCTGGTGTTTAATTCTTCCTCTATAATCTTGACTGCAGAGTGTGGTTATTAGAGTTAAGTCACTTGTATCAAACCACTAATTATCCTGGACCATTTGAGAGAACTTTCTATATAGCAGTACTCAGCTTTCATTTTTACTTTTTATCCCCTTTCAATTGGTAATATTTTTTCTAGTGAAAGTCCAAAATGATTGTTAAAAATAATTAAAGAATATCAAAAGCACATTGTGATCATAGTGTTTTCTTTTTCATATTATATAAAGGCATGAAAACGAATACTTTTTAATCCTTGTGTTTCTCCATCTACTAAGGTTTGATGAAAAGTTTAAACTTTGTTCTTAAACTAAAAATTTACAAATGAATACAATCCAGCACATAGCTGGAAAGATAAAGAATACTTTACATATGTCAACTAATCTGAGTAAATTTAGAATTAGCCTTCTGTATCAATAGTAAAGAATGAACAGACTTGGAAACCAACGGGAAAAATCTGCTTTTCTCAGTTTACATTTGTGCGTGGCTTAATAAAAATGGACAAAATTCCAAAGTATAGGGAATCTGAAAATATTTAGTACTTTGGTATAGTATGAAAAACTTGATTTCTTATATGCTTACTTTTAATTTTTAGGATGTCTTTCTACATAGTGGATTCAAATGTAATCTGTTTATTATCTTACTATTTTATGATTTAAAAAAAAGACTAGTGCAATCAATTTAGAAAAATTCAGGAAAAAGCAGATTTGGTATGTAAATAAGTGGTAAATGTTATTAAAATCAGAGCCAATGATTAAACCCAAGGAAATTAAGTAACTTGCTATTTTTTAGCTATTGTTAGTTCTAAAGTACATAAATATTGCCATTATGGAGACTTGGAGCAAGAGCACAGCAGGTAGGGCATTTGCATTGCAAGCGGCAGACCTAGGTTCAATTCCGGGCATCCCATATGGTCCCCTGAGTGTAGCCAGAAGTAATTACTGAGTGAAGAGCCAGGAGTAACCCCTGAGCATTGCGAGGTGTGACCCCTGCAAAAAAATATTGGCACTATTTCCACTGATTATTATAATATGAAATGTAATATCAAATGGTATATTTTGTTTTGTTTTGCATTTTGTGCCACATCAAGTTTATACTCAGGATTTACTCCTTAATCTGCACTTAGGTTTTATCCATGGTGGGCTCAGGGGACCATATATGGTAAAGGGAATAGAACCCGGTTTGGCTGCATGCAGCGCAAGTATTATACCTACTATGCTAGTTTTCTGGCCCCTTGAACTGATATGTGTTCACAATATTTTTGTTTCAAAAACTTGCAAATACATAGGAAAATCTGTGCAATATTTCAGATGGTTCCTATAAAGTCACTGATATATATTCTTAGATCTTGTTTAGAGCCCCGAGGTCTTCCATGTAAGCCTTCTAGTCCACAACTTTATAAGGATCTAGATTATCTGTTTTAATAGTTGGTAACTGGTTCTTTAATGTACACACTATTGAAAGTGAACGGTGGTGGTAGAATTGGTCTAAGTACTGTGCTGCTGTGGCATACACTTGGCACTTGGCACGTGTCTTCCTATTGTTCATCAATTTGCTTGAGTGGGCACCAGTAACATCTCCATCCGTTGGGAATGAGGTCCCTTATTGTTACTGTTTTTGGCATATTGAATACACCATGGGTAGCTTGCCAGGCTCTGCCATGGCTCAGATTTCATTCCAGGGGGCCCAGTCCTTTTCTATGTCAGACCATCAACCATCCAGGGCCCATGGGGCAGAGCCCTGGGTGTAGACAAGACTTTCTACTGTCTCCACTTGCCAACGCAGCCGGGTACCACAGCCACACCTGTAATACTTCAAGGGGCAGGTGACGTACACTAAGTACTAGATAATAGAATGCTTAAAATGTATTAAAGTAGGAACAAAAGAGATAGTACAGTGGGTATGGGACTTGCCTTGCATGCAGTGGATCCAGGTGTGCTCCGTTTACAGAGTACAGAATGATGAACAGTAGAAATTTGTTACTTGATGGTAAAAAAATTGTTATTACAAAAATGTTTTGAAAATAAACTTATATTGTATTATGGAGGGGAAAACGGTATATATGTGGTGTTTTATGAGTCACTTTGTAACATTTGCAGCCTTCAACGTTCTAGGTTCCTAGTCTAGGTACTAATTAAGCCCACTGAGCAACTTTCATTCCTTGCTCTGAATACTTTTGTCTTCTAGTATGGAAAAGAAATCCAGGAGCACCAATTTTGAGTGAGAATTTTGAAAAAAAAAAAGAAAAATGAATTTCTAATTTCTTGGGGCCAGAAACAAATAGTACAGCGGTTAAAGTGCTTGCCTTGCATCCTACTCACCCTGGTTTGAATACCCAGCACCACATATAGCCCCCTAACACCACAAGGGACAGCTCTGGAGCTCAGAGCCAGCAGGCTTGGCCCTGAGCACAACCAGGAATGACATAAACAAATACATTTTAAAAAGCTAAAACAAATTCTCTCATTTCTAACCTTCTACTCAAGTGAAATCTCAAGAAATAGATTTATGCTGTTTTCCTTATTGGATAGCAGAATCCTTGTCATCTAAAAAATACTTGTATGAAGCATGTTTTTATAGAAATAAATATTATTATTTATTTTGCTTTTATTGGCCTATGTTTATATAATTGATGACATAAGATAAAAATTTTGCAGCTCAATCTAAATCAGAAATATTAGGAGGAACCCCATTACATGAAGTCGGTAATATGTTTCCGGGTTTTAACAAGGTGAAAGTTCTGGAGCATATCAACTGATTTAAGATATAGATTCTGTATCTACAAACTCATTAGTTCATTGAAAAATTCTACTAAACATTAAATATTTACTTGGGTTTAGGAGTTAGTGACTTAGAGATTTAACAAGATATCACTTCTGATCAGAAGAAATCATATCCCAGTAGTATAGTGAAGCACCTACTATACAAACTGCAGTATAATAATGATAATAGAGACCATGCTGGGCAAAATCACAGAGGCAGTGATTAGGAGAAAACTTCACTGTGAAAATAACCTAAGGATTTTCTTGTTTGGAAGAACATATGTGGTTAAATGGAGAATATCCACAATTAAGAAAACAGCAGGCTAGATGTTGATTAGAATAATAAAATGATGAGTTTAGGAAGCTGAAAAATTGTGATTAGGACAAAAGGGGTTGAGAGGTGATAGCTCCAGAAGTATATAACTATCAGATAATGAAGACCCCTGTTCATTTTTGCAAAGTGTTAAAAGTTTATTCATAGACAAAGGGAGCCATGAAAGGTTTCTTTTGTTGAAGATTTGTTTAGTTATATTTGCAGCTTATGAAAAATCACTCTGGTAACAAAATAGAGGAGAGATTAAAGAATTGTAAACTGCAGTTGGGAATCTGGCATATTTGTAAGTACCTGGAATGACAATGATCTGACCAAGGTGTCAAAGATGATAGATACTATTTTTGACTACACTTATAGAGAAAAAGTAGAAGAATGCATTTGTAGGGAATAATGGTTCAGCGCAGTGAATGATCTGCATTCTTGCCACCTTTCCATACTCTTTGACTTGCATGCACAAAGCAACCAACACATGAAAAAGCAAAATTAATCTCTTTTATGTGTAAAATGTTTTAGAAGCTGAGATGTGAAATTTATTCTAACAGAACATATTTACTATTGCGGCACTATTAAAAGAAGTGAGACTTTAACACTCTCATCACACTCTGAAACTTACAGCATTCCACTTTCAAGTGATTTCAACTATTCCTAAGTGAGTTAGATTTACCGTTAATTTTCCTGCTTTTAATAAATAAGGAGGGTGCTCAAAACACAGTTCTGTTTTACAAACTATCTTCACCCAAAAAGCTTGCACATATAGCCAATAACCAATAAGAGAAGAATTGACAAAAGAGGAAAGTAAAATTCATGTACATAAAGGAAGGCGTGTGTGTGTGTGTGTGTGTGTGTGTGTGTGTGTGCGTGCATGTTCTTTAGAGAGACAGACGGGTGGGGAGAATAGTATTGGAGTCAGACAGTTGCGTTTTTTGGCCTCTAGGTTTAAGATAACATCTACTACTTTCATGTCATATTCTTATGTAGCTAATTTAATAAATTCAGAATATTAGAGTAATGTTAAAAACATTGCCTTAATAATTTTAATATGACTATAAAATATGCTACAGCTGGAGCATATCAGAAAGGTATTCTTGCAAAATTGGTGATTCAGGTTTATTTTTTTATTTCATAAACATTTATTGAACACACAATTTATGCTAAGCACTCAAGCATTAATTGTCTAACATAGGACTAAGAATCTTTTTAGATGTCTCCTTTCTATTGGATCAGAGTCTCCATTTCTCTTAAGCTTGATAAAAGAACCTTGATTAGTTGACACACTACATAGAATTAATGTACATTAAGCAACATAAAGATGATTACAATTTATAAAAAGCTCTTGGTAAGAGACTCATAACCCTAGGAAGACACGTGCTGAGTTTTCTGTACTTTCTGAAACCATTGAATGTTTGGGTGCAAATTTCTTCTAAGCCATAATTTTTTACATTCTTCTCTTAATGTTGGATCTTTAGATCTACCAATCCAAGTTAGGTGGCTGCTTTTCACTTTGTAGTGCATGCAAATGCTCCCCTGCCTTCCTCCTCAGATGCTTTCATTGCAGATGTCCCTGTGGTTGTACAAACATTATTACCATTGTCCTATCAGGCTGTGGAACTTGAGACAGCTGCTTTTGTTCCAGAAGGTAGCTTTTGTATTCAGTGATATATCAATCATATTTCAGCCACCAATTCAACAACAGAAAATTGACAGTGATTCTTTTCTTCTCCCTCTTCAAACACTCATGGTCGGCTTCATTCAGTCACCTCGTCTCGAGGTCAGCTCCTAAACAGCAGATGGTGCGCTTGCGTGCAGCATCTGGCTTCATTCCACTCCATCCCCTCCTCCTCTCAAGGGACTGCGTGTGTGTCTGTGTGTGTCTGTGTGTATATGAACATTCATGACTTTCAGTTGCCATTCAATGCTTTCTGCTGCTCCCAGCCAAAAACACGGGAAGCTTGGCGTTCTCTCCAGCACTGAACCCAGATGTCCAGCTGTGATACAGTTTCCCTCTCCAGCCTCCCCTGGAGCATATTCCTTCACAATCCCCTAGAAAAAGAAAGTTCTCTAGAGGCCCTATTTTGTCCTTACAGTTGGTGGTCTGGGCATGTTTGGGAGAAACAGGTTAGGTAGCTGGGGCAACGAAAAAAATACCCAACTATTTTCTCATTCTGCCATCACGGGGTGAAATGGTTCCTCATTGTGTCTTGGGGTTCAGTTTCTGAGGGACTGGCTTCCGCAATGCAGCACCTGCCATACCAATGTCTCTTTTTCTTTCTTCAGATGAACATGCTCATGAAACTCCAAGAAGCAGCCAATTACTCGGGCACACAGAGCTGCGACAGTGATAGCACCCACCATCGAGAAGATTTGGAATCATCTCTGGAATCTACCCTCTAGAGGGAGTAAAGGTGTTAGGGCAAAGATGATGCTTTCTAAAGATAATTAAAGGGAAGTTATTTTTTCACAAAACCACTGCCAGTATGAAAGCACCCTGTCCAGGGCCCGGACCCAGGAGCTGCGGTCTCCAACAAGGCAGCAGAATTAAGTCTGCACAGCCAAGATGCTAAATTGAAAGGGAAGCGTGATTTCTTTTATTTCTAGGCATTTGTATAGCCCATGGAGTGATACAAGGCTCCATTACTCAACTGGAAAGGACCCTATTGGCAGGGAAACAGAATAGATTGCACATGAGATAGCCAATCTGGACTTTAGTTTTTTTCTCTTTAAAAGTTTACAATGCAACCTTTTTTTTGTCCCTGCCTTTCATTTTGTCTGAGGGGCTGTGCTCCCCACGCAGGATACATTCTTCTGATCCATCCAACCTCTTGTGTGCCCCATGGTGCTGGTCACAGGGCCCCGGTAGTGTTTGTGTTGTGTGCTCACCCCATTCCAAAATGAAGCCGAGAGGCCAGTCCTCTGTAAGCACAAATGGAATTGTGCAACCACTAGAAAAAACACTACTGTGGCAAGCTGGATAAGTGCCAATTTAATTCTTAACTGCCATGTTCACATGATGTGCTCCACCAACTTTTTAGTGTATGAGTCACAGGTTTTCTAAGGTTGTTTTTACCACAGTGGTCTTTTTAAACCACCTGCCCACTCCCTTAACAAGAGTTTTATACCAATTATTAGTCAACACTGACAAAGGCTTTTTTAGGGCTTTATTTGTTTGAGCCTTTTCAGTGAAAGAAGGAAAATTTCCTATGGTGCTGTCTCACTGCCTTAAAACAGATTTCTACAACGCTCTAACAGTTGGTTTAAATCCTAAACCATTGGTAATCGCCACTGTCTTTTCATTTCCAACCAAGCAACAACAGTTAACACAGTAATTCATCATATATTTTGTGTTGTTGGGCTTTTTTGTTTGCTTTTGAGAAATGGATAGGAGAAAGATCAGTATTTTTACCTGGTGAATAGAATGCTTTGCCTATCCTCCACAATTTTAAAGTAACCCAGAAACCCTCTTTTATCATCACTTAAGAACAAAGACACGTGACTAACTTCCATCCAGTTCAGGTGAAAGAGTTGCAGAAGGCAGGAGATTCCGAATCCTTATCCAGCAGAGCTGGAAGCACTAAATATAGCATGAGCACAACTATTCGGCTTTCCTTCTCTATTCTTTATAATTATTATTATTATTCATTTTGAGCATGTTGTTTTGATTGCTATTGTTGTACATGAGAAATTCAGCATTAAAGAACACTGAAGCAGTGAAGTCACTGTGGAGGAGGGAGCATTTATACTGTAAAAGAGGTTAGATTTGCACAGTCTACTGGGTAGGTATTGTAAATAATAATTTTTAAAACTTGCACAAATCAAAGCAAACACAAAAAAATGTACTTTTATCCTGTTGGTGTTAAGAGGTGTTTCACTTGCTGAGATTTCCTGTACATTGCAAACAAATACAGAATGCAGACCCTCAAAGCTGTTATTATCTGGTGTGTTTGTCCTGTATTTACAGTTGTTATGACGATGCAAGAGCTATCAGTGCTAGATTGAGCATGCCTCAGAACTGTACATGAAGCCAGTACATTTTTGGAAAAGTGAAAATGTCTGAAAGCGCATCTGTCATGACAGGCTTTAAAGAGAGTGCATGAAAAGAAATTAGAGTCACTAAAGAAGTAACCACCACATCTGGAGGACAGGTTATATGTTTGAAAAAACCTAAGGGCTAGGCCATGGTGTAGACATGTTCTAGGAAATGTGTTACTTTCAGGATGTGTAATTGGTGCTACTCTCTGTGACGTCCATGGGTCAGTTGTTATAGAACAATAATAACACCAGACATCTGTGCAGATTTCAGAGTGTCACTGAGTTCATAGGTCCTACAAGGTGCTATTGCCCTAAGGGAAATCTAAACTGAATTCATGCACCTAGCATTGCCACTCATACTTTAAAGCCTCAAACATGGATCAAATCTATTGTGAGACCGATATATGTAGCTGGATGAGTGACTAGTTGCTCTTGTATAATATGTGATCTAAGGAAATTGCTAATCTTTTCCTGCCATTTTGAGAAACACAGTCCAAACATGATCATAAACAAATTCCTGCAATACATCCCAGTAGGTCCACCTAGTTTACAACTTAAACTAGTTTGTGAAACATTTGTCTGTAAACATTTTATATTTTGTACATTTTTGATGTAACATATCATGTAAATAGACAGAAACAGTGAAATAAATCATCTGGAAAGTTTTGTAGTCTTTGTAAAGCCCCAACAATAAGTACTTGGTGTCAATGGACTTAACTGGATGATGTATTTTCTATTGGTTTTTGTTCCTCTAGCTTGTAAACCAGCTTGCATATATTTTTTTGCAAATGTGCACCCTGTATCTGTCTAAATTATTACTTTGCCATTAAAGTGGAATTATTTATTGACAAGGTGTGTTGTCTATATATGGAGAAAAATGAATAATTATGCACCACGCAGAGCCAAGCTTTAAATGCTGCTTGCACTATTACTATGCCATCAATCAGCACATGTGAGAATTTTTTCTTTTATATACTCCTTAAAAAGACCTCACTGATTTTAGTAAATAAAGTGCAGGCACTACATATATCTTTTGAAACAATGCTTATTCGGTGACTATTTTAAGAAACTTTACTATCTACTTAAAAATTTCCTAACTAGAAAATAAGAATATAAAGTAAAAATGTTAATATACACTTAATTAAATCAGTTGATGAAAAGCTTCTTTGTTTTGATTCAATTCATTCTCTTGATCTAATAGTTCAAAATTAAATCTAAAAGCAAAATAACTTTTTGTGTGATGGCTATTTGCAGGGGTAGGGGCAGTATTGGGAGATAGATAGATTTGGGCTACACTCCATAAAATCTGGGATCTCTGTGCAGGTCTGGAGTTGGAACCTGGTCAGTCACCTGCAAGACTAAAGTCCTTGAAGCACTCTACTATCCTTTGAGCCCCGTGGGTCTTTTCTTTACTTTTTTGGTAGTGGGGTTGTGGGAGGCAGAATGAGGGACACAGGGGAGGTGCCCAGGGTTTGCTGCTGACTCTACATTCAAGGAGCAGCCTTGGCAGGGCTTAAGGGACCATATGTAGTGTAGGATATTATTACCCAGGTTGGCATTGAGCAAGCAAGGCACTTTCCCTACATGCGTTATTATCTCTCCCAATCCTCTATGGTCTTTTAAAATAGTTTTAAAAGGAAAAAAAAAGAAAGCTGCTTTCAAAATGAAAATTGTTTTCAGAGCACCTCGGGCTCCAATCCCAGTAAGAAATTTGTTATTTTTACAAGAGAGATCCCTGTACAAAAGACCTTCATTCATGTAATGATTAACTTGTGTTGCTAGTTGATACGTTCGAGGAGGGTTTTTCTTTTTTTACGAAAAAAAGGCAAAATATGTGAACAGTCTGCATGGATTTGCGGCATCAGCAAGGGAAAACCAGAGCAGAGGGGTCAAACTCTGCTTCCTGGAACTGCTTTATCCTGATATGGTATTTCTCATTTTACTGCTTATTTAAAAAAAATATTACACTACCCTGAGATTACAAAGATGCTCACTGATTGGGTTTCAGGGATACAGTGTTCCAGTACCCATCCTTCCACCAGTGCACATTTCCCACCACCAAAGTCCCCTGATTCCCTTCCACCCCCTCCACCCTCAGTCTGCTTCTAGCACTTTGCCTCTTAACTCACTCCACTCTCTCTTTCTCTCTCTCTGTGCCTCTCTGTTTCTGTGTCTTTCTGTCTCTGTCTCTCTCTGTCTCTGTCTCTCTGTCTCTGTCTCTCTCTCCTCCCACTCATTCTCTTACATTGTGGCTTGTAATACATACATTTTGAGGTTATCATGTATATCCCTTTGCCTGCATTCATTCAATGCTCAGTTCTAGTTGGTATTATCATTTCCAACAATTATTAGCACACTGGTCACTTCTCTGTCTTACCTAACCTCTGACTCCCACGCGCTTGCAGTAGATAACACCCACTGACAGGTCATCCTGATCCGTGTTTTCCCTGGCCTTGATTTAATGATGTTTTGGTGCTCTTTACCACTACCTCCCTCATACCAGTTTTCATCTCTTAATGCGTTCTTTCAGATGATTTGATTGTGTGTGAGTGTGTGTGTGTGTGTGTCTGTCTGTCTGTCTGTCTGTCTCTGTGTGTGTTTACACTGGCTTCCATCTACTTAATAAGTATTTCTTTACACCATTTAGGCTTATGGAGATATCAAAGAACATCTTACTTAGCGGGTTGGGAGGATGCCTTTATATATACTTCAAATATATACTTAGCATGATGTTTCGTTCTAAAGCAGGACAATTTTCTAATTAAAATAGGTGTAGAACAATAACACTCAAGTATTCATTAGAATTGTTCAATCATTCTAATAGATTAAAACTGATGCATTGTTTTCATAATTCACAGTTCAAGAACTAGAGGAAATTTTCAAACATCCTATCCAGAAAAACAATACAAAACTTCCCTACAGTCCTGACACATGCAACTTTAGGCTGCGCACTTCTGAATCTCAAAACTTTTATTCTTCTTTCTGTGACCTTGGTCAATATAGATACTCTGAGATTCCTACCATAAACTGATAATAGTAACTGTATTAATGCTAAAGGTGACATCTGATAAAATGGGTTTTTATATGCCAAAAAAAAAAAGAGGCTTTATAGTGCCTAACACATAAAGCATCCCACCACAGAGCGTATCTGCCCTATCAAGTTTGATAATATAGGGTCCCTGAGCTTATGAGAATAATCCCTGAGCACAGAGCTAGAAGTAGACGTTGTGCAACCAGGTATGACCCAAAAGCAAACAAAATTATTTTTGAAGGGCCACATAGTACAGTTTTAAGGCGCATGCCTTGCATTCACCGAAACCCCTTTCTATTCCCAGCACCACAGGGACTCCTGAGCATCTCCAACTGTGGCCCTGGAGGAGGCTGAGAAGCCCTGGATGTCCTGTTTTTGACAGTTAAGATAGTTTTATTTGTTTGCTTTTATCTAGAGCCCACACTCAGAGGTTCTCAGGGCTAAATCCTGACTCTGCAGTCAGGGATCATTCCTGACTGGGCTTATGGGATAATATTAGGTGCTGGGGACTGAACCCATGTAGGCCACATACAAAGCAAGTGAATACCCAATGTATTATCAATCTGTCCCTGCCAAATAACATATGTTAAAGAAAGTATCAGGGTCAGAGAAATGGCTTAAAGGGCTGGTGCTAATACATTGCACCTGGGTTCACTATACTGCATGGCATGATGGTCTCAGCCCACTCAAAAAATAAAGGCATAAAATTATAAAACTGAAAATTTAATTGATGTATTTATTTGGGCATTATCTAAGATGCTCATTATCAAATTCATTTATTCAGAATTATTTTTTCATTTGAGTAAGTCATTATTAGAGGATCTGTTCTCCATGTGGAGTATACATAATCAAGTTACCCAGCAGTTTATGAGTGATTAAACATAGTAGAAATCAGAGAGGGAGAGAACAGTCTAAACTAGGACTGTATGAGGGGAAAGTCAGAGTTCTTGTTTTCTATAAAGTTGTGAAAAAAAACTTTATCATTGGAAATGTTAATGCACCTATATATAGCAGAATAACATAATAGAGTTGAAATTGATGAGCAAACTTTATTACATTTATTATTTGTTAAAATAATCTGTAGGATTATATTGAAGAAAATTAACTCATTTAGTTTAATTAACTTTTTGAGTTTGGTTTTGGTTTTGGGGCCAAACCAGTCATGCTCGGACTTACTCATGGTTCATGGCTCTACCTTCAGGAAGTGCTCAGGGGACCATTGGGGGTGCCAAAGATGAAACCCTTGTCAGACAGCTATGAGCAAGGCAAGCTCCTTACCTCTGTTCTATTACTCTGGCCTTCTGATTTTTTTTACATTTTTTTAAAAAAATTTTTATTATACCACCGTGAAACATACAATTACAAAGGTGTTCATAATTGGTTCTTGGTAATATAGTATACCAGCACCTATCCCTCCACCAGTGCCACATTTCCACCACCAATGTACCCCACACCCTCCCACCCACCCCCATGCTGCCTTAATAGCAGGTACCCCAGTTTCCTCTCTTTCTCTCTCTGTCTCTCTCTCTGTCTCTGCATCTCTCTCCCTCTTATTTTACACATTGTGGCTAGCCCTGCACATATTTAGAGTTTATCACTTAAGTCTCTTTGTGTATATTCAATGGTGAGTTTTAATCTCCCATTACCATTTCCCACATTTTGTAAAACACTGGTATCTATTTATGTTGTATTAATGAATGCAGTCATTCTATAGCTGTCCTTTTCCTTCTGACTAATTTCACACAGCATGATAGTCTCCATGTCCCTCCATTTGCAGGTAAATTTCATAATTTCATCTTTTCTGACAGCCACATAGTATTCCATAGTGTAGATGAACCACAGTTTCTTTAGCCAGTCCTCTGTTCTCGGGCATTTAGGTTGTTTCCAGATTCTAGCTATAGTGAATAGCGCAGAGATGAATAAAGAAGTACAGATAGTGTTTCTGCTATGTGTTTTTCGGTCTCTCGGGTATATTCCCAGGAGTGCTATTGCTGGATCAAATGGGAGCTCAATATCTAGTTTTCTGAGGAATGCCCATATTGTTTTCCAAAAGGGCTGGACCAGTCGGCACTCCCACCAACAGTGGATCAGAGTCCCTTTTTCCCCACATCCATGCCAGCACCGGTTGTTCTTGACGTTTTGGATGTGTGCCAGTCTCTGTGGTGTGAGATGGTACCTCATTGTTGTTTTGATTTGCATCTCCCTGATGATTAAAGATGAAGAACAGTTTTTCATATGCCTTTTTGGCCATTCAAATTTCTTCTTTTTGGAAGCTTCTGTTCATTTCTTCTCCCCATTTTTTGATGGGGTTGGCTGTTTTTTCTTTGTGGAGTGCTACCAGTGCCTGATATTTCCTGGATATTAACCCCTTGTCAGATGGGTCTTGGGTGAATATCCTTTCCAACTCTGTGGATTGTCTTTGTATCTTGGTCACCCGTTTCTTTTGAGGTGCAAAAGCTTTTTAGTTTTATATAATCCCGTTTGTTTATAATGCAGCAACTAGTACATGCTTAATGAAATTATGCAACTTTCCTTGCATATTTCATTACTTCCCTCTTATACATGTATTTTTTATAAAAAATCCAAATATTAAATAATGCAATTCTGTGCTTAATTTGGAGTTTTTTTGCTCATCCCTTTCCTTTACAACATATCCACTACCCGCATGTCTCTGTTTTCTCTCACTTGAGCATCTTTTATAACTTACAAGTAACTGTTGAAATAGTAACAGCAATCCTGATGCTTTCATTCTCAGTATTTATTAAAATTTTATAATAAACTTGCAGCATAGGAAAAAACTAATATTTTAAACTTTCAAAGAAATTGTCCATCATAATTATTTTTCTCCTACTAGAGGCATTTAAAAATTAATTTAGAAAATACTGATTTATACAAAACTTTTGTATCCCCAATACTTAATCGTTAGTTGGATGTTGAGGTGACTAGTATCCTGAGACCAATTAATTCCATAAATAATAAGTAATTGAAAATTGATAAACATTTTAGTTTAAGTTTTGTTCTATTTAAAGGAGATTACTAATAATCATGCAACAATATTTTGTCTCAGATCATCAGGTCTAGAGCAATATTTTGTTTCCTTAATTCCAGAATCTTAAACATTCTGAACTAAGATTGTCTTAGACAAGTCCTTCTGATTTCTCAAGTTAGGTCAAGACTCTAAATGGAAAAGGAGATAACTCAGATGGTAGAGCACAAGCCTAGCAAAGCATAGGTCCTGTCAGCAAACGGTCCCTGAGATCTACTGTGTGTGGCCCTGTTGGCGCCCAACATGATGGACCATGCAACACTGCATTGCTGGGCTCGAGCAATCGCCTGTCAGAATAGGACCTTCAGACCAAACATACTGAGCATGGCTCTGGGACTCCCCCAAACCTGTCTATGCCTCATGCTTGAGGGCTATTTTTCTATAGATGCAATGTTCTATATTCTTTCCTCACATTTTATGTTTCTTTTTTCTTTTATGTCATTTGAAGATTCCCAAGTTACATAAAATGCAATTTAAATGTGTGGGGATTTGTGGAAAACAGAAAATTGCACCAAGCAGTTTGGAAATGTAATTCTCGAGCATAGAAGGCAGGTGGGGGCTGAAAAGATCAAAATAGGAATCCTTAAAACAAAAATGAAAAGTGAAGATGCAAATTTCACTTTGGGATGCTTACCAACAAAAAAAGATCTGACCAAGTACAGACAGAATAAAACTTAAATGATATGGTGAATGTCTTTATCGTTTATCTTTTATTTTTCAACTTGTCAGTTTTTGAACTTTTCAGCTTGCATTTATGCATCTATAAAGCATATCGTATAAAGAAGAATATTATATAATGGGAAACCTATTGAAGTCAGAATCAGAATATCTGGATCCTAGTTATAATTTTGTGATTTCCCTCTCCCAACTAGGGAAACTCAGTCATATGTGTTCATATAGCTTTTATATCATAAAGATGGTTCATGTAATAAAATATATCTTTTAGAGGGCCAGAGAAATAGTACAAGGATTATGGCATGCTTGCCGTACATGCTAACAATACTCTTTGAATCCCCAGTGCCTAGAGCACTGCCAACTGTTATCAGTAGATAACAGACCCAAAGTAACCCTGAGCACCATTATGGTTACTTCACCCCTTCCTTGTAAAAAAAACACATGAATAAACTGTGCAACAGTGAGGTACCTATATATCTTTGTGGTTTAGGGATCTGTATCATTCTTGTGTTCCATGAGAATAGTACAAAGTATAGAAGTCTAGTCACAGCCCATTTAAGAATCCTAAAGGGCTAAATATCTTAGTTGCATTCAGACTGTTACTGTCTACTTTCAGGGTGCTAAGAAGAAATAGCTGAGTATAACCTGGTTTTAATTTTTCAACATTATGTATTTATTTTGACTTTGGGGACAACACATCTGGTAATACTTGGGAGCCGGTCACAGCACTGTGCTCAGAGGTCACTCCTAGTAGTTTTTGGGAACCTTAAGGCCCTGGTCATTGAAAATGGGTTTCCAGAATGCAAAACATGTGCTCAACTCAGTGAACTATCTCTCTGTTACCAATATTATTTATTTTTATTGATATACTCAACATATAATACTGTGTAAACTTAAGCTGAACAAGTGTGTTTTAGAATCTGTGTCAAGGTACAGAAGCTAGGCAAATTTTCTCTAGACTCTTTGTCATTTTTATTGAGTAATGTTGATTTGTAATGTGATGTACATTTCAGTTTTATAGAAATGGTCAACATTTGAAAATACTCATCATCATGAGAAACCTACTTACCCTCCATTGTGTAAAAGGAGTTGGTTTATAGTAATAAAGTTAACCTGTAGATCTCTTGTATATATAGACTTTTACCACATAGTCTTAATATTAGCAACTCTTTCATGATAGCCTGCCTATTTCCAGGCAAATAGTTCCCTATCAAGCTACTCCAGACTTTCTCTGGGTTCCCATGGGGTAATTATTTTAGCCTTTGCTATAAGACTGGAGATTTAGTGATGGAGATGCTGTTCAGAAACCTGGTGTGTGTTGGACTTCTAAGACACAAAGTAACACACTGAATGGAAACATCAAGCTAAACAATTACATAGAAGCAAGAGAAATGTTGGTTCTAATATCAGTATTTTCTCAGGAAGAAAAATTCATCTGGACTCTGCTCACTTACAAGGTTCATACTTTTCCAAAGATTCTCAAACTTTTTTTGGCTAACTGCTTCTCAGAAAAATAAAATCAGAAGGTATTAGAGATTGGTAGAGCAGGTAGAACATTTGTGCCACACTCGGCACCTGGGATCAATACCTGATACCCCGTATGAGCTCCTGAGTATGCCAAGAATTATTCCTGAGCATAGAACCAGAAGTAAGCCTTGAGAGTCATCAGATATGGACCAATAACCCAAAGACCCCCACCCCAAAAAAAAAAGAAAGAAAAAAAAGGATCAGGAAGATAGCTTAATGGAAATATCACACACTATTAGGCAGCGGAGTGGGCTTAGTCCTTGGCACTTACAGTGGATCACTACAAAAGTGAGCCCCAAGCACAAAACCAAGAGAAACCCTAAGAAGCTGTTCAAGAACCAAATAGTACTCAGCAACCCCCTGAAAACTACTTTTTTTTAGAGCAAACAGAGCTCCACTGCGGGAAATGCTGGTGCACCCTGCACAAAATCCAGGAGCAGGGTTAGGGATCTCTTTCTTGCCCCAGGGGATCGGCCGCCAGTGAACAGAGAAAGAGCGAGAATCCAGCAAAGTTTCAAAATGCTTTACTTACACAGGTCCTGGCATACAAATCAGCAATAGGAAAACCCTGAATTTAGGGTTCCCAGCTGGTCCCGGCCATGTGTAGGCCAAGATGGCTACCACCATGTGTTAAGGCCCCACAGAGAGGAGACAGCCAAGAGGCAAAAAAAGAGCTCCACAAAAGGAGAGAGAAAGAAAACAGACTACAGTTTTTATATCCCTGCAACACAGACTGCCCACACCAACAGAGAGCAGTCAGGATCAAATCCCCTCAGGTAATTTCTCCCAGAACCTCACCTAGGCCCTTTGAGATGTTAATGTTGTTGAGCTAAGATCTTCCTTGGAAATGCCCCTGCAGGGTAGAGTGGAGGAGGGACTTCTGAGACTAACTGTATCACAGAATACAAAGGCATTAATCTGTACCAAAGAATATTCTATAGCCAGTTAAATATTTTTCCAAGCCTTCACAAGAGTCTCGTCTTTTCTTCATGGTTGTTCTGTATATTAGCCTTTGACTTATCAGAGAGCCATGCTTGCTTGCTTGGAGGCAAACAGCATTTCTCTCTGGTCTAATTACTTAGAGATCCAACGTGGCCAGGCAAATGCCAGTAAGATCTAACTAGTCCCATGATGATTGTGGCAGCATGAGAGAATATTTATACCAGCCACTATAGAATACATGCTCAAATGAACTGCCACATTCAAACTGTCCTCCTATCTGCAAAGTGACCTGCAGGAGGCAACTCCATGCCAGATGCAGAGGCTCTGTGCAGCAGTGTACTGCAACACTTCACAATTGCACATGGGATAACACATCTCCTCTGGATTACAGTGCTCTCCTGGTGAGTATCACTCTTTTGGGCAATAGTGCTACCCCATTGCAGTACTTCCAATAGAAGTATGAGATCCACACACAATTTTCAACCTTCCAATAGACATATTAATAAGAGTAAAAATGAACAAATGGTTTTCAGTATAATATACTTTATTATTACCCTCATGATCTCAAAGATGTTCTAAAAGGCTAAGTCCACTGCATTCTCTGTTGTGTGAATTCTATTGTCTTCTAGTCTTAGCACACTTAATGCACTTGGACACACAGACAATTAAGATAAAACTTTTTACTAAGATATTTAGTGTACTTTGCCAATTTGGGCAGGCAGAAGGTGGTGTTCACACCCAGCAGTGCTCATTGTGTAATCCTGGCTCTTCACTCTGGTGTGCGTTTCCATGTGGGATGCTGGGGATCAAACCCTGGTTAGGCTGCATGCAAGGCCAGGACCCTTCTTTTTGTGCTATCTGTCCAGTCCCAATGTGGACTTTGCCATTTTTGTCTTTTCTTTTTGAGGGGTGGGTACTGCATCTGAAATCCAATATGTATTTTACACTACAACACATCTTATTTCAGACACTATATATTCATCAGAACAACCTGATGTGTATTCAGAATTTTAACTTTTACAATTAAAATGTACATTCCCATACCTTAATTTTTCCAAACATAATTAACCTAAATTGGGGAACGACTTTAAATTGAAGATAATTATCATTAAAGTTGAAACATGTGTTTCTAAATTGCTACAATCAGCAAGGGCTAAATGGGCCACAGGTGACTCGTGACTGCTGTAGAGTGAGACCACACAGCTCTAGCCTCACATTACAAACCCTCTTCTCACATCCCAAAGGAATTTCTGCCCAGGTGCATATTCTTGGGCTTTCAGCTGAACTGTCTCCAGTGTACTTGAATCAGAGCAGTTTCCCATCTCAAGTGGTGTGCATTCACTTGCTCTTTGTGACTATTTAAGTGATTCTGTTATTTTTTGTTCTTAACATTTGGTAAAGTTAGCCTGGTTAATCTTTTCAAATATCTTCGCCTATGCCAGCCTTTTCATAAAAAATCATGAACTCTGTACTAACTAGGTCACTCCTTTCCTAGGGCAGCTTAAAATTTTATGTAGCTCTTTATCTAGATCTGTAATATTCTGCAGTTCTGGAACAATGTCTGTTATGCATCTTCCATTTGGATGAAGAAGGATCCCACCACAAATTGTCCTTTTTACCTCTCCAAACATTGTAAATAGCAGAAAGATATACAGAACAAGATAAAAACTTCTGCATGCAGAGTTATCAACTTGTAAACACTTAGAAATATAGGGAATATTTTGGGAGGTTAGAGAGAGAATAAGAAACAAAATCTAAAATATGCTAAAAATATGGGAATAAAAATTTAAGTACAAAATAAAAGAAACAGATTTAAAATGGGAGTTTTCCTGATCTGGTTTAAAATGTTCCTCATCTTGGCACAGAATTAGTACAGTGGATAAGACACTTGCCTTGTATGAAGTTGACTGTGGTTCAGTACTCAACATTTTGTATGGTACTCTGAGCACCAGCAGAGTGATCTTTGAGAACAAGTGAGGAGAAAGATACAGGCACTGCTGAGGAGAGGTCCCCAAACAAAGAAATGTTCTATACATACACTATACATATATATGAATAAATGTTTCTCCTTTTCCCCAATTGCCCAGGCTTTCCACTTCTTTTCCCATTTGCTATTACTAACCATCATTCAAATTCATGTTTGTTTTGTCGCTGCTGTTTTGGAAGTCACTCCAGCAGATACTCACATACATCAGATCTACTCCTGGTGGTCTGGGGTCAGGGAGCAAGTGGTACGTGGGGTCCGATCCTGGGCCTCACTCAGGATGGCATGTGCACAATCACTTGAGCCACGTCCTTAACAGTTTAGCATATTATTGTTATTCGGGTCTCCTAGAAATCCCCAAACCTCTATACATGATTTTCAAATATGCAGTTTCCTTTCTTATTTTAATATTTTCATTTTTAATACATTAGATATCAGTAGTTCTTTCTTCCTGAGGTCAGAAACACTATATTTCCTATACTAAATGTGTTTTGTTTTTCTTTAGATTCTGCTGCTAAAAAATTGGTATGTCTTCTCGAAGCCACAGGGCAGAGTGTGGAGAGCAATAGAGAATGCAGTTGTCTCCTCCACACAGAAATTAGCCTTGTCTATCGTGAGCCCTTAGATCTTTATTTTTTTCCAGCATCAACCAAGAATTTTATTAACTATCTTAAGAAAAAGACGTCTCATACTGGGTATCAGAACTTTGAAATTATGAGTACGCTAAATACAGAAATGCATTAGGATTTAAGTAAAATGAATTAGTTATGCAGCAAAATTTAGCTATCAATGATACTAATGTTCCTTTCATTATCAGCCCAGATATAGAAATTCAGTATTTCACTAGCATAGTATAATAGCCAGGCATTTGAGTTGTCAGCTGGTATGGGAACTACATGACAGCGATTTGGATTCTAGCATTACTCTTGCAGGGCATCATGGATTTGCGGTCAGCTCTGTAAATGTGCTTCTCACAGAATGAATTGCAAAAGATATGCAAGACCTCCAGAGACTAGAAAATAGATCGAGTGCAAACAGTTGAAAACATTTATGCAGTCAGGCAAATATTGATACTGCTAGAATTCAACCTACAGTTACTGTGTGACCATTAATTTTAAAGAAAGGTCAAGTTGCAAAGGTCAGCATCAGTAAAACAAAAATGAAATAGGGGTTTGAAAATAGCATAGAAAAATGATCGAAACAACTTTTATCACAGCTGCTGTTATTGGGAAATTAATTCATATGTAATTTCATTTTATGATCAATGATGACTTCTAACATCTTGTGATATGTTAAGAATACCATAAAAATATCTATAAAGAACTGTAGCTAATATGAGAAGACACATAAAGATACCTTTGAGGCAGCAGAGAGACAGTGCAGGGGTTATTGCGCATTTCTTACAGCCTCCTAACCCTGGTTGGAATTGCTAGCACCTCATATATTCTCCTGTGAACTTCTGGGTTCACTCCTGAGCAGAGAGTCAGAACTATCCCTTGAGTTCTACTAAGTACTGAAATATTTTTTAGATAAATTTACATTATTGGGTTGGGGCAAAAGGTAACTATGCTTGGGATAACTCTGGGCCTGGCTTAAGAGTGAATCATGTGCAGTGCAGGGGTTAAACCCAGTGTGAGAAATAAAACTCAAAGAGTAGATTCCAGTATCAGCATGAGAAGGAAGTGCCTTACCTTCTCTAGCCTTTCACTGGCCCAACTCTTTATTCCTTTTCGTGTAGATCATTGGACATAAAGTGAAGGAATACCTAAAATTCCTCAGTAGTTATTAGCATTCAATCAGACATTCCAAAAGAAACTATAGTAATAGTTACATTTTAATATAATCATTAGTAATTACAAACAGTATGAGATGGGTTTTATTGATTATTCTCTAAAACCTTAACTGAGTAAACAATGACTGAGTTTAAAGACCAATTAGGCACTAATGAAAGGAAAACTGTATTCTTTTTCCCCACATTTTTGCATGGACCATAGTGAAACAAATTTCTCCTGGGAAGAGATGGAAATATTACTTTCATCTCTACCTAGACGTGAAACACTCGTGCAATTATAATGATTCATATTTTGCAACCAAGAGGTAAGTTAATGGGACTACTTCAGAGCAAAAACATACTTCATTTCTAAAAGCCCCATTGGAAGTTATCAGCCAGCCTTCCCTCAGGTTTCCTGCAGGACCTTAGCCAGTTCCTAAAAGCCATACTCCTGAAGATGAAGTGAGCGATAGGACACGCGGCTCACACACTTGTCAGTATTTTTTTCTCTCTCTCTCTCTCTCTCTCTCTCTCTCTCTCTCTCTCTCTCTCTCTCTCTCTCTCTCTCTCTCTCCCCCTTTCTCTTTCCCTCTCCCCCACCTCCTCTCTCTTGTCTCTATCTTCTTCTCCCCTCAGGGCTTACTTGTGACTCTGAGTTCAGGCATCTCAACCCTGGTAGAGCAAGGAAATAAACCCAATGGGCGCGGGCAAGGCCAGCACTCTACCTGCTGTACTCGCTTGCTCCAGAATTGCCGGCCTCTGTGCAGATGCAGCTTACCAACTATTACACAGCAAAAGTCTCTGGACAGAGTCTGTGCAGCCATTTGAAGAAGTTAGATGTTCAAGATTCCCAGCTCAATTACCTGAAAATGAATCCAGTTCTCTTTTCTTTGAAATATAAATGTAGTTGTGTGAGTGGAGGGTGGTGAGGAATTTGGGAAAGCTAAGCCGAATATTAGTTAGAACCTACTTCTAACTATGACAGAAAAAACTTTTAAAAAGAGAGCTGCCCATATATATACTGTAATGATCATTGTAGTTGTAACAAATGGGGGGCTGATGGGGAATGGTAATGTCAGGCTAGAAATACACAAAGAGACTTACAGGATAAACCCTAAATGTTGTAGGGCAAGCCACAATGTGTAAGAGAAGAGGAGAAAGAGAGAGAGAGAAAGAAAGAAATATATAGAGACAGAGACAGAGACAGAAAGAGAAAGAGAGGAAAAGAAAAAGTGCCTGCTATAGAGGCAGTCTGGGGGTGGGTGAGAGGGAATGTGGGGACATTGGTGGTGGGAATGGGGCACTGGTGGAGGGATGGGTGCTGGAACACTGTATGACTGAGAACCAATTATGAACATCTTTGTAATTGTATGTCTCATGGTGGTATAATAAAAAAATAAAGAGAAAAAAAAACTCAAAGAGTAGATTCCAGTATCAGGGAACTGGGTTTTTTACCCATGTTCTAAGCGGATTTATCCTGTGTCACATGAACCACATTCCTCCACTCTCATATCCAATTTTATTTTTTTATAAATAACATTAGCTTACATATGTTTTTGAAGTAAAATCTTAGGCTTCTACGCATGTGCCACTATATCACAACCATTACCAAAATAACAGTGTCCATCCATTACAGTCCTTAGTCTTCCACTGTGTTTACAACCCTCTTGCTAATTATAACCTTTATGGTCCGAGTCCATAGAGTTTTTTCTGTTTTTCATTGGTTTTTGCCAGTTTACTTGTTTGTTTTCCTGTGCTTCACATAGTAAATTTGTTAACATTTGTCTGACTTGAAAAAGAGACTTAGGAATGTACTTGGAGCTACCTAGCTGTCATGCCTTCCTAGTCTGTTCTTAGTATTCTTTTCATACTAGATATTCAATTAATGATGTTGAATAAAAGAGTCTTAAGGGTTTCAAGAAAAGGCACTTACTGATCAATCATTTTTATATTTAAGAACCTCTTTAATCAGAATGTTATTATTGTGGCAATGAAACAAGAACAATTTATTACCAGAGCCACTTAGAATAATCTTCTGAAATTTGTTTACCAAGAGAGAAATGACTTCTATGGAATTTCTAAACTTCTCTGTATTTATTACCTGCTGCTCAAGCTGGAGGACTGTTGAGAATGCAAATATTTGCCGCCTATTTTAAGGGTTTCTCATCTGAGAATAATTGAAGCAGATTTTTTAAAAACATACATTAAGTACTTGTTTTCTTCCAGGGGCCACTCCCAGCAGTGCCCAAGGGCACTGTGGAGTCTAGTATTAAGGTTCAGTGCCAGGGCAACCACAACCATGCCTGCCATACGGTGCCAGTTTAAGGCTTCACACATACAAGGCATGCATTCATTTCCTTGAGCAATCTCCAAGGTCCTGAAACAATGAAAAACTTCACCTGAATTCATTACAAAAATGTAGAGAAATGTTTCCTTCTTTTTACCTCAATAACCTCAATTTATCAAATGCAAAAAATATGTACAAAGTACAAAGACGATCTCTATCAATGCTCTTTAAAAAAATACAACCTGAAAGCAGACCCCAGCAAATTGTTCATTGTTCTTCCTCTTCCCTTCCATTTGTTCCTATTGTTGCTAATAACCAGACATCCCACACATGCTTGTCAGGATCACTCTCATTTAGCTGTGATGCTCACACCTATGCTGTATGTAATGGCCACTGGGGGTGCTGTAAGGATCATACGCCATTCTGGGTCACAGTACTTCCTCATCTTTTCACCAGGGTTGCACACTGTAGTTGCAGTACTAGCACCTATACTTACAATGCACTAGTGATCATACATTCTGTTTTAGAGCAGGAAATCACAGGCAGCTAAACTCCTGGGAACTTCGTACATGTAGGCAGCACCAGGGATCGGGTGATCAAACCCATGGCCTCATAACTTGAAAAGGGAGATTTTAATCATTGAGATCTCTTCCGCACTGTGTTGATATTCATAGGCATTTACTGTCATATACTTTCAGTCCTAGTCATTTTCTGTATAATTTTGTTTTCACGTAAATCAAAAGAATATTGATAGAGAATTTTTTTTTTTTTTTTTTTTGCTTTTTTGGGTCACCCTCGGCGATGCTCAGGGGTTACTCCTGGCTCTTCTCTCAGGAATTACTCCTGGCGATGCTCTGGGGACCATATGGGATGCCGGGGATCGAACCCGGATTGGCTGCATGCAAGGCAAATGCCCTACCTGCTGGACTATCGCTCTGGCCCTATTGATAGAGAATCTTAATGTGATAATTTTAAGAAGCAGATCTTATATTTTAAAACCATGAAAAGAAGAAGGCATTTTCAGGTCCCATTTCACATGAACACCTTTTATGTTATAGATTGCAAAGTGAAGCCACCTTGACTGTGTGCTAATAGCCTTAACAAGAAACAGTTAGACATGAAGTCATTTGCTGTCTTACTTTTCTAGTTGTTGGGTGATAAATAACCTCATAGTGACCTACAATAAACATCCATTTATTATCTCAAAATCTTAAAGTCCTGAATTAGACTAAGTTGAATTCTCTGCATAGGGTATCACATATTCACAATGAAGTTTCACTAGGATGAGATCTGAGGACTCCAAGGAAGAACTTTCTTGAAGGTTATTCAGATTACTGGCAGAATTCAGTTCCTGGAGTTGAAACACTAAGGCCCCCAATTTCTTGCCATCCTTTATTGAGTGGTTACTTAGCTTTTGCAAGTTGATTGATCCTTGGAATGACCTTCTGTTGCTTTCATATCAGCAAATGTGGTACCTTTCTGATGCTTTCTCCTTCAGATACAGTGTAATTCTGTTAGCCTACCTCAATTATACTTTTGCTAATTAATAGTTCTAGGAATAGTATATCCTTATACTAACAGATTCCATTCACATTCAAAGAATATAAGACTGAATACAGACCAGGTTAATGAAAAGAATTCTACTTATGACATTTACCAGATTTCTATGTTAAGGTACTTCATATGTATATAAAAACATAGAGTGTTTCTTGAAATCAGAATATTTGGAAATATTGGGCCATATTCCATCATAACAAATGGGAGTCTTTCAGAGGTGCATTCTCAATTGGTGCTTATTATTCCCATTACTATAGATCCACTGAGGTTGACACATATTTCAGTTTTCACAACTGCCTTACACAATTAACATAATGCTATAACACTTTTCTGATAAAGTACATATTCACACCTCTTCAGTACTAAATTTGCTCAAGAAACTAATGATATCAATGATATCCATACTTTGGAGATAATGAGTTAATTTCAAGCAATGCACTGATATTCCTTTTGTCTCTCAAGACTGATTCTTGTAATAACATTTTCATAAACTTAGTGATTCTGAGCATGTACTATCTTTTGATATGATAAGTGAATAATATTGCACAAATTAAACGCTACCACTGAGTTAGCTCATGCAAAAGACACAAATGTACTCTCAGTGGACAAATGCATTCCCCTGTAATCATGCCAGCAGCAGAAAATGGAATCTGTCATAAAAAATAAATTATCTGAGACTCAGACCATGTTCACACAGTTCAGCACTAAATTTCATTTTCCTTGTTCTTCAGCTGAGGGTATAAATAAACACTTATAAAACAGCCTGAAAGATCACATTGTTCATCAAAGTTGGATTCTACAGCTTCAGAATTCAGATATATGAGACCGAGTCAGTTGAGAGGCCTACTGCTTCTCTTGCCTGTGTTTCTCTGCAGTCAAACCCTCATCCAGTTAGGTTTTTTCCAGTTTCAGGAAGCATTCAGATGCAGAGAAAGGTTGTGCAGAACCTGAAAGCTGTATTTGTTTGGGAAATGTGTGAGGAAAGGCTGTGCTTGATAAGGGTTGAAATAATAGTATTTGATCAAAATTGTGATAGACGATTATGACAATCCTGAATGTCAGGGTACAGAGTTCAGAAATTCTATAGTCAATAGGAACAAATTCATTTAAAGGAGCAGAAGGATGTAGTGTCATTGAGAAGCATAATCTTTGTAGTCAGACTAGGAATTGAAATCCTACTTTCTCCTGTAGTAGTTATATGACTGGGGAGAGTTACTATTTGTATACAATCTCTAACCATAAAATGGCTGTAATATTAGTGTTGTGTTTTAGAACATTAAGAGCAATACCTGATACATAGTACCATTCCATCAATATTAGCATCACTATTATCTTAGCATTTCATGTTGGAGGTTAATACAGAGATTCTAAAAAATTAAATAGGGGCTAGAATTGCACTACAGATTTATATAGTGCAGAGGCAAGGCACTTGTCTTGCACACAGCTGAAACAGGTTGGATCTCTGTTAACTACTGAGCACTTCCAGGAGAGATCCTGAGTACAGAGTCAGGAATAAACTGTGAGTAAAACCTGGTGTACCCCAAATAGGATAACAACAATAACACACACACACACATACAAACCCTGACATATATAAGTAAAAGTTGAGTATCTTTTTAAATAAATGTGTTTGATTTCTTTGCATTGCAAGGAAGAGGTATATTTATCTCAGTTAATCAGACCACATTTAAAACTTTTTCTTCCTTTCCATCTCAGGTCAAATATGTATGCAAAACTCACTTCTTTGTTTGGCTCTCCCTATTACCATGCTTCCTAGCTAAATGTTTCATATTTTCTAAAAAGAATGGTTGTGGATTTTTTTCACATCCACCATTAAATGTGGATCTTAGTTTGAGTAGTTATTCTGTCAAGATACTTCTAAGATTGCTGTCCTACCTCTAGATGACTTTCTAGACATGAATTCCTTTCTAGACAGCAAAAACTTCATTAACAAATGTCTAACAAGATCAGCAAGGAAAAAATAATATAATTGGCTGGAGAGATAATATAGACATCAAGATTCGTTCTTTGCATGTGACCAAATCTGGTTCAATCTCCAGCTCCATATGGTCCTCTAAGCACTCACTCACCGAGTGACCTGAGTACAGAGCCAGGAGCAGTTCTTGCTTATTGCCAAGCATAGTTCTACCTTCAACAATAAAAAAGAATAGCTAATGTCTGTAGGGGGTTATTTATTCCAAGAAAGATGCTATGGAAGCACACTCTTGAGGGTGGAGTGAAGAGGAACGATAGTGTAGTATAAGGAAAGATATCTTTCTTAAGAACAATCATCATAACAGTAACGGAAATGACCGTGAATTTTAGGAAGAACTATTGTGCACAAAGTGCTTGGACTCTGCTTTTTATTATTTAATCAGGAAACAATTAGAAATATTTTATAAATTAAAAAAATATGTATACAGATATATGGGTTTGGGACCACATATAGAGGCTGTCTGAGAAACATTCAGCACCAGTGATCAAATTCTTGTCTCCTTGCAAATATGCACTCTAGCCCATTGAGCTATCTCCCCAGCCTTAGAAGTATCTTTTAAATTGTGCTTCTTTGATTGATTATTAAATGTCCTTGAGTCTAACCATTTGGGACTCAGCTTAAAGAGTCTTATATAAGAAATTGTTAAATATGTTAGCATGCCTGTCTCAAGTTTCTTAGAACTGAGAAGTTTAACTAAATTTTCCAGTACAGCAGTGAATGCTTGAACTCCAAACTTTTCTTTGATTGCTTCTGAGCTTAATATATATCACAATTGATTGTGAAAAGGAAGCATTTTTAAATATGAAATTTCAAGTAAAAATTTGGAAACTAACAGACTTTTTAAATTCCCATATTTAGAAATAACAAAAATTAAGCTAGTTACTTGGATTTAGATTGCATTTGATTTGTAAATGTATCCTAAAAAGATCATGTGTTTCTTAGGCAGTGGAGAAATGTGATTAAAACACAGGGTCTAAGCTAAAACTGAATTAAGTTCAAATGAAGACTTGCCTACTTATTTTAACACACTGTCGTTTTATACAGAGTCCATAGAAAAGTGGATTTAAATTATTTAAAGTCTCTGATACCTTTTGCTTTAAAAGTTGGAGACTATACTTATCTGGCAAGGGGGACACCATGATAACAAAGGTGGTTTTCCCAGGACGAAGCTTATCCATTGCACTCCGGAAGTGCTGGACCCCCTGCAACTGCTATTGTGAGAGACAACTGCATAATTTGTCATAGAGAGGGGGACTATGTTCTCAAGTTAAGTAAAAAGAAGAGTAAAAAGAAAAAATAATAAAAAAAATAAAAGTTGGAGACTGGGCTGTAGCAATAATGCAGCAAGTGTGCACCATGCGGAGATCATTTAGTATTTGTCCTTTTTCTTCTGATTAACTTCATTCACCATGATTTTCTCCAGACCCATCTATAGTTCTGCAAATTGTAAAAATTCATCTTTTCTAACAGATCGTAGTATTTAATTTTGTATATATACTTGAGTTTCCTTACCTGGTCATCTTTTCTTGAACATAGGTTTTGAGTTTAGATTTTAGATTATTGTGAATAGTGCTGTAATGTACATAGGCATACAGATGTCTTTTCTTAAGAGAGTTTCTGGGTCCTTGTGGTAAATGCCAAGAAGTGGAATTTTTCTCTTTTTATTCATACCGGCGATACTCCTGGTTCTGCACTCAGGAATTACACCATCAGTGCTCAGGGGATATAAGGGATGCTGGAATGAAATCTGGGACAGCCATGTACAAGGCAAATTGCCTATGTGCTATGCTATTGCTCCTGTTCCAAGATGTGAAAATAATAGGTCATGTGAAAGAGCAATTTCTATTTTTTGAGAAGTTTCTGTACTGTTTTCCAAAAAGATTGTATCAGTCAACATTTCCATCAGCACTGATGAGGGTTGAATTTATTCCCCACATCCCCTTTCAAAACTGGTTATTTTTAATCTTTATGATGTACACCAATCTCATTGGTGTGAGGTAAAATCTCATTGTTGCTTTGACTGCATTCTCCTGCTGATCAATAACATCAAGCATTTTTTCATATACTGTTGGATGACAGGCCTGGCTAGTTTGAGAGCTTTGCTGTTTCATCCACTCACAGTTTAATCCATTTACACGTTTTTAAACAAGGATTCATACTAATGAGATCTCTTTTCTGTGTAAACACTGATGGAGGGTGTGACAGTTACGGATGTCACCTTGACTCTGCATGAGTAACTTATGACTTATTATATATCTACTAAGACCTCTATATTATCTAGATTGGGCACAGCCCTCTTTTACCCACTGGACCTAGTGTGGGACAGATAAATTTACCAGGAGACTACAACCCTGGATATGTTGAGACTATAGTTTAAGATAATAGAAAGGATCATACTAGTTTGCCCCCAAGCAGGCAAGTGTGACCCTTTCAGTATACAGAGAACAAGATACTCAGAATTACCCTCGGGTAATAAATAAATAAGATAATAAATAAGAAGGACCTTGTGGGTACCATATAGATTACATGAAGCCCATGAAATTAAGATGTATTTCTTTATATCAGCCCCCTCTCTGTCTCCAGTGTTTTACATAAGAGATAATCTCATAAAAAAGAGATTAGTCCTTGGCATAATCATTTGTTTAGACCTGTAGGGTGTTGACAGGGCCCTTCCTGAAGTTAGCATTACTTTTGTATATATAAGGGGACTGATTTGAGGTACTTTCTTCTCTTTTGTGGGACTCCTCTCTGGTAGTATCCTCTTTGGTAAGACTCCTCTCTGGTAGGATCCACTTTGGGACTCTCTCTGGTGGAATCCTCTTTGGTTGGAGACTTGTGCTATTGTGTATGCTCTGTATGCTCTAAGTTCTGATCAGAGTCAGAGGTCTTCCATTATATTGGATTGAGGTGGTAGAGCTTGTTGTACTATTAAAAACCTTTTGGAACTGTACCAGACTCATGAGTTTTCATTCGTTCCCCAGAGGCCTTGGAGGTAGAAGAGAACTTCTGTCCTGATATTGTTGGGGACTCTGTGCATCCTCAACAATACACCTTTGACCATCTGTAGCTCTTTGAGGAATTTTTTTCTTCACCCATTTTGATAGTGTTAGTATTTTTCTTGTAAAGTTCTACAATTACTTTTATATAGCTTGGATGTTAATCTGTTGAAGGACAGTTTTAGCTAACCTGGGAGCTTTGTTGTTTTGCCCACTCCCAGCTTAATCTTATTTAAGCCAAGGTTCATTCTAATGAGACCTCTCTTCTATGTAAACACTGCTAGAGGGTGTGGCAATTACAGAAGGCACCTTGACTGAATAACTTCTGACTTATACATCTACTAAGACTTCTATGTTTTCTAGATTGGGCACAGCTCCTCTTTATACCCACTGCACCCAGCGTGGGACAGTTAGAATTTACCAGGAGACTACCACCCTGGCTACACTGAGACTATAAGAAGACTATAGGAAGGATCATACTGGTTTGCTCTAAGCAGGGGAGTGTGACCCTTTCAGTGCATGAGAACAAGATGCTCAGAATCACCCTGGTGCAGATAATAATAAGAAGGACTTTGTGGGTACCATCTAGATTACATGAAGCTCATGAAGTTAAGATGTATTACTTTATATCAGCCCTCTCTCTCTCCAGTGTTTTACATAAGAGATAATCTTAGTAGAAAGGATTAGACCTTGGCATAACCTTTGTTTATACCTGCAATAAGGTGTGGCACTACACTCTGTTTAGAGTTCTTTGTTGACATGCCCCTCCCGGTTGGATTACTTTTGTGTATATAAGGGGGCTGACTTGAGGCCCCTTCACCTTTTGACACTTTGGGCCTTTAGCCTTTTGCTTTTGGCTTTTCGCTCTTTGGTGCTTTGCTCCTTCTTCTGGGTAGGACTCAGCTCTGGTGAGATCCTCTCTCTTTGGTGGGAGACTTAGGCTCTTTTGTATGGTCTTAAGTTCGGACCAGAGCTAAAGTTTGTTCATAATATTAGATTGCTGTGGAAGAGCTTTTGTACTATTAAAAGCCTTTTGGAACTGCACCGGACTTGTGAGTTTTCATCTGTTCTCCCGGCGTCCTTGGAGGTAGAAGAGAACTTCAGTCCTGACACTGTCGGGGACCCCGGCAGCAAATCCCGACATTAATCTTTTGTTATATGAGTGGACAAATGTCTACAATATGCGTGATGTCTTTCTATTCTGGTTATCATTTCTTTTACAATGCAGAAGATTCCTAGTTTTATGTAGTCCTATTTTTTTTTAAGTTTGCCCCATTGCTTGGCCAATGGCATTGAGTCACTGGATCACTGGAGAAGCCTATATATTTAACTTCCTGAAATTTCTGTCAATGTTTCCCTCAATATAAGTATGGATGCTGGTCTCATGTCAAATATTTAATCTATTTTATTTGTTTTACATTTTTAAATTGCATAAAAAGAGAGTAAATGATTAATAAAGATGGCAAGTATTGAATTAAGACTTCACTTTGATAAAACTGAAGCCACAGATGGTAATATAGTACAGGGGTTAAGATGATTGCTTTGCATCCTACCAACCCCAGTTCAAATTCCTGACACTACACATTATCCCCTGAGTGCTACCAGGGGCTTCATTCTTTAGAACAGAGTCAATAATAACCACAGAACACTACCAAGTGTGGCCCACAAACAAAACACTGAAGCTATAACACTGAGTCTTAGTAATCTTGTTTTGAAGGTCCTCTTAAACTGTTTCCCAAATCTCTTGGGAAACAAGTTGTACCTGGTTTAGTAAAGAAGTTTCATTAGAAATTTTTAAATAGAGGGCTAAGCCTATAAGATGTGATTATAAGAATTATAAAATATATGGTGTAAGTATGATAGGCAATGAATGGCAATATGTTTTGTTGAGGGAAAGAAATAGATTCTGTGTTAAAATGAAACTGTGAAATAAATAAAAATTATTGGACAGAATGGGACTATATAAGAATGCATAAAATATTTAAGGATTGTGGTTATGGAAAGAAAATATATGGCTAGATATTGAGTTGCTAAAAGCGTCTTAGAGTTAAGTTGTAACATGTGGTACTACATCTGAGCAAAATCAGATTTCAACTTTCCTTTGCTAAGAGGACAGATGTAATGTGCTTAATTGCTGTTCCTAGTTAATAAAGATATATGTTTAATAACTTTATATTTCAAGTTTGTTTTCTCATTATTTGATTCATTATACCTTGTCTTGGCTTTAGCAAAATTAATTTTTAATTGTGGTCTTGAAATCTTTGCTGTCTGGGTTAAACAGGTATAAATTTTGTGTGTCTATATGGTAGCTAGTGTTTTTAATCCTTTTTAGTATCTATGAAATACAGTTTTCCATAAATCAAAATTCTAAGGGAAAAAGTCTGTTTTGAGGCGGTCATGAGAGCTTAGCAGGTAGGGCACTTGCCTTTCTGCAGCCAACCAAGGTTTGCTCCCATTCCCTTATATTCTCTTGAGGACCCCAGGACTGGTCCCTGAGCATAGATCTGGACAGAAGTAAGCCCTGATCATACAAATAATACTCCATCCTCCAAAGTGATCTTGGTTAGCTTAAAAGAAACTAAATACAAGAAGTCTTAGAAGATGTCCAAAGACCTTCTACTATGGTTGCTTTCGCCTCTATAGTAAGAGATAGTCAGATCTATTTGGATGTTCATGGGAAGCATTGCCCATAAGATGATGTGTCGGGCGCTCCCGCGGGTCCCCGACAGTGCCGGGAAGCGAGGTTCCCTTCTACCTCCGAAGCCGGCGAGGAATGGATGGACACTCAGGAATCCGATGCGGTTTTAGAAGGCTTTACTCATCACAGGTTCAGGCATACAAATCAGCAAAAGAAAAACCCGATGCTTAGGATTCCAGGCTAGAACCCCAGCCACGTGTAGGCCAAGATGGCGACCACCACGTGTAAAACTTCCAAGGGGAATAAACGCTCACAAGGCGAGATCCCACCGGAAGAAGAAGCCCGGGAGAGCGGGAACCGGCAAGTTTATACCCCCTGCAACTCAGACCTTCCTCCCATTGTTATGTAAAGCAGGGAGGGTCCAATGCCCTCAGGTAATCCCTCCTGCATCTCACCTAGGGCCTTTACTGTGCTAATGTTTTGAGCTGGGAAGGCCTTTGAAATGTAGAGAAGGGGGTTTCTGAGATGGCATGTCACTGTACCAAAGATCAACACCAATGCCAGTTAAATATTTCTCCAAGCCTTCACAAGTCTCCTCTACTTCATTGTAGTTTTATATTTTATCAGGGAGCCATGCTTGTTTGTTTGGAAGCAAGCAGCATTTCTCTCTGGTCTAATTACTTAGGTGTCCTTACGTGGCCAGGCTAATATGCTGGTAAGATCTAGCTAGTCCCACGATGATTGTGATAGCATGGGAGAATATTTATACCAGCTAGTACAGCATACATGGTCGGATAAACTGCCACATTTAGACTACCCCTTGTCTACGGAGTGATTTGCGGGAGGCAATCCAGAGCAGATGCAGCGGCCCTTAGGAGTCCTGCAACAATGATGCATTTAAACTTCCTGATATATCTATGAAAACTGATATTCTAAAAGTATTTGAAAGTCCTGGTTAATTCTATATATTTTAGGAAATACTTGTCACTAAATTGAGAAAAAATATTTGATACTTCTGGTTAATTCTGTGTATTTTAGGAAGTAGTTGTCACTAATTTGGGAAAAATTTCTTACCTATTATAAGAACTTTAATTATGAACATTTCAAAGCCTTTTCCCATTTGTAGACTTATTCTGATGCTTTGTTCAGAGAAATATGTGTGAAAAGGGGCTTTGACAGACACTCTAGATTACAGCCTTATCATGGTACTAAAGATAAAATTATAGAGTTTGGAGCCCAAAAAAATAGTACAAGGGTTAAGGCTCTTGCTTGTATGTGGCCAACCCTATTTTGATCCTTGGCACACTATGTGGTCTCCCGAGCTCTGCAGAAATCATATCTGGATACAGAGCCAGGAGCAAACCCTGAACACTGCCAGATGTTTTCCCTCAAGAACAGAATTGGAGAGCTTATAGAAATACTGATGCTTAAAATTTCAGGAGGTGGATATTTTATGCATTGAATGGCATAGATTATTGAAAATAAATTTTGATATTCAGAAACTTGTAAATTGTATCTTATTGTAAATAGAACTGAATTACTTACTCTTCTCTCCTTGATGCATTTAATATGTTTTTCCCCTATACTTTGTGGTAATGTTCTGTTTGCATAAATATAGAAAGACAGACAATACTTTTTTTTTGTAATAAAAAAATTGGGACTGCTTATAATTCTGAGATTTTTTGTTTGGAATGTCAGAGGTAATACTGCTTCAGAATTTAAAATTAACCTCAACAAAGAGGAACAGTTTAATGCCTTGTTTAAATGGTTCTAATCTGCTACCAAGGTGACAAAATTGCACCATGGATGTTTAGCAATTGCTTGCATTGAGTAATTAATTCCCTATGTATAAGGGCTTCAGGTGGATAAAGATAACGTTTCTTAAAAAAAATACCCTAAACGCTGCATACTTGTTGTATTGGCTTAAATTAATCTTCAGTTCTAATACCCCAAAAATGTGAGTCCCATGGATGGCTTCAGATAGACCTGCCAGGGATAGGTTGGTACTATGCCCCTCAGCTATGACACAGTCTGGACAAAGGGTCCACAATAATCCAGTTGTAGTTGGTCAAGGGCTGTGCTCTGAATAAAAGTGTGTAGAGGTGTGGGAGTGGGAATAGGACTCTTTGATATTAGAAAAACCTAAAACTGATACAAGCTGTCTAAGGCCTGTGACAAGATGCTCCCTGGATAGTATGTGCTAATAAGATTTCCAGACTCCTGTCTGGACAGTACCGATCAGTGGAGACCAATACTGAGAAAGAAAATGGCCTCTGAGCCCAAGGAGACAATTTAAAATCAATCAAAATTGACAGTTTAAAGGAATCTGTATAATATGTACTATATTTATGCAGAAATGACTGGCTGAATTAATTAAAAGTAAATTTAATCTGTTACTATAATTATTTAATGGTAATAGGTGAAAATGAAGAGAAAATTGTATTTCAGTAATATGCTGTTTTGTGAACATTTGATTCTACTCATTAGTTTGTGTTTTTGTTTTTGTGGCAATACTTGACTGTGCTCAGGGATTACCCCCGGCAGTATGCTCAGAGATCACTTCTAGTGATTCTCAGGGGAACATAGAGGGTACCAGGGATCAAACTCAGGTTGGCCAACACAAGTGCTCTACCTGCTGTCTCTCAGGCAGTAATTCTTTTGTTAAAGTTTTTGCTTAAAAGACTGTGATGAATTTTGAGTTTTCATGTGACATTCTGAGCTACTGTTTACAGTTTCTTTTTTTCGAGTTGACTTGTACTGATTAATAATTCTGAACTGTTCTCTTTGAAAATTCATGCAAACTGAAGGCAGATACTTTGAAAACGTCCACAGAGGTGACCAGTGATTGTGATTTTGGTTTGATTTCCTGAGGATATCATACAATGTAACCAGGAGCTCGAGCATCTGACCTTTTGGTTGATTGCCTGAGGACATCAGGACACTGTTTCCAGGAGTTCTAGCATCTGATCTTTTTGTTTGATTGCCTGAGGTCATCAGACGCTGTGACCAGAAGCTCTAGCATCTGACCTTTTGTTTGATTGCCTGAGGTCATTAGACACTGTAACCAGGAGCTCTAGCATCTGACCTTTTGATTGATTGCCTGAGGACGTCAGACACTGTTGCCAGGAGCTCTAGCATCTGACCTTTTTGTATGATTGCCTGAGGCCATCAGACGCTGTGACAAGAAGCTCTAGCATCTGACCTTTTGTTTGATTGCCTGAGGTCATCAGACACTGTAACCAGGAGCTCTAGCATCTGACCTTTTGGTTGATTGCGGAGGACGTCAGACACTGTTGCCAGGAGCTCTAGCATCTGACCTTTTGTATGATTGCCTGAGGCCATCAGACGCTGTGACCAGGAGCTCTAGCATCTGACCTTTTGTTTGATTGCCTGAGGACATCAGACACTGTGACCAGGAGCTCTAGCATGTGACCTTTTGGTTTGATTGCCTGAGGCCATCAGATACTGTGACCAGGAGCGCTAGTATCTCACCTTTTGGTTGATTGCCTGAGGACATCAGACACTGTGACCAGGAGCTCTAGCATGTGACCTTTTGGTTTGATTGCCTGGAGGCCATCAGATACTGTGACCAGGAGTGCTAGTATCTCACCTTTTGGTTGATTGCCTGAGGACATCAGACACTGTGACCAGGAGCACTAGCCTCTGAAGCTGCTTTGACTGAGCTGCAGAATCTGTAGTTCTAAAGCTCTTGCCTGGACTTCAAGTTTGCTTCCATTTCAAACTTCTTTGTCTTTTGTCAGTGATTTAGACACAGCTCCTTAATGGACCAGTCCAACCTTAGAATGAAGTGATGAAACTATGAAATAATCGAACAAGTGGAGAATACAGGGATACTACAGTGGGTTGGGCATTTGACAAACTGGTTCTATCCTAGCACCTGTCATGGTCCCCAGAACCCTATCTGGAGGGGTCCCTTAGCAGACCTGGGAGTAAGTTTCAAGCACCAACAAATCTGCTCCAATTCTCTTAAAAATGGATAAAACAACTTCTGAGTTATGAGTGTCTTGAGCAGTCCCAAGGCAGCCAAACTCTGTTGCTGCAAAACTGGTCACAGTTTACTTTCATAAAAGGTCAGGAAGGTAGAACATAGTTTACCTTTATAGGCATGTTTTCCTACCAGAACAGTTTGTTCTACAATTCAACCCAGGTAGCCCCATGACTTAGAAAGATCTGACATAGCACCACATTTCTTCCGAACAATTGTCAGTGGGAACTAGAAGAACTAACATGAACAGGAAAAGTCTTCCAGCACTTACAGAGAAAGCTTTCCCTACCTTCCCTCATGTTATAATCCTCTACAAAAGCCATATATATTTGCTTCATCAGAAAACAGTTTTGACTTAAGTCCTCAACTTCCATAAAAATGAAAGAAAGGACAGAGAGAGGGATTGAAAACAGGCAAAAGATCGGAATTAGACTAGGAAAATTATTCTTAGAATGCCTGAAAGCCAAAACATAAGGACAATTTACCCTCTGTTAGCCTCCCCCAAAGCTGACCCCCTTAACTTCGTTTAGGTTTGCTCCTGAGATGAGAAGTACCTTAGGAGTCTAGACCACCAGAAGATTTTATTGTTCAGTCTGTTCCCAACTTGTCTGTAGCACATTCTTTGTTTCCCTTTATAAAAATCCTTTTTTTTAAATTTTTGACACAAAAAGTGTCTTTGAAGACAAGAAATCCATTCTCAGGTTGTTAGCATCTGATAAAAGCCCTTTTTTTCCTTTCCTCAATCCTGGACTCTTGAATTATTGGCCTTAGAATAAGTGGCAACATTGGGTTTAGTAGCAGTGTCAGTGTTTGGATTTAGAAAGGCCTAGAAAGCACTCTGACTTCCTCTCTCGGATTTTCTGCCTCTTTATCCATCACCCCAGCTAAGCCTTCAGCTTTAGCCAACTCCCAGCTTGGGGATTAACAAGTGTTTCCTAGGGGACCATACAGGGCTGGGGATCAAATTTGGGCCTCCTGCATAGAAGGCATATGCTCTAATCCTTTCAACTGTCTCCTGTCTCTTATTTTCTTAAACTACTATATTGAGTGGATGGTTTTGAAACAGGGCCAATGATCAATGTTAGAGCAGAGCAACTGTCCTTGCCCCCAAAGCCCAAAGACAGAGACAAACCATTTTTATGATAACTATGAGATCAACAGTGAGCATGAAGGTTCAATCCTACTGCTGCTCAAGGGCCAAAAAAGAGACAAGCTGAGAGAAAGAGGTTGACCAGTAGCTAGCTAGCAGACTGGAAGAGAGCATTCTCAGGTCCTAACAGCATCCATCTTGTCTACACAGTCATCACAAGAGGAGGTTTTTTATTGTTGTTGTTTAATAGGGCACTGAATAGGAAGCTTGGGCTGTGGAGCAGAGGGAGCCAAAATGAAAGAGGAAATCCCCTGTGGCACTTTCCATCTTATCAGTGACACTAAACAAAATAAGGGCCGAGTTTTAGGCAGGAAGGGGAAGCTTAGACTATCTTCCAGCCTGCTACCTAGTTCCCAGTCAAGCTCTTTCTCTCAACCCAAACAGCAATAGGACTGAAACTTCATGCTCATTGTTTATCATAAAAGTGATTTTACTGATATTTTCAGAAAAGCAGCATTTTTAGAGGTCCAGTGAAGAATTAACCTCTAAACTTACTGCCCATCAAGCTACAATGTGAAAGAGAGAGAGAAACAGAGAGATAGAGAGAGACAGAGACAGAGACAGAGCGAGAGAGAGAAATAGAGGAAAAGTGCCTGCTATAGAGGCAGGCTGGAGGGCGGGAAAGAGGGAATTTGCCGGCATTGGTGGTGGGAAATGGGCACTGGTGGAGGAACGGGTGCTGGAACACTGTATGATTGAAACCTAATCATGAACAGCTTTGTAATTGTATAGCTCAGGGTGGTGTAATAAAAATGTTTAAAACAACTTACTGCCCATTACACTTATGATTATTTAAATTAAAAATAGCCAATGTTAAATAAAAATATGATAATCAATGTATCAGACACATAGCAATATGCATCAAGTATATATCAAGGAAACGATGAGTGACTGTTATCTGAGAGGTGCAGATATTCACTGCCCAGGGAAGTGCAATCAGTCAAACAGTGTTGCTCCAGGGCACTGTCCTGCCTTAGTGGTTCATGAAATCACTTCATTTTTACAGGTCTGTAGTCCACAAAGTTGAGAGCCACTGCTATAGAGAAATGCAATTCAAATAGGAAACTGCAACTTTAGGTAAACTCTACTGTAATGAATTATATTTCATCATTTTTTTAAAACTTAGATTTAACTATCAAAGGTGACAGGCAGGACCTTTATTGTTAAAGCAAATATTCTGGATTAAAGTACAATCTTTAAGACTAATATTGATTTTTAAAATTTTATTTGTTGATGTCATAGGTAGAGACCTTGATTATAGATTTTCTAGAGACTCGGTCCTCTTCTGGCAGTGCTTTGGGTGGTGAATGGGACACAGGGTGCTGATAGAACCTGTAATCTAGTAGGTATATATTGTTTCGGGTGCCACTCGAGACCCAGCCAGATCTGGTGAGCAATTGAGAAAGAATGTTATTGGTAATAAGCCAATAGTTTGGAAGATGGTAGTCTTATGTATCAAAAAAATCTTATTTGCATAGTCACAAGCTGTTTCTAATAAAGAAAAAGCATAGGGAAGGGGGCAGAAGACATAGTATAGTGGCAAGTGCTTGCCCTTGTAGGCAGCCAACCCAGTCTCAATACCCAGCACCCATATGGTCTCCTGAACACTATCAGAAGTGATCCCTGAATGCAGAACCAGAGTAAAGCCTAAACATAGTGAGTATGGCACAAAAACAGTAAGAGAGAGACAGAGAGAGAGAGAGAGAGAGAGAGAAGAGGGGTAGGGAAGGAGTAAGGAGAGAAGAGGAGTGCAGGGTAGGAAAGAAAGGGAAGGTGAGGGGAGAAAACAGAACATAAATATATATGTGTGAATATATATTTATATATTATATATTTATATGTTATATATTAAATATATTATTAATTCTATTATATACTAAATATATTATTGTTATATATATTAAATATATATAACATATTATATATACAATGATACCAATATCTAAGGTCAGGCAAAACCTAAATTAGGAGGTCTTGTCAAAGGTAGAATCTACCACAGCATGTGGAAGTCAGAGGTTAGGTAAGACAGAGAAGGGAACAGTGTGTTAATAATCGTTGAAAATGATAATACCAGTATAGAACTGAGCATTGAATATATCAAAAAGATACACGAGATAACCTCTATTTGTATGTATTGCAATTCACAATGTGTAAGAGAAGGAAGAGAGAGAAAGGGAGAGAGAATGAGAGAGAGAGAAGATATAAAGAACCTGCCATAGAGGGAGGCTAGGGTAGGGGGGAGGGAATCAGGGTCATTGGTGGTGAGAAATGGGCACTGATGTGGGGATGGGTGTTAGAACACTGTATTACTGAAACCCAAACATGAACATCTTTGTAATTGTATATCTCACGGTGGTATAATAAAATATTTAAAAAAAAATAAATAATTTCATGACCTGGAAATGCATTGTTTTGCCTGAGAATATAGGTATTGGAACTCAGGGCTCTGCAATGCTGCATTTAAGTGATCCATGGAAAATTCTCAGTGGACAAACCTACAGGGTAATCAAGCCATATTCCATCTCATTAACTGTTTTTAGTGCTGATGTAAGTAAGACCTTTAATTTGGATATACATAATGAAATTTTAATCAAGCAATGCAATTATACATAATGATAAAATAAATGATTTTAAGTGATTCCATATAATAATGGTGCCTAATATGTCTGTGATATCATCCCCTTTCATGAAAATTCAGTCTTGAGTAATGTGTCAATCTCTTATAATTTATAAGCTTTTATGTATCACTATCACTATCTTCCCGTTCATCATTTATTTGCTAGAGCGGGCACCAGTAATATCTCCATATGTCTTGTCTCATGCTAGTAGAACCCAAAGGCATCCGCTTACTCCAGGAACATAAAGAGCCTCAAACCATTATATTAGGTCATGGTAATGACCTAATATAAATTGTACTGGTATTTGGTATATCAAATACAACACGAGCAGCTTGCCAGGCTTGCCGTATGGGTGGCATACTCTTGTAGTCACCTCTACATAAAGCATGTATTGATGAGGATTGCTTTAGCTATCCTTGGGGGGTTTATTGTTCCATACAAATTTCAGGAGTAGTTGGTCAATTTCGTTGAAGAATGTCATGGGTATCTTTATAGGGACTGCATTGAATCTGTACAGAGCTCTAGGGAGTATTACCATTTTGACAATGTTGATTCTCCCCATCCATGAGCAGGGAATATGTTTCCATTTCCTTGTGTCTTCTTTTATCTCTTGGAGCAGTGTCTTGTAGTTTTCTTTGTACAGGTCCTTTACACACTTGGGTAGGTTGATTTCTAGGTATTTGATTTTCTGTGGCACAATTGTGAATGGAATTGTTTCCTTAATATCCCTTTCTTCTCTTTCGTTATTTGTATATAGGAAAGCCACCGACTTTTTGGTATTGATTTTGTAACCTGCTACTCTACTATATGTATCTATTGTTTCCAGGAGTTTTTTGTAGAGAGTTTAGGGTTCTCTAGGTATAATATCATGTCATCTGCAAATAATGATAGAAGATGGGAGGCATCAGCTTTCCCAACTTCAAACTGTACTACAAGGCAGTAGTAATTAAAACAGCATGGTATTGGAATTAAAAAACAGACCTGTGTACCTATGGAATAGAATTTAGTATCCTGACACACAACCTCAAACATATGATCACTTAATCTTTGATAAAGGTGCAACGAGTCCAAAATGGAGTAAGGAAAGCCTCTTCAATAAGTGGTGTTGGAAAACTGGGCAGCAACATGTAAAAAAATGAATTTGGACCTGTGTCTAACACCATGCACCAAAATCAGATCAAAATGGATTAGAGATCTGAATATCAGACTTGAATCCATAAAGTACATTGAAGAAAATATAGGAAAAACCCTCCACGACATTGAAGCTAAAGGCATCTTCAAAGGTGAAACATCACTAACAAAGCAACTCGAAGAAAAGATAAACATATGGGACTACCTGAGACTAAAAAGCTTCTGCACCTCAAAAGAAACAGTGACTAATATACAAAAGCAGTCCACAGAATAGGAAAGAATATTCACCCAATACCCATCTGATAAGGGGTTAATATCCAGGATATATCAGGCACTGGTAGAACTTTACAAGAAGAAAACAAACAACCCCATCAAAAAATGGGGAGAAGAAATGAACAGAAACTTCAGCAAGGAAGAAATTCGAATGGCCTAAAAACATATGAAAAAATGCTCATCGTCACTAATCATCAGAGAGATGCAAATCAAAACAACAATGAGATACCACTTTACACCACAGAGACTGGCACATATTCAAAAGAGCAAGAACAACAAGTGCTGGCGTGGATGTGGGGAAAAGGGACACTCATCCATTGTTGGTGGGAATGCCGGCTGGTACAGCCTTTCTGGAAAACAATATGGACTTTCCTCCAAAGACTAGAAATTGAACTCCCATTTGACCCAGCCATATCACTCCTGGGAATCTACTCTGGGAAACCAAAAATACACATCGGAAACACCATCCCTACTTTTATGTTCGTAGCAGCATTATTCACAATAGCCAGAATCTGGAAGCAACCAGAGTGCCCGAAAATCGATGACTGGATAAAGAAGCTTTGGTACATCTACACAATGGAATACTATGCAGCTGTTAGGAAAAATGAAGTTATAAAATTTGCCTATAAATGGATGGACATGGAGAAGATTATGTTGAGCCAAATTAGCCAGAAGGAGAGAGACAGACACAGAATGACTGCATTTATCTGCATAACATAAATATATATGTACATATTAAGATACCAATATCCAAGGTCAAGTGAAACATATATCAGGAGGTCTGGTCAAAGGTGGAAATTATCACAAACATGTGGGAGTCAGAGGGTAGGTAAGACAGAAAATGGAACAGTGTGCTAACAATTGTCGAGGGTACTAATGCCAACCTAGAACTGAGCATTAAATAGAGGCAAAAAGATACACATGACAACCCTTTAATGTATGTTCTGTAATCCATAGTCTGGAGGGAAGGAAAAGAGAAAGAGAGAGAAACGGGAAAGAAATAAAGAACCTGCCATGGAGCAGGTCTGGGGGAGGGGGAGGGAATCGGGGATGTTGTTGGTGGGAGATGGGCACTGGTGGAGGGATGGGTGCCTGAACACTGTATGACCAAAACCCAAGTATGAACTTTTTTAATTGTATATCTTTGTAATTGTAAAAATAAAAAATTAAAAAAAAATAAATAAA
>JAJIBD010023605.1:15000-33447 GCA_021461705.1 Cryptotis parvus | reverse complement strand
AAACATGATCATTTAATCTTTGATAAGAGTACAAAGAGTCCAAAATGGAGTAAGGGAAAGCCTCTTCAACAAGTGGTGTTGGGAAAAACTGGGCAGCGACATGTAAAAAAATGAATTTGGACCTGTGTCTAACACCATGCACAAAAATCAGATCAAAATGGATTAAAGATCTCAATATCAGACTTGAATCCATAAAAGTACATTGAAGAAAATATAGGAAAAACCCTCCCCCGACATTGAAGCTAAAGGCATCTTCAAGGTGAAACATCACTAACAAAGCAACTAGAAGAAAGATAAACATATGGGACTACATGAAACTAAAAAGCTTCTGCACCTCAAAAGAAACAGTGACTAAGATACAAAGGCAGTCCACAGAATGGGAAAGAATATTCACCCAATACCCATCTGATAAAGGGGTTAATATCCAGGATATATCAGGCACTGGTAGAACTTTACAAGAAGAAAAACAAACAACCCCATCAAAAAAATGGGGGAGAAGAAATGAACAGAAACTTCAGCAAGGAAGAAATTCGAATGGCCAAAAACAAATATGAAAAAATGCTCATCATCACTAATCATCAGAGAGATGCAAATCAAAACAACAATGAGATACCATTTTACACCACAGAGACTGGCACATATTCAAAAGAGCAAGAACAACAAGTGCTGGCGTGGATGTGGGGGAAAAGGGGACACTCATCCATTGTTGGTGGGAATGCCCGGCTGGTACAGCCTTTCTGGAAAACAATATGGACATTCCTCCAAAGACTAGAAATTGAACTCCCCATTTGACCCAGCCACTACCACTCCTGGGAATCTACTCTGGGAAGCCAAAAATACGCAGCGGAAACACCATCCCTACTTTTATGTTCATAGCAGCATTATTCACAATGGCCAGAATCTGGAAGCAACCAGAGTGCCCGAAAATCGATGACTGGATAAAAAGCTTTTGGTACATCTACACAATGGAATACTATGCGGCTGTTAGGAAAAATGAAGTTATAAAATTTGCCTATAAATGGATGGACATGGAGAAGGTTATGTTGAGCGAAATTAGCCAGAAGGAGAGAGACAGATACAGAATGACTGCATTTATTTGCATAACATAAATATATATGTACATATTATGATACCAATATCAAGGTCAAGTGAAACATATATCAGGAGGTCTTGTCAAAGGTGGAAATTATCACAAACGTGTGGGAGTCAGAGGGCTAGGTAAGACAGAAAATGGAACAGTGTGCTAACAATTGTCGAGGGTACTAATGCCAACCTAGAACTGAGCATTAAATAGAGGCAAAAAGATACACATGACAACCCTTTAATGTATGTTCTGTAATCCATAGTCTGGAGGGGAAGGAAAAGAGAAAGAGAGAGAAAGGGAAAGAAATAAAGAACCTGCCATGGAGCGGGGCTGGGGAGGGGAGGGAACCGGGGGCGTTGGTGGTGGGAGATGGGCACTGGTGGCGGGATGGGTGCTGGAACACTGTATGGCCAAAACCCAAATATGAACTTTTTAATTGTATATCTTTGTAATTGTAAAAATAAAAAATAAGAAAAGAAAGAAAAAAGAAAGAAAAAAAAAAGAAAAGAAAAGAAAGAAAGAAAAGAAAGAAAGAAAGAAAAGAAAGAAAGAAAAGAAAGAAAGAAAAGAAAGAAAGAAAAGAAAGAAAGAAAGAAAGAAAGAAAAGAAAAGAAAGAAAGAAAGAAAGAAAGAAAAAGAGAGGACAATGTATTTAAATTGTTTCTAATTTTTCTTTTCCCATGTCTTTATTAAGTCACCTACCTCTGTAATTAAAGTTTGCTACTCAAAATCAAAATTTGTGATGGTTGCAACTCAAGAGAAAGAGAATTGCATAATATAAGTTCATAGAATGAAACAGGTGGAATTAATTTGATAGTATTGGTATATTTATCACTGCTCCCTATACCTGATAGATGTTGGGTCCATTGGTGAAGTCTCCATTTGGTCCTTAATTGACTACTTTTACATAGACCCTTTCCTACATGGCCATTCCCAATTCACCATGAGCATATTGTATTGTTCTGGACCTAAGCTTAGCATTCATCATATCAATAAGTCGCCTAATGTTTTAATCTATAGTTTTAATTTTACAAAATTTCAACACAGTTACATTTATTCCAGGTACTGAGATACTAAGTGGAAGTGTTATGAGAGAAGAGAAGGAAGCTGAAGAAAATGGGGATGTATTTGTTCCTGGTGGATGGCTCCTGACATCAACAGGAGAGGCAAAATCCTGTCTTATGCATCAGGATGCCCTGATTTTAGACCCAGCCAATTTTTTTTTGGATAAAGCTGTGTTAAAATTAGGAGCCCTTAGTTTTCCTACATATTTCTAATTTTTGATTGGGTGACAAATTTTCTAGGCTTGGCTTAGATACCACAGTTCATTCATTAATTGCCTCAGAGCTTTTAAAATCAAGACACCCATTATATAGACAGACACAATAGCCAGAGTTTTGGGAGGTACTGCCATATCCATTTCTAAAAACATTCAAAGGATAGGAACTTAATATTTCTTAGAATATCAAAAACTAAGACTCTGGCCAGTATAAATATGTCAGCCCCTCAGCTTCTATTTGAATCCAAAATTCCCCAGGCACGAGTTTATAGTTTCAAGTCATTTCTCTTACAAAATAAATTGATCTAAAACTTTGGACAAACTATAGCACTTTTTATGATTTCCATAATTGCTTTGCTCTACATATCGTGGTGAATTCCCTATGAAAATTATTATTAACAAGCAATAAACCATTTAAAATTATGCTTTATGATCTCTTATTTTATAAAGGTCTGATTTCATTTTTATTATCCCCAGAACAAATTTTCACTTGGAATTCACATTGAAATTCAGAATAGGAAATGCCACTGGAAAGTTGTTTTCTAACCAAGAATTTTGTTCCCCCAAAAGTGAGAAAATGGGTGGACATGATAATGCCAATAACTATGTGTTACATGATTTTTTATTGCCTCAGAGTTTATTACAACTGATTTTGCAAGTGGTAAAAACACAAGTTGGCAAACTACTGAATAGGAATGATTCTTATTACAGGCTAATTTTTTATGATCTATGGTGTATTTATTTATATGAAAACCATAACATTAGCCAGGCTATTAATCTGCTTTTAATTTACTGTCTAGTGACTAAGTCACCTTTGAATCTCATATTAGAGCATTTTAGGACCCTAGGAAAGATGATATATCACGATCACGATCACGATCTTCCCGTTAATCATCTATTTGCTAGAGCGGGCACCAGTAATATCTCCATATGTCCTGTCTCATGCCAGTAGAGCCAGGGTATCGGCTTGCTACAGGAACATAAAGAGCCTCAAACCATTATATTAGGTCATGGGAATGACCCAATATAGTGTTACTGGAATTTGGCATATCAAATACAGCACGAGAAGCTTCCCAGGCTTGCCGAGCGGGAGGCAAACTCTATTAAACACCTCCAAATAAATAATTTATTGATGAGCCGGCGCGTTGCTGCAAGCGGCAGGACGAATGGGCTGTGATGGGCTGGTCGGCTGGGTGGAGTTCTGATGAGAGGGAAGTCCAAATGTGGAAAATGGCGGGCGCCAGGTGGTGGGCCAGGGCTAGAACCCGCCATGCCTCCCGACTGCCTCATGAGCGGCTGTGCGCAGGGAGAGCAAGGAACAGCTCTGCCCCATGTTTGAGAGTCTCTGGCCCTGGCCCACCACCTCGGCAGAGCCTCACAACAAAGCCAGAACACCGCCCCTCATTCCACGGGCGCTGCCATTTTCCACATTTGGACTTCCCTCTCATCAGAACTCCACCCAGCAGACCAACCATCTGGCCGGATCATCGACACCCACCCTGCAACAGCTTTTTCCTCAATCCAGCCCAGGTATGCTGGTCCAGAGACTCTCAAACATGGGGCAGAGCTGTTCCTTTGCTCTCCCTGTGCACAGCCGATGATATATCAAGAAATACAAATAGATTTCAAGAAACTAGGGAAAAGACACTTGAGGTCTTAGCAAAGTTTTCAGTTATCCACTACAAACCCTAAGCAATTATATTTGGTGAATGTAAAGGAGAAATTTGTGCAATTACTTTACTTCTAGCATAATTAATCCTCATAAACAGTCTAACCAAATACCAGCCCACTCATCTAAAATGCTAAAATAATATTAAACACAAAAATCAAATGAGTTAATCATTTTCTTCTCCTATTTAGAATGCTACCAGAAAAAATACATTGGGGTTGTTAAGTAAGGATCTATATGTCAAAAGCCAAATCTCAAAATTCTTATTGTAATATTTAATTATTTTTAAACTCTATAGTTACAATTTTTCTGAAGCAATCATGAAAGCACCACTACTAAAGGAAACATCTATAGATTTAACCACATTTATATTGAGAGTTTTGCTAATCAAATAATACCATAAACTTAAAAACATATTTATGGCACATTGGCAAAGAAAATAACAGAATATAGAAGTAATTTCCATAACAAATGGAAAGAAAGCTAACAAAAAATATACAACCTGGTGTTTTACTTTAGAGAAACCCATATTGTCCACAAATGCATGTAACAAGGAGCTTAGTTTTAGTGAGATACAAACTTTGTTTAAGGGATATAGAACAGTGGGTGGTCTGATTCAATGATGAATGAAAAGAAAATAAGCCCAACACCTTTGAAAAGATTGGTTTAATTTAACGAACTCTTAAGCATTGCAGGGTGTGACCCAAAAGCCAAAAAAATAAAAGGAGGAGAGGCTAGAAAGAGGTAGAGAAAGAGGGAGAAAGAGTGGAAAGAGCTCTTGACTAAATGGGGAAAGGATTCTTAGAGGATGATACCGGGCAGCCAGAAGAGACTGGAGATGAGAGAATTCATTAGGGGAGTTTCTTCTCTCACATCACACAACAAAACAGAAGGCTAGGAAATCCAGCCAACAATATTGTAAGTGTGAAACTCAAACTACAATAATTAAACTAAAAGATATGCCTGTTAAGGAGGAAGACAGGGAATGAAGAGAGAATCTGAAGACATTGTTTGAGGGAACTTGATAGTGGTGGTGAGATTGGTGTTATAATATTTTATGCCTGAAGTAAAATTAAGAATTCCTTTGAAAATCATAATGCTAAATTTAAAAAATCAAATTTTTATAAAAGTAAACTTTGCCATACTTAGACATATAATGCAGCATGTGGATATATTTATATGAGTATATAAATATACAAATTGTATCATATGTAATTAATAAATAATATAATATGATTTTGATAAATGTGATATGACTTCATATATAATTAAAAATAAATTATTATTATGGATTTTACAAAGGTTATCAAATAATTATGAATTTTCTTTTTTTGCTACAACATTACTGTACTAAAAGTGTAACTAAAATTGTATGAAATTTGGAGTACGTATATATCTATATATATGGTATATATACATATATATGGTGTATATATATGTAGCATTGTGTAGATGTGTATAGATGTATGTATGCATACATATACAAACCCCTTTAAAATGTGTGTGGGATGATTCCTGCGCACAAAGTCAGGAATAAAGTCCCGAGGGCGGCTGAGTGTGACTTCCAAACAAAAATAAACTAGTAATAATAATTATAAATATTTATTTAAAATTCTGATTTTTTAATTTTTTTTTAAATCCATCAATAAATGCTGGATTTTTATATGACAGCAAGAGTATGCTACCTGCGGCGGCAGAGCCTGGCAAGCTACCCGTGTCGTATTGATATGCCAAATACCAGTAACAATTATAGACCTCATTCCCATGACCTGATGGAATGGTTTGAGGCTCTTTATGTTCCTGGAACAATCAGGTTCCCTTGGCTCTACTTGCATGAGACAGGTCATATGGAGATGTTACTGCTGCCTGCTCGAGGCAAATCGATGATGAACGGGAAGACAGTGATACAGTGATATTTAAAATTCATTTAGAGAGAGCTCCTGATTCTACACATTCTCTGCAATATGGCTAGATACTACTTTTTTGGAGCTTGTTTGTGGTTCACAGATACATTGTATGTGGCCATTTACTACAAAACCTCAAACATGCAGGTGTGCAAATGGTCACACAACAACCATACTCCAACACCATGTGGAACCTAAGCATACCTGCCCTTTCCCAAATAAAACAGAATGTATATAAACAACACCATGAAACATCACCAATACAGTCTAAAGAATGCAGTTACCAATAGAAGACCAAAAAAATACAAAAAAAAAAAAAAAAACAACAACAAATGGAGTAATCACCACAGATATCAAATTTCTGCAATCTGTCTGGAAAATCCTTAAGGACAACAATCATAACAATGCTCATAACCTGAAAAATACATTCAATTCAAGAACTAACAAACTTCAAGATTGCTTGATGGAAAAAATAAAATAAATAATCCAAATGAAAGTAATAGAACTTAATACAGTAGTAAGACTTAGAGGCAATATTAATAAATAAAAAAAGTGAATTTTATACTTAAGGATACAGGAAACAGCTACACCAAGAAAATAGATTTAATTAATTAATTGATTAAGAGGATGAGATTGTGGGATTAGAGATAGTACAGTGGGCCAGGCATCTTTTGCTAGCAAAAACCCAGTAGTCTTTTTTTTTTTAAAGAGTAAACAAAATTGACAAATTCTTGCTAGACTCACTAAGGAAAAAATAGAAAGCTCCAAAATAATTAGACTCAGAAATGACAGGAGAGAAATTACAACAGAAACCTCAGGAAATGCAAAAAAAAAATCATAAGAAGTTACTATAAACAATTTTGTGCCACCAAGCTCAAAATCTTAAAATAAATGGATGAGTTTTCAGAATGATAAACTCTATGAAAACTGATCCAAGGCGGAACAGAAAACCTGAACAGACCATTCTTGAGTAAAGAAATTGAAATGGTAATTTAAAGTCTCCCAAAGAACCAAGTCCAGATGAATTCACAAAGTGCTACCAAACTTCTAGTAAAGCCTAATGTCCATACATCTCAAGTGCTTTCAAAATACTGAGGATACAGGGATTTTTCCTATAAAAACTTATAGGGAAAAATATAAGTTTACTATATATAAGTTATACTATACATAGTAAAAGCTATAAATCACTGACAAGAGAAATAGAAGAGCACACTAGGAAATGGAAAGTTATTCTTCCTACATGGGTTAGAAGAATCAACATTGTCAAAATGACTTTTCTACCAAAGTACTGTAACGACTCATTGAAATATCCATTAAAATTCCAGTAATGATTTTCAAAGATGCAAAACAACTAAAATTTTATGGAAACATAAAACCCCCAAAATAGCCAAAGCAATTTTGTCTTAAAAAAAAGAAAGAGAGAGAGAGATCTTGCATTTCCCAACTGTGAATTATACTACAAAACTATGATAATCAAAACTACTTGCAACTGACTAAAAGATAGGCTTCTAGACTAATGAAATAGAGTAGAGTCCTGAGTTGAACCCCATACCTATCTTCAGTCTATATATGAAAAAGGAATTCAAAATAAAAAGCATATCAAAGTAAATCCCTTTAACAATGGTGTTGTAAAAACTTGATAACTCGTGTAAATGAAGAGCTGTCCCTCACAATGTAAACTCAATGCAGATTAAAGACCAAAAGCTTAGGGCCAGAGTGATAGTACAGCATATAGGGCATTTGCCTTGCACACAGATGATGTAGGTTCCACCCCTGGCATACCATATGTTCCTCTGAGCACTGCCAGGAGTAATTCTGAGATTAAGCCAGAAGTAACTCCTGAGAATCACTGAGTGTGACACAAAAAAAGCAAAAAACAAAACAAAAAGAAAAAACAAACAAGGAAAACATGTAGCTTAGATAAGAATCCATACAAAACAATGAAGAAATTTTGAACAGAACCTGTTGGAAAATTTAAAAAAAAACTGTTTTCAGTAAGAGGACCACAAAAACAAAAATAAACAAATGGCACTCATAAAATATAAAAGCTTCTTCACAGAAAAAGAGACAGCAGATTGCTTCTTTTCCTCATTAATTTTTAAAATATTTTATTACACCACTGTGAGATATACAATTACAAAGATGCTCATGTTTAGGTTTCGGTCATACAGTGTTCCAGCACCCATCCCTCCACCAGTGACCATTTCCCACCACCAATGTTTCTGATTCCCTCCCCCTACCCGAGCCTGCCTCCATGGCACGTTCTTTATCTCTTTTCTCTCTTTCTCTTTCAATCTCTCTTTCTCTCTACCTTCTCTTACACATTGTGGATTGTAACACATACATTTAGAGCTTATCATGTGTATCTTTTTGCCTATGTTTAACGCTCAGTTCTAGGTTGGTATTAGCACTTTTGACAATTATTAGCACACTGTTCCCTTCTATCTTACCTAACCTCCTGACTCCCACATGTTTGTGGTAATTTCCAACTTTGATAAGACTTCCTGATCGATGATTCTCCTGACCTTAGATATTGGTATCATAATATGTATATATATATATTATATATATATTTATGTCATGCAAATAAATGTAGTCTTTTTTTTTTGCTTTTTTGGGTCACACCCAGTGATGCTGGCGGTTACTCCTGGCTCTTCACTCAGGAATTACTCCTGGGTGCTTGGGGATCATATAGGATGCCAGGGATTGAACCTGGGTTGGCCGCATGCAAGGCAAGTGCCCTACCCACTGTGCTATCACTCTGGCCCCATTGCAGTCTTTCTTTATTTGTCTTTTTCCTTCTGGCTAATTTCACTCAACATGATCCTCTCCTTATCCGTCCATTTATAGGCAAACTCCATGACTTCATTTTTTCTAACAGCTGCATAGTATCCCATTGTGTAGATATAACAAAGTTTCTTTATCCAGTCATCAGTTGTAGGGAACACTGGTTGATTCCAGATTCTGACTATTGTGAATAGTGCTGCTATGAAAATAAAAAGTGTAGATGGTGTTTTTGCTGTGTGTTTTTGGCTTCCCAGGGCATATTCCCAGGAGTGGTATGGCTGGGTCAAATGGGAGCTCAATTTCTCATCTTTGGAGGAATGTCCATATTGTTTTCCAAAATGGCTGTACCAGTCAACATTCCCTCCAACAATGGATGAGATTGCCCTTTCCTCGCATCCACACCAGCACTTGTTGTTCTTGCTTTTTGGATATGTACCTTCTCTGTGGTGTGAGATGATATCTCATTGTTGTCTTGATTTATATCTCTGATGATTAGTGATGATGAGCATTTTTTCATATGTCTTTTGGCCATTCGAATGTTTTCCTTGTCGAGAGTTACTGTTCATTTCTTCTCCCCATTTTTTGATGGGGGCAGCTGTTTTCTTCTTGAAATGTTCTACCAGGGCCTGATATAGCCTGAATATTAACTCCTTATCAGATGGGTATTGGGTGAATATTCTTTCCCACTGTGGACCTATAGAATAGAGTAAATTATCCTGACAGCAATCATAAAACACATGACCATTTAATTTTTTGATAAAGGAGCAAAAAGTACCAAATAGAGCAAGGAAAGCCTCTTTAACAAGTGGTGCTGAGAAAACTGGACAGTTATAAGCAAAATAAATGTATTTGGACCTCTGTCCAATACCATGCACAAAAAATCAGATCAAATGTATTAAAGATCTCAATATCAGACCTGAATTCATAAAGTAAGTCGAAGAAAATATAGGAATAACCCTTCCACGACACTGAAACTAAAGGCATCTTCAAAGGTGAAATACCACTAACAAAGCAACTAGAAACAAAGATAAACATATGGGAATACATGAAATTAAAAAGCTTTTTCACCTCAAAAGAAACAGTGACTAAGATACAAAGACATCCTCATTAATTTTTATGCAAAAGCCAAAGTTATGATTAGCATGCATGTATGATAATGGAGTTGATATATTTTTAATACATAGAGTTTTTGTATTTAATTTGAGTATACCTACAAAACATCTTGACTTTCATTTTGTTAAATACATACAAATGGTTTACACAACTGTATGTTTGGGGAATGCATATTTGAGATGTAAGCAATTAGATGTAAGCAATGAGATGTAAGCAGAGCCTGGCAAGTTACCTGTGTCGTATTTGATATGCCAAAAACCAGTAACAGTTATACACCTCATTCCCATGACCTAAAGAAATGATTTGAGGCTCTTAGTGTTCCTGGGTGAGCAGATGCCCTCTGGCTACACTAGTAGTGACAGGATGTATGGAGATGTTACTTGTGCCCACCAGCAAATCGATGAACAATGGGAAGACAAGTGACAAGTGAAGCAATTAGGAAGAACAAGCACTGATATCTAGGAATCATATCTGTACTCCAATTTATTTGAAAAATACCATAATATCCTAGGAACAAAAATGGAAAGAATATTTAAAAATTAATAATTGTCATGAATGTCTACTGATAAGACTACTATTCAGGGAAAGAATACAATGTGGCTTGCTATACTCTGCCCTCTAAAGAATGTGGCACCATGTACCATAAACTTGTTCATCTCTTTATGCCTACACTTTACTTAGAGGATTGTTGGCAAACCATGTCTATGATCACCACCAACTGTTTACAGATGACTTTGAGACTTAATAACAATGTTTTTTTGTCGGGGGAGCACGCCGCGGGGTCCCCGACAGTGTCAGGACAGAGGTTGTCTTCTACCTCCGAGGGCGCCGGGGAGAACAGATGAAAACTCACGAGTCGGTGCAGTTCCAAAAATGGCTTTTAATAGTACAAAAAGCTCTTCCACAGCAATCCAATATAATGAACAAACTCTAGCTCTGGTCCGAACTTAGACCGTACAAAAGAGCCTAAGTCTCCCCCAAAGAGAGAGGATCTCACCCGAGCTGAGTCCTACCCAGAAGAAGGAGCAAAGGCCAAAGATCCAAAGGCCAAAAGCCGCAGGAGCCAAAAGCTGAAGGCTGAGGAACCAAAAGGCAAAGGTAAAAGGTGAAGGGGCCTCAAGTCAGCCCTTATATACACCAAAGTAATCCAATCGGGAGGTTGTCATGCCAACAAAGAACCCTAAACAGAGTGTAGTGCCACACCCTAGTGCAGGTATAAACAAAGGTTACACCAAGGACTAATCCCGAGATTATCTCTTATGTAAAACACTGGAGAGAGAGGGGGCTGATATAAAGTAATACATCTTAACTTCATGAGTTTCATGTAATCTAGATGGTATCCACAAGGTCCTTATTATTATCTGCACCAGTGTGATTCTGAGTATCTTGTTCTCATGTACTGAAAGGGTCATACTTGCCTGCTTAGAGCAAACTAGTATAATCCTTCCTATAGTCTACCTTTAGTCTCAGCGTAGCCAGGGTGGTAGTCTCCTGGTAAATTCTAACTGTCCCACGTTGGGTGCAGTGGGTATAAAGAGGAGCTGTGCCCAATCTAGAAAACATAGAAGTCTTAGTAGATGTATAAGTCAGAAGTTATTCAATCAAGGTGACTTCTGTAACTGCCACACCCTCTAGCAGTGTTTACATAGAAGAGAGATCTCATTAGAATGAACATTGGCTTAAATAAGATTAAGCTGGGAGTGAGCAAAACAACAAAACTCCCAGATTAGCTAAACATGTCCTCCAACAGTTTTTTCAGAGTATTTTCAGACAAGCTTTCAAATTCAATTATCAAGCACTTTAATGTGCCAGATTTCATGCTAAGAGATTGGTACCTAACCATAATTATTATTTCCAAGTACAATTTTAATGTAGTTATAGAAGTCATGGATAAACCTTATTTCCTATAGGCCATATCCTATTTGATCAAATATAAAGATTTTTTTATCTTTTCTTTTATTTATTTTTTAATTTTTTATTTTAACACCATGATTTACAAAGTTGTTCACAATACAGTTGTTTCAATCATTCAATATTTGAACACAAGTCCCACCACCAATGTGCCCTTACCACCACCAAAATCCCTTATTTCCCTTCCACACCCATCTCCATGCCTGCTCCCTTAGCAGACACCAATCATATTGATTATTACAAAATATATCTCATAAGGGTATTCCTAAAATTATGACCTTTGTACTGTGTTGTTACATGTGAGTTGGAGCATCTGCATTATTGCTTTTACTTACAAACTTATTAAACAGAGTGGACATCTATTCATTTTTTTTTTTGCTTTTTGGGTCACACCCAGCAATGCTCAGGGGTTTCTCCTGGCTCTGCACTCAGGAATCACTCTGGTGGTGCTTGGGGACCATATGGGATGCCGGGTATCGAATCCGGGCTGGCATGGGCCGGCTGGTGCAAGGCAAACGCCCTACCAGCTGGGCTATCGCTCCGACCCCATCTATTCAATTCTTTGACCAAGATGTTTATATTAATCTCTTACAAATATTCAGTATTCAGTCCTAAACCCAACACCATGTTTTTACAAGTATGGAAAACAATTATTTCAAATTTTCCCTACCTCTACTTGAGCCTGTCCTAAGCAAATACTCAGGGATTAATTTTGTATTATTTTTTATATCTAGTTTGCTGATATATGGCCGAGAAATATTTTACTAAAAGATTAATGAGGATTGTTCAATTTCCAGATGGAACAATCTGGTAACTGAGCTATCTGTATAAGAAATTACCGATTTGTTGTGACAGAATAGGCATTGTGATTATACATTTTGATATTGGGTGTCTTACACATACATCTATAAAATATAATGGGATACTGGCATAAGTATTTAAAAGCTTGAGATGTTTTATGGCGCTTTTTGTGGCCCTGTGCTCCAGGAATTCCAGGGATTGTAACTAACTACACCATGGCCAGTGATGAGATTTCTTTAGTGCCTAGGTGTCAGGGAGCCACTGGAGTCCCCAGTAATATCAGGAAACAAGTTCCATTCTACCTCTGAAGCCGGTGGGGAATGGATGAAAACTCAGGAGTCTAGCGCAGTTCTAAAAGGTGTTTAGTAAAGCAAGCTATAAGCTCCACAGCTACAAACCATAATAATGGATTCCCCAGTGCGGGAAACTCTGGGGCACCCCACACAAAATCTGGGAGCAGGGTCAGGGATCCCCTTTTTGCCCCAAGGGATCAGTGGCTGGTGGACAGAGAAAGATGCAAGAATCTGGCAAAGTTTCAAAATGCTGATTTGTATGCCAGAAACTTGGCATAGTTTCTGGCATACAAATCAGCAATAGGAAAAACCCCTAATTTATGGTTCCTGGCTGAGCCCTGGCCACATTTAGGCCAAGATGGCTGCCACTACGTGTTAAGGCCCTGCAGAGGGGAGACAGCGAAGTGGGAAGCAGTGGAGTGCCTACAGAAGGGGGAGAAAGATGAGAGGCAGAAAGGAAGCAGGCTAAGTTTTTATATCCTTGCAACCCAGTCCTTCCACTCCTATAGAAAGCCATCAGGGTCAAATTCCCTCAGGTAATTTCTCCCAGGACCTCACCTAGGCCCTTTGGAAGCATTAATGTTGCCGAGCCTGCCACGATCTGCCTTGGAAGTACCCCTGCAGTGGGGAGGGGGCTTCTGAGAGGAACTATATTTCAGAATACAAAGGCTTGCATCTGTACCAAAGAATATTCTATAGCCAGTTAAATATTTCTCCAAGCCATCATGAAAGTCTAGTCTTTGCTTCATAATTGTTCTGTATTTTATTTGCCTTTGAGTTATCTCGATCCATTGTGGCCAAACAAATATACCAGTAAGATCTAGCTAGTCCCACGATGATTGTGGCAGCATGAGAGAATATTTATACCAGCCAGTATAGAATACATGGTCAGGTAAACTGTCACATTCAAACTGTCCTCCTCCTATTTACAACGTGGCCTGCAGGAGGAAACTCAAGGCCAGATGCAGAGACTCTGGCAGCAGTGTACTACAACACCCCAGACCTCTAGCTCTTGGTAATAACTTAGACCATGCAGGAAAGTCCAATTCTCCCACCAGTGTGGATCCTTGTACCTCAAGTCTGTCCCCTTATATATCCAAAAGTAATCCTAATCTTCAGGAGAGTCATGTCAACAAAGATCAACAAATCAGCTTTTAGGTGTAGATGTTGTTTCAGGTCTAAACAAATGGTTATGCGAGGGACAAATCTCTTTCTCTGAGATTATTTTATGTGTCGAAAACTGGAAAGAGTGAGAGATCTAGGATAAAGAAATATATCTCAATGAATGCATATTCATGGGGGGAAACTCACCATAATTTCATGGGTTTCATATAAACTAGATGGTACCCACAAGGTCCGGCTATTTTCTATTCTGTACCTAGGTGATTCTGAGTGTCTTGTCCTATGTTTACTGAAAGGGTAAAAGCCCTCCTGCTTGAGGGCAAACTAGCATGAACCTTCTTTAATCTTAAACAATAGTCTCGACTAGCTAGGGTGGTAGTCTCCTGATAAATTCTAACTGTCCTCTGCTGGGACCAGTGGGTATGAAGAGAAACTGTGCTCAATCTAGATAACATTAGAAATTGTAGTAGAGATTATAGTAATGTTTCAGAAGTTACTGAATCAGAGTCAAAATGACTCTTGTAACTGCCACACCCTCTATCAGTGTTTACACAGAAGAGAGAGCTCATTAGCATGAACCCTAGCTTAAGAACATGTAAATAGATTAAACTGTTGTAAGATGATTAAACAGCAAAGCTCCCAAGCTAGCTAGGACTGTCACCCATCACCTAAGCAGTGCATGAAAATGACCACCAGGTCTTCTGAAGCACAGGGGAGATGGGAGGAGGGGCCCAATCCTCTGTTTGTGAAAGCCTGGAAAATTCAGTCATAGAAACCTGTATACCTGGAGTTTTCAACAGATTCACTCATAGATAGGGGCTCATCCAAGCAGTGGGGTCTGGCCTGGAGCATGTCAGCAATTGTGGGGAGTAGAAGTCTTGAGGCTGCTGGGGTTATTTCTGGGATGGGCCAAAGTCTTTAGCTTTCAATACATAAAAACATTATTTAAAAAGAAAAAGAATAATATGCAAAGTTGAGACACTCAGTGTCTGATCATGCCTATACCTTCAAAATATTTGCTATTAGACTTGCCCCTTGAGGGTGTGGCTATGGTGCATAGCTGCATTCGCAGGTGGAAGACAAAAGACAGGCTTACAGGCTTGTCTACACCCAGGGCTCTGCTCCGTGGGCCCTGGATGGTTGATGGTCTGACATAGTAAAATACTGGGCCCATCTGGGATGAACCCAGAGCCACAGCAGAGCCTGGCAAACTATCTGTGGTGTATTAGATATGCCAAAAACAGTAACAATAATGGACCTCATTCCCAACCAATGGAGATGTTACTGATGCCCAGTCAAGCAAATCGATGAACAACAGAAAGACAAGTGATACAAGTTACTTGTCAGAGGTTGGAATTTACCACAAGTGTGTTGGAAACAGAGGTTGGGTAAGATATAGAAGGGAACAGTGTTCAAATAATTGTTGTAAATGGTAATGCCAGTCTAGAACTGAACATTAAACATCACTATCACTATCTTCCCTTTCATCATCTATTTGCTAGAGCGGGAACCAGTAATATCTCCATATGTCCTGTCTCATGCTAGTAGAACCCAAAGGCATCTGCTTGCTCCAGGAACATAAAGAGCCTCAAACCATTATATTAGATCATGGGAATGACCTAATACAAATGTTACTGGTATTTGGCATATCAAATACGACACGAGCAGCTTGCCAGGCTTGCCGTGTGGGTGGCATACTGTTGTAGTCACCTCTAAATAAAGCATTTATTGCAATTTCCACACATTTTCTTTTCTGAACTTTTTTTTTGATAATCCCACTTATTTTGTTGTAACCGGCCCCAGGAAGCACATTACTGTGTACCTGCTAAGGGGTAGACTGTGGGGTGGGTGGGAGATGGGGACACTGATGGAGGGGACCTCACATGGGACGGGACCCGTGCTGCGATACTGAGTGCCCAAAACAACTGTGACACCAACAACCTTGTAAACCGGGACATTTAAAATACTAACACTAACACTAACACTAACACAGCACTAATACTAATACTAATAATACTAAATTTTCAAATACAGAAAACAAAACCCAAAAAAGTTTGGAAAAGCTAAAGTGAAGCGTGGAGTAACTCTGGGGCCAGAGCACTGCTCCCAGGCAAGTCCCTGTCACAGACTCACTTCTAGGGCAAAGAACTGACTCCCACAGTGGCCCGCGGTGCTGAAGGAAGGAGCTAATGACATCCAGCCCCGCCGCACGCCTTCACCTGCTAGAAGCCAGTTGCCAGGTTCTATGCGTGGAGATGAAGGAGAGAGCAAGAGAGTGAGAGAGCGAGAGCAAGGCCTCCGGCAGGGAGCGCTGACCAGGGACCGGAGGCTCCCTCTAGGAGCAGCTACACCAGGCCTCTCTCTGCGGGCTGCCCAGAGGGGATGCTGGTCAGCACAGAGCCCAGTGGCACTGCAGACCACGGAGAAGGCCAGCAGCGAAGCCATCCCTGTTCTGCTACGCACACATGCGCACACACGCATACATACATGCACTCACACACACATACACACATGCACTCACATGCACACACAAACATGAAAGCACACAAACATGTATCACATGCACACTAACACACATGCACACACTAACACACATGTACACACTAACATGCACACACTAATACACATGCACACACTAACACACATGTACACACTAACATGCATACACTAATACACATGCACACATTAACACACATGCACATACTAACACACATGTACACACACTAACACACATGCACACACTAACGGACATGCACACTCTAACACACATGCACACACTAACATGCACACACACGTACTCACTAACATATGCACACACTAACACACATACACACATGCATACACATGCACAAACATGGAAGCACACATACATGTATCACACGCAGACACACACTATAACACACACATGTACACACTAACACACATGTACGCCATGCACACACATGCACAAACATGCACGTACACAAACACATATCACACACACTAACACACATGCACACACACGCACTCACATCCTGAAATACTAACTGCCGAGGGTCTTCACAGCACCTGAGAATTTAAGGACCACCTCCCCGGGGTCCCTTCAGAACACTGTTACTGACAAGTGTATCATATTAGTAATTATCTCAAGGAAGGGGGCAATTGTTATAAGAGAGGTGAGTTTATGCACCAAAAAGATCACTTTTTTCTATGATTAGCATTTTCCAACCGAGCCTTCGGGCAAAGTTCTGAGTCAAAGAGACATTTAGGCAACAGGAAAAAAAAAAACAGAAAAGAAAGAACCAGAAATTCATTTCCATTACTATATGGAACTATACATTCTGCTGGGAACCAACCTTATTTGAGAGCTCTTAAATGTCGGGTTAGCCCGCTGATGTCTGAATAAACTTTCATTCTAGAGAACCAACTAACCCTTGCCAGCACTTCCAAGCACGTGTAATTACTGGCTCCAAGCACCACTTTGCTTTCTCAGTAAAAACAAAGAAAAGCCTCACACAAAGAATGGTACCTGTTGGGGGCATGTTTGGACAACAGGAAACCACCTTATTTTCATTTTTACGTGTATGTGTGTGTGTGTGTGTGTGTTATTTTGGGGGGCCATGCCTGATGGTACTCAGGGCTTAACCTGGCTCTGCACCACTCTGTGGTGGGGTTTGGGGACCCTATGAGGTACTGGGGATCAAACACAGGTCAGCCACATGCGAGGCAAATGTCCTCCCGCTCTACCATCGCTCTGGCTCCAAAACCATCTTATTTTAGTATAAGTTTTCATTCTTCCTGATGGTACAAATCCACGTGTCTCTGCAATCAATGTGACTAGTGATCATACAACTTGCTATTCCCCTGCCCCCATAGCATTTGGTCACATATCCACGAGCCTGACCATACTGCGGATGATTCGGTTCTTGGAGGGAAATTCCACACGTGAGGATCAACAATCTAGGTAGGAAGCAGCTTCCCATGCAAAACCCCTAAGTTCATTGGTGGATCCAGTCACTTATTTACGAGAGAATCAACGGAAGATCATGATGCCATAAAAGTTAGAGTTAGCTGGAGGCGATAGCACAGCAGGTAGGGCGTTTGCCTTGCATGCGGCCGACATGGGTTCTATCCCATATGGTCTCCTGAGCACCGCCAGGAGTAATTCCTGAGTGCAGAGCCAGGAACAACCCCTGAGCATCACTGGGTGTGACCAAAAAAAGCAAAAAAAAAAAAAAAAAGATTTAGTGGATGTTGAAACCTTAACCCCTCCCTGAGTGAGGACATTAGCAGGCGGCAGTGTGGGGGCTTCTGTGTGTGTGTGTGTGTGGGTGATGATCATGGAGACTGAGCCCCCAGGAAAGGAACTGGTGTCCTCCACAAAGAGACCTACTCCTCAAAAGGCACGCTGGGGCCGCAGCAATTGCACAGCGGGGAGGGCGTTTGCCTCACACACAGCAGTCCTGGGTTCCATCCACGGCATCCCATAGGGTCCTCTGAGCCCC
>JAJIBD010023605.1:0-10000 GCA_021461705.1 Cryptotis parvus | reverse complement strand
AAATAGAATTAAGCTCAAATAAATTATTTGAAATTATCTGAAATAAAAAATCCCATAGTCAGTTTTTATTTTAGAGTAGTTATTAGATTGAAATAATATATCTATATGGTCCACACTAATCTTTTGATGACATAAAAGTTGGAATATCTCACAATCTTGACCTGCCCAAACCCTTCAAGGCTAACTTAATTTTTTTTTCATATACATGCTTAAGCATGGACATATGCACACAAACACACAAACCCTTTTGACAGATACTGGGTACCAGAGGTTATATTATGCACTTTACAAATGGCATGTTTTACTCCCCTAATATACCCATGAGAACTATGTGCCAAATACATTCTCAGACCAGAAAACTGAGGTTCAATAGAATCTAAAGCTGGGAATTAAACTCTGGTCTTATACATGTTCTCATAATTGCTTAACCATATATCTTTATGCTACACAAGAACTTTGGATGCTATTCTATGTAAACTAACATATTCTGGATATTTTTGCACAAATAGTTTCTTTATAATTTTTTTTTTTTTGCTTTTTGGGTCAGACCCGGTGATGCTCAGGGGTTAATCCTGGCTCTGCACTCAGGAATTACTCTTGGCAGTGCTCGGGGACCATATGGGATGCCAGGGATCGAACCCGGGCCTGCACTGGCTGGCCACATGCAAGGCAAATACCCTACCCGCTAGGCTATCACCCCGGCCCCTATAATTTTTTTTAAGTTTTGGTAAAATTAGCTATGAGTACATAGAGTTTCATCTATAAATTCTCAGAATTGGGATGGTTCTGGAGATTTGAGTGCCTTAGGTTGTCCTTGAATCATTGAAAGCCATTAAGTCATTTAGTATGTGGAAATCTAGTTTTAATATGAGCTCTCATTTAATCATAGTTGTTCAACTTCTAGGTTATCAGTTTATTGATTTGTACAATCTGGAGATCTCTATATATATGATCAAAATGTATATATTTATCTATAAAGATGATCCACTTCAGACCCACAGCTGTGCTGCTCGGCCGGCCCCAAGTCAAAGCAACCCATGGAGACGACCTCCAAGGGTTTGCTCTTATGAGTGGGGGCGAGACCTTGCTGGCCGGACTCAGAGTGGAGTTTTGGGCCCTGCCCTTTCCTCCGCCTCCATGCCAGTTGCCCCGGAAGAGACCCACCCACGCCAGACTCAGCTAATTTGCAACCCCGGAAGAAATCCAGACCCATCCACTTCAAACCCACAGCTGTGCTGCTCAGCCCGGCCCCATGTGGAAGCAACCCATGGAGCTGACCTCCCGGTAAGGGACTCGGCCATCCCCTGGACAAGTCCAACATTGCTCCAAGGGTTTGCTCTCATGAGCGGGGGAGAGACCACGCTGGCAGGACTCGGAGTGGAGTATTGGGCCCTGCCCTTTCCTCTGCCTCCATGCCAGTTGCCCCGAAGAGAGAGACCCACCTACGCCAGACCCACAGGTCCCTTGGCGCATAGCCGCTTTGCAGCCACGCGATATTTTTATAGGATACTGAATTTTGCATAAGGTTCTTCCCAATTTCTTTCACACTTATACATAGTAAACAGTTATAGACATGTTTTAACTGATACCAGCCTGGCAAGAAGCCAGAGCAAGCCACACATCATGCAGTTAGTCATTCTCAACATCCAGACTCCATAGTTCCTCAGAGCTCCATCCAAGAGAAAACCTGATCTTCCCCCTTTAAGTTTCATCAGTAAATGCTCGGGTTGAGAGCCTTCTACTGAGACTAAACCACCTACACCGTAAAGCCTGGCAAGCAACCGTGTTTTATTTACTTTTTATGCCAAAGACTAGTAACTATTATGGACCTCAGTTCCATAACCTGAAGAATGGTTTCGGGCTCCTCCTTTCCAGTAGCAAGTAGATGCCCTTGAGTTGCACTTGCTTGTGACAGGACTAATGGAGATGTTACTAGTGCCCACTCGAGCAAATCGATGAACAATGGGAAGACAGTGACAGTGATATAAAGATATTAGAAATATAGATTGGAAATAACTATGTTATTTATATATTATTAGTTATGTTAATATAATACATATATATTTATTATTTTTGGTAAATATTTATATTTCAATAAATATAAATGAGGTGCCCAGGAGGCATGGCGAGTTCTAGCCCTGGCCTGCCACCCCAGCAGAGCCTCACAACAAGCCTGACGAACCCTCTACTCCATGGGGGCCGCCATTTTCTACATCCGGACTTTCCTCTCGTCTCAGCTCCACCCAGCAGACCAGACTATCACAACCCTGATCAGCAACACACACCCTGCAGCAGTTTTTTTTTTTATTCAATCCGGCCCAGGTATGCTGAACCAGAGACTCTCAGACATGGGGCAGAACTGCTGCTTGCTCTCCCTGTGCCCAGCCGCTCATGAGGTGCCCGGGAGGCATGTTGGGTTCTAGCCCTGGCCTGCCACCCCAGCAGAGCCTCACAACAAGCCAGACGACCCCCCTACTCCATGGGGGCTGCCATTTTCTACATCCGGACTTTCCTCTCGTTGCAGCTCCACCCAGCAGACCAGACTATCACAGCCCGGCTCCCGCAGCTGCTAGCAGCCGCGGTTCATCAATAAATGCTTTATTTAGAGGTGACTACAACAGTATGCCACCCACACAGCAAACCTGGCAAGCTGCTCGTGTAGTATTTGATATGCCAAATACCAGTAACATTTACATTGGATCTTTACCATGACCTAATATAATGGTTTGAGGCTCTTTATGTTCCTGCAGCAAGCGGATGCCTTTGCGTTCTACTAGCATGAGACAGGACATATGGAGATATTATTGGTGCCCGCTCTAGCAAATAGATGATTAACTGGAAGATAGTGATAGTGATTTATATTTCAAAACATATAATGAACAAATGAGATGACATGTGAATTCCTTATTTCTGTGCTGTCCTGAAAAGTATTGAGTATAGAAATAAATGCTGCTATTACTTGTTTCACAGTGTCAGTGGCCCAGTACTATAATAGTTGATCATCTAGAAAGGTATCTCTTTTACTCTAAGAAAATAGCCACAGAATTTTTGCTATAATCCATGAAAAGTGGTTGTACATCTGTCCTCATTAACAGTATAAATTAAAGGAAAGAACTATTTTTTATAACAGTTCTATAGTTTCTTTCCTTGAGAAAGTTGAGCTGTTGCAAAAGTAAATCATAAAGGTCAACTTTTCTGGTTCAAAGCTTAGATGGTCAGAGAATGTTGGTTTCCTGTCACACTGCTATAAGATGAAATTTTCTAGCTTATAGCAAGTTGGCTAGAACTGGATGGCATTGAGTTAAGTGAAATAAGTCAGAGGGCAAAGAATAAATATAGTACGTTCTGACTCATTTGTTATATATAGAGAAACCAAACAAGGAAATAGTATTGAATAGTGACAAAAACTTGGCCTTAGATTGCAGAACCAAGAAGACCAAGTAGTAAAGAAAGAAGGAAGGAAGAGATAAACTAGACTTAATTGAGACCATAGTGGAGGGTCATTGGTTCTTTGGTGGCAGTGAAGGTGCAATAACTTGTATATCAAAAACACAGACATTTATATTGCAAACTCATAAATATTAAAACTGCTGTAACAATTTATAATACCAAAAAATAATAAATAATTAATATGCATTCCCTTGAATTTCTGGGATTTGCTATCGTGCTGATAATCCTGCTACAATAATTAGTTTAGGTGAATATAGGAAAAAACTTGTCTTTTTTTTTTTTTTTTTTTTTTTTGCTTTTTTGGGTCACACCGGCAATGCTCAGGGTTTCTCCTGTCTCTGCACACAGGAATCACTCCTGGCGGTGCTTGGGGGACCCTATGGGATGCCAGGGATCGAACCCGGGACGGCATGCAAGGCAAGCGCCCTACCCGCTGACCTATTGCTCAGGCCCCCAAACTTGTTATTTTCTACCCTATGTCATTATTATGACCTTAACAGTGTTCTTTAATTGGCCACAGTTGATTTTGCACAATACCATCATATGAGGCACAATGCTTTAGTTCACAACAAAAAATATAATGAGAAGAAATGTTTGTCACCTATTTTTTGAAAAAAAAAAAATTAGATCAGCATCTAACTCCTAACATGCAATCCTCCCTCCTGGATCAATGTTGGGAAAGAGTGAGGATCAGTAAGAATGTCTATCTTGAATACTTTTTAGGCTATATCACAGTTGTTTGATATATATTATATATGTGTATGCATGTATATTTATGCATATATAATGGACCCATTTTAGAAACATTAAAATAATGACTTAATTTTTACTTATGAGTCTAGCTTCTAACATTTTTATGCTAAACTTATTTGCAATGAGGGACTATATATATTCTATTTTTAATTTTTATTTGAGAACTCTGGGACTTGATTTCCTCTAGTAGTGGGTTTTCCTCTCCTGGTCACACTGGCCACAGCACCCTCACCCGGCTACATGGATCAGGTGCAAATATTCTGTTCTTTCACACCTTCTCATTGAGCTTTTTGGAAGCAAGTTTCCAGGAATGGTAGGGCCAGATGAAGAAATCAGCTGGGAACTTTATGCCTCATTGACAAGAGAGGATGATGGGGAAATTCTCCCCACTGAAATATTAGCTCATTGCCTACTGTGGTTACTTCGGACTGTCATCAGGAGATTTTCAAGTGGCTTGTAAGGAAGTGAAATGTTTTTCAGCTTTCAGGATTGTGCAATATGACTTCAGAAGAAATAAACAGAAAAAAAATTGTGAGTGTGTGCATGTGTGTGTGTGTGTGTGTTTGGCAAAGAAACTGAAGGCCATCTGGAAGTATATTGGTGTGTAATAGGAAAAAAAAGCAAACAAACAAGCAGAAAAATCATGACAGCTTGCTCATGAACATGATTCGGATTTTTATTAGATTTTTACTGCAGTCGTCAGAATCCCCCCATTTGAGCCCTGACTGAGGTCAGGAGACCAACAGTGTGTCCGAACAGAGCTGAGGAGATGCAGATATAGGGTAGTAGTAAGAATCTGCGGCAGATAAGTTTAAAAGAAACAATGCAAAGGTACATGTAGAAAAGTAGTTGCCACTGGCAGTCTAGGAAACGAAAGTAACTTTGGAGCAGTGACTAATCTCACATAGAGTTTCTGTTTGTCTCCAAATAACACAGGCAAGCACGTGCAGACAGAAATTTGAGCTGAAGGGAAGTGAGAGGTGATGCAACACCCACTAACTGCTACTCATTCATATGAAAAGAAGAGGCTATCCTGGCCATAAGGGAACTCTGAGGGTTAAGATTATTTGTTCTCCATCACTTAAGGGTTCTGGGATATGCAACAGAATGACAACCTCCAGGCATTTAAGAGACACAGGTTAGGTATAAACACCATTAAGTATCAAAAAAATTAAGTCCTACTGGAAAGAGCTTAAATGAGAAAGAACCAGCTTACTATTAACAGACACTCTACATCCCTCTTCCTCCCCAGATTCTTAGTAAATATTCCATTAAAATGAAATTAAGATTTATGCTGCATGTCTTCCCTCATTTTTGGTGGAGCATTCAACAAAGGTAAACCAAAAGATAAATGATAGAAGAGCTGTCAATTCTATTGTCTCCATCACTGCTCAGAGTGGACAGCAATTTCGATGTCATTTGCAAGCATCATCAAAATGTTGTCAATATCATTGCCAAGCATCATCAAAATGTTGTCTCTGAAGCTACATTTACCTAGTATCTATCTTCTCAAGATCACTGGATCATTCTTCACTGCCACATTTAAGAGGCACTGTACAATAGCTGCCTCCTATTCTATGTTATGAGAATGTATGCCCCCTTCTGTATGTGTCCTAACACACAAAAATGAAAATATTAGGTGATGGACTTAAGGATGTACTCAGGTTATGGGAATGGAAACTTTCTGAAAGGATTAACACCTCATAAAAGAGACTCCAGAGAAATGTCTAGGGAGTTCCATCACATGAGTGCTTTACATGAAGGCACAGCTATGCCCAGAAAAGAACCTCACTGAAGATATCTATGCTGCTGCGTTGCTCTTGATATTTTCAGTCTCCTTAGCAGAATAATCTATTTCTGTTCTTTATAAGCTACTTCTTTTTGTGACATACAGCCTGAATAGGAGAAAACGAAAAAAAATTCTTTATTAGAATTATTAGTAACTAGCAAGTAAGTTACAGTTACGTTTTGTTATTTTTTTTTAACTTTGAGACCCTCATGGTTGACTATCCCATTCATATAAAATGTCAAAATAAAGGAATAAATACTAAATTTGGTCTTGGAAGAGTAGCTTCACTTAGCATCATAATGGAAGGTGAATCTCTTGAACATAATAATCTCAGATTCTACTTTAGATCTACTAGAATAAGAAGCTGCATTTAATAGGAATCACAGGTGATGGATATGTAGGTTATAGTTTGAGATGCATATAAAGCATACACCATTCAATTGCACTATTTGCTTTTCTTCATTAGCATATATTCTTTCTTCAAGAATGTAGTGCAAATTGATCTTATTTATAAGCACTGTATATACAATAAGCAAATACATTGTTGATATTGAGTTTAAGAGCGCATTTTAAGGTTTGGAATATTAATGTATAATAATTTTGCTTCTAAAATGTTTTAGTTGAGAATAATCCTTTCAGTGCTTTAGCTACATTATTACCAAATGTCTCAGAGCATTGAACACAGATTTTCTAATATCATCTATCTTGGGTAGTCGTTAAGTGGTGTGGAGGGATTATTCTTACTTATCTCTTACTTTAAAACTGTAACAGGGACTTCAACCTGAAAGTATCTGTACCTACCATTAGATTTCACACTGGAAATTCTTGACTTGAAATATATGTATACTAAGGAAAAAGACTATGTGAAAAGTTCATTTTCAGGGGACAAAAAATAAGAGATGGTAGAATTCAGAATTCTATTTATAAAGACAATGGGGAAACATTTGAACCAGGTTTCTGTAATCATACACCAAAGAAGTAGGAGAAGGTACTTTTACATACTTTTATCTGCATTTCTTTGCAGAACACCACAGAATTTTTGAGTAACCAAGTGGTAACATTCAGTGATTCTAGAATCAGTAGAGACCAGTGAAACTTTCCTGACTGGAATAATATGTGAGTACTATTGGAGAGTTCTTAAAAGGAATCTCTAAAGATTTCCTGTAATGATTAGCTAAAACTTTGAAATGGATGGAAGAATCTGAATGCAAAATTCACGAGAAATGAATTAGGAAAATATTTGTCATCAAAAGCTTATGAAATCTAGAGAAACTCTAGAAACAAATCAGTTCAACTTCAGCTGTTCATTTTGTTTGTTTTAGTGAGGAGGGGTGAGCCACATAAACAGAACTCAGGATTTACTCCTATCTTTGTGCCCAGGGATCACTCCAGTTGGTGCTCATGGAACCGCATGTGGTGCTAGGAAGCTAACCAAGGTTGACTGCATACAGGCAAGCACCTTAACTCTTCTTCTATCTCTCTAGTCTTCAAGATGTTAGTAGGACAATGCAAGGCATCAATTCTATTCTAAGTAAAGGAGACGTGTAGTCCATTTGCTGGCTCTGTAGCTGCTTTTTAAAGACAGCGTGCCTGAAAGTGGCATCTCCCCAGGAGTTAGGGAATAGGTACTATTATGGTCATTGTTCCAAAGATGCCTGGAAAGTGAGACGACACTTGGGTTTGTTTATCTTAGAAATTCTTCACAGATGAAAAAGATTCAGCTGAAAAGACTGTCTTCTTGATTACATGAAGCTGGCCATACACTTTTATTTTATTTTATTTTGAGTTGTTGTCAAGTTGAAGTTTTTGTGCTTACTTCTTCCCTGAAGAAAAAATGCTCCCGGACATTATAATTGGAGGGAAAAAATCAAGCAGAAGTAAATTTTTCATAAGGAGAGTAGTTTCTTTTTTTATTCTCCATCTCCAGATTTGTGGTTCCTCAAATTACCCATTCTGTAATGAAATGGGAAATGTCTTCTGTCTTCATAGAAATTGGATCATTTCATGAAGTGTAAATTGGAAGTTAGCTTACCAAGCCTCCATCATCAGCACATCTCAAGCTGAGAGCACATTGGTTGTTTATTCATGACAATCCTTTTAAAAATGAAAATTCCTATTTTCTATTTTTAAAGTAGCTCTTGCATAGTTGAGCCCAAATAATTCCCACAGGGGAGAAGCCTAATCATTCTCCATTTGAACACTGAATATTTTACAAGTAAATAAATTTGTGTTAAAAACAAAAAGACTTTTTGAAGGTGTAGCCAACCTAAGACCAATGGATTTCTTGGACTCAAGGAGTTTTGATAATTAACTTACGCCAATGTGAGCAGTATTTCATTTAAAAAACATGTGATAGATTTGTGATTGTCCTTTTCAAAACACAATTGTTGGACAGGCTTCATTCAGGTATGAACAGTAATTGCTACAGTCCTTAAGATGAATCTTCAATGCTATTGATCAATAGCCAAATTAGTCAATGCTAGACAGGGGCAGTCATAAATATAGATATTTTGAATATGGTACATTTGAAAAGGACTACCCTGAAGAAAAGTAATATATTTATTGATTAAAAAGGTTGTAACTAAAGTCTCATGGTTCCCGGTCTTTTATTTTCCTATGAACAATGTCTCAATGCTTAGCACTTCAGACTCTTCAGTGAATACTATTCAGTATACCACACAAACTCATTGAAATTACTTTATATTCATGCTGGGAACAATGAATGACTCCAGCATTCCTTTGATTCTCACAGAATTTGGAGAAATTTTTCATCACTTTTAGTCTGTGATTTTTTATTTCAGCCATTAATTTTCACAGGGAAATGTCATTAGCACCAAGCATAATTTTGAAAATAAGACCTTATGCTGTGAGCCCCAGGTGTGTAAGCGTATCCCCAGCGTCTCCGCGGACCCAAACTGCCCCAGGGAAGAGCGGAAACTCCATCAACGGGAACCAAGGCGAACTGCCTTGGTTTCACCGTGGAACATTTGGGCGCTGCGCTCCCGGGATCATCCCAAAAACTCTAAACCGCGGGGGATGCTACGGCGGTCCGCGCGACCCTCTTAATACCTGTCTTGCATGAGGTACCAGTGAAACTTGGTTCCTACATCCTTGCTACCCACCCAAACCCCGCAAACAGACCAGACACCTACTAACTGTACTATCTTGTCATCCAAGACCCCACATTTGCAACCTACAATAGTCATAATGGTAAGGCAACGCAAAGTTCCATCCAGCTCTGTGAGTGAAGTCACTAGTCCAGATGAGCCAAGCAATACCAGTGAGTTGTATAACCTCTCTGATAAGGAATTTCGGGAAGAAATGTTAAGGAGTCATAAGGAATTCAAAGAAGCAATGGAATGCAAACTCAATAAAATACAAGAGGACATGTTAGAAGAAGTGAGGAAAATGCAAATGGGAATGTCATATATTAAAAATGAGGTAAATGAAATGAAAAACACAGTGGAAAGCCATCATAGCAGAATAATAGCTACTGAAGAAAGAATTAGTGATCTCGAAGACGCGTTCCAAAGATTCTCTACACAACACCAGAAGATAGAAAAAAGACTCACAATTACCGAACAGACAACAAGAGATAATCGGGATGAAGCCAGAAGAAACAACATACGGATCATTGGGGTCCCAGAAGGGCAAGAAGAAAACCCTGATGAAGAAGAAACTGTCAAAGCCATCATTGCTGAGAAGTTCCCGGAACTAAAAAAACACTTGCCTCAAGATCCAGGAGGCCCGTAGGGATACCTGCTAAAAGAAACCCCAACAAGAATACTCCAAGACACATCTTAATTAAAATGACAAAAACTATAGATAGAGATAGAATACTGAAAGCAGCAAGATATAAGAAGGAAATCACGTACAAAGGAACATCCCTAAGATTTACAGCAGACTTCTCTGATGAAACACTCCGAGCCCGAAAACAATGGTGGGATATTGTAAAAAGGCTAAATGAACTGCAGGCCTCACCAAGAATTCTTTACCCGGCCAGACTCA